>OX424575.1:114625837-115225837 GCA_949152435.1 Gastracanthus pulcherrimus | reverse complement strand
ATTTCTCGAAAAAAAATAATGTTAGGTCTCAAAATATTCCTTATTTTAAACTTGATAATTTTTTTGAACATAACTTATTTTTCCGCAATAGATTCTGACAAAGCATTGGATGACTTGATATCAAATAAAAGACTATCTATTCCAAAGAGCTCAGGATTCGGCACTGATAATGAGGGTGAAAAAGGAGAAACCCTTGACGCTCGCCAAAAAAGAAAAAAGGTACAACTACGGAAACTATATTAAAACAATAACATTAATTCAATGATGATGTCTTACAAGTTAACTTGTAACAATTATTATATTTCATTTTATTCTATAGGTAGAGAAGGAGAAGAAAAAAAGACAATAGGAATCAGCATCAAACATTCTCAAGCAGTATATGAAATATACTGCTATATATATAGCAATATATATATATATATATATATATATATATATATATATATATATATATATATATATATATATATATATATATATTATCTTGTTTGCTTGTTTATCTATATATATATTATTTTAAATAACCAATATTATACGTAGTTAGATATATAAAGGACTACGTAGCAAGTTTGTTTACTATGGGAAAGGTTAATAAATGTACACAGGTATATGTGAAATTAACAAGTCATAATTTATGTTTAACATATCATACTGGCCAACCGGCCTTTAATTCCTTTATTTATTTGTGTTTTTATTTTAGTTACAAAAGCAAACTTCTTGGATATATCTATCAGTTTATTCCAAATGCATACACAATTGATTTCTTTGACTAATCGGAGAGAAAATAAAATAAAATTGTTATACGCTATTAACATTTAATTATTCATTTATATTTATCATACCAAAGTTATCTGATCTTGAAAAAGAAAGATTTCTATGTTGTTTGTGACTCGAAGTATGTTGAACGGAACATCTAATTTCTGCAATAAATACATTCACCTGGCATGAATAAGCAATAATAATTTATTTGTTAAATAAACTCTGTATTAAATAGTTCGTATAGAGTTAACTATGATTTTAGTCTTTATAGATTAGAGCGATATAAAAATAAATTTGAATAAAACTCACGTATCCCAGAAAAACGAGAATTCGATATCAAACGACGACGTATTTATTTTTTGTTACTTGTATTTATAAACGAAACATTCGTTGTTACACCAACTTGTCACCTTATCACCACTTATTGTTTTTATGTTAGTCTTGGTGCACATATACGTAATCCCGGTGAATTTGTTTATCGCGGCCGGTTATTTATTGGAAAGAGTGAATATATTTTTTTTTGTTATCAGTGATAATTTATTAATATACGGTCAGCCAACCATAAAAATTAGCCACAGGCATGGTATGTATAGGATAAATTAAATTATTCCTTTTACAGCTGTATGACCGTGTAGGTTAAAATAGTTAGATCGGTAAAGTCAGCTTGCGCCAACTCATGGTTTCATCTAAATAGATTTATTCCCATGGCCGCTACTTAACATCTAAGTGTTGTGAGTACACTATATACTTTCCATTAACAGACAATGTGCTTCTCTGCATGCTTAGAGGCACGCGGACTTCCACGTTCTCGTACTCTGCTCGGTGTGCTCCCTGTGATCTGCAAAAGTTACAGATATATATTGGCTTCCTTGACGCTAGAATTTGTATGTATAGTTTCCTTGGTAGTTTGACGATGAGTGACCTCTCAGCTCCATGCTGCTGCTCTGCTCTGCTCCGCTCTGCTCTGCTCTGCTCTGCTCTCCTCTCGTCGGCTTGATTCTCCGAATATGCGCCAAGTGCGAAATTACGTACTCAGGTAATAATATTCGTGCACGTCCCTCTCTCTCGTATACCGCTGCTGCGTCATTTCCCCTCTTATTTTATGTATGTTAATGTTTGGTTATGAATAAAAGACATTATTCGACCAGTCTGATACTGAACAAGTGAAAATCAGCGAACCCGTTATTTTAATTTATTAACAATAAACTATTTGTGCTACTTTTTTGTACAAAGATTCTTACATCTGTCTTCCAATAGCTTACTATGTAACTCAAATTAACTGACTTTATGAAAAAAAGAAACATCGTATTGTTCATTTAATAGTTTTAAATAATTGCGTTATAAACAAAGTAGGTTTTCTATTATGCACGATCATACAATTATTTGCCGTAATTTAACAGGTACAAACATTCTGCTGATCTGTGCAGTGTACACAAAAATTCGCGAAATACGATAAATGGGAGTCTACAATTGCGGTGGCTTTATAACATATACCGTATTATTTTTAGCTAAAATACTAATTTATGATCACTTTAAATATTGTTTGCATGTGCCCCTCATATTCAAGAGTAGATTTACCTACTGTCATAGAACAATATTAAGTGCTTTTTTCTTATTAAATTTGACCTCAGTTACTGTATAACCGGCCTTAGCTTTTCAACCTAATGTCACGTGACATCGCGCGATTCAAGCTCAGCCCGGCCTGCTAGGCGAGCGCGCGGGGTTACGCAATACTTTGCTGATTTAACTATATGTCTACTCTGAACCTGCTTTACTGCCTTGTCCACCTTAAGATACAGCTGGACCATTGTAGGTTTGAAAAATAAAATTATAATTACAATGTATATCTAAACATTAAGGTGATAAACCTTCGCCTGCTGAAGAGCAAAAGAAAGAGGAAATCGAAATTGGAGATCGTCGGAAAGATAAAAGATACGTTGGAAAACGTCAATGGTGGTCAACGAGCGTCTATGATGAGGCATTTCGCAAAAGCGAATGTACAGCGTTCTTCACCAAAATCGCTGGAATTGTATTCGGCGATGACCTTGCTTACCGTGTTGTAAGAGAGCAATCGAATACTATATATAAAAAATTAGAAAGTGATAAGAGGGAGCTAGTCATTTTACTTTTCAAGAAATGGCTCAAAGTAAAGAAAGAATATCCAGATAAGGTTATTGATGACATTACAAAATAAAGATATCCATTCTTTATTCAATAAGGAGATAACGGCTGCTAGAAAAAGGTTGGTTTAGTAGTTCGAAAAGATAAAGGAAATAATCATAAAGGCAATAACGATCATGAAGAAACGCAAAATACAAAAAGCACTAAATCTACAAAAGAAAGCAGTAAATCTAAAAAAAAAAGCGCTGAATGTTGTCAGCAATTCTGAATGTAGTATGTATATTTTTTCTATAATCTATTATATACCAAATTAGTACAAGTAACAATCTATTAATAATAATTTTTTTTAATAGATCCGACATAAAACACAGCGCTTTAAGAACTAAAAATAATATTTACTGTTATAAAAAGATTAAGAAAATAATAATACGCCTATGATAAAATAATTATTATCTTCATTCAACAAAAAGTTAATAATTTAGTCATTTGAATTCAAAATGTAACTATTTGAAGTCGGCGCCAGAATCAAGAATCTCTTTCAATCACAATTTATGATTGAATATAATTTACCATGGTATATATTATCATTTATGTAGTAAAAGTTAAGTAATTTGCTAAAAATTTTTGCGCCGATTGCAAATAGTTGTATTTTGAATTCAAATGACCAAATTGTTGACTTGAGTTTATCACTAAATATCAACTAAAATTGTCTTTATAGTGTACATATTTAAATTTTACGACTAATTTTTTATTTATTTCAGCTAATGAAGCTGAATCAGCATTCATCATGCAGAAAGATAGCGAATGTGACCCATTAACTGCTTCCAATAGTAGAATGGATGAGCCAGTTATATCAGTATCTGAGCCTGAAGAAGATGAGCCAAGGAAATAATGGATCTTTTGCCAGTAATTAATAATTTTTAGATACTAGAAACTTTTATCTTTTATTTTTTTATATTTATCATGTTACTTGCATGATTATGAAATTATTTATAATTAGATTTTTACCAAGTAGATAAAAAAGTCCATCTGGATTTTGATCTAGGTTAGACAGAATTTTAGCTAAAATTAGCCAGATTTACGTCACGATTTCGTTTATGAAATACAATTAATCTTTCTCAAGCTAGGTTTTTATTTTTTTTTAATCTGTTGCGACCTATGTGGTAGCACTTGTATGGAAATTTATTTAACGCAAAAGATACGCTTTCTATTATAAAATCCAGGTAGAAATTTAAATGATTTTGATTTTTAGCTGAAATTTACCCATACAAATCTACCTGGATTTTTTCGATAATGATTATATCAGGGTAATTGATAAGTAATAATATTAATCAAAAAGATGCTCTATGAAAGTTATTTTATACCAGTATTACTTACCAAAGATTTAGGATAAATTTTAATTGAGTAGCATAGTTAAATAAGCTATATGATGACTAAAGTATGTGTTAATTTTAGATAAAAAGTAACTGTACAATTTCTATGTTTAATAAAAATATTTATTATTCAATATTCCAAGAAATTACTTTTTTTAATTGGAATACCTCTACAAATATTTCTTGTAAGTAAACGATAAAAATACGTATAAAAAATGATATCATTTCGATTACTTTATATAATAATGTAGTGTTCGATATCAATATAAAAATTGTTTATAGCAAACAAAAAATACTTAGTAAAATTATTGTATTTTTACTAAAAATTATCTGTTATTGCGCTGAAAACTGCAGCTAATAAAAGAGTAGATTAATATTACAATTACTAAAAAGTGCTGAAATGTGTTCAACTGTTGAAAAAACGACTTATCTATGTCCCAACACATTATATAAACATCTGTTATCTGGATTAAAAAGACGCGTGTGAAAAGTACCCTTTCACCGCCCCTTAAATTGGAAAAGTAATTTCACATAAAAGACCGACATAATATTCGAAAAATTACAAAGATGTTCAAAATATTTTTTATAGTATATTTTAAGGTAGTTTTGCCTAATTATTTGTGTAATTTCGCATAGTTCTTCAGAGTTTTATATCTATGCTATTTCAATTTATAATACTTAGTTTATTTTATTTCTATGTAAATAATTTAGTTATTTTTAGATGTGCGTTGGTTAGCGTAATAATTCGTTTCTTTTCAAGCTGCGTAGTATTGCGTAAAAATCTACATCTAGTTACAAAATTGTTCGAAACCGCGTAGTTAATAGTATAATATAGCGTAGTTTTGGGTAATTTTGAGCGTACTATGGCGTACTTTTGAGCATGATATGGTGTAAAAATACTTAGTCTATTTTATTACCTTACTCATTTCTGAAAGCGTAATAAAATTTAGTTAAATATTATTGCGCGTTGCTTGGCGTAGTAAAGCCTATTTTTCCTATGGCCGTAATATTGCGTTAAAATCTATCTACGGCTTATTACAAATTTGTTGGAAACCGCGTACTTAGAAGTAGTTACCCGAGTAATTATTCTTAATTCTTGGCGAAGTTATGCGTTATTTTCGGCGTAATCTTGCGTAAAAATATTTCCACAAGGGGACGTGACATCTGCTGTATCCTAGATATAATATCGTCACCTTTCTCTCACAGAACGAATCATCTTCGTCGCCACCTCCACATTGGTCGACAGTTATGCCATCTGCGGGGAGGTACCCAGGAACAGCAATTCCCTACGTAAGTGCTGCATATGTAATATCACTTGTCCCTCTTGCAGTGCTTACCTGCGTGCAACGAGGTGCGCTACGGCACCAAACTCAAGCTGTAGCGTGCCAGGCTTGTGTAGAGTCGAAGAGGTCATTGTTCGAGTCGTCAGCCCCGCGCGACGAATCCTCGTCCACACCAGCCAATAAGAAGCCAGCAGCAGTTGCGCGAGCCAATCTGGCGAGCAAGGCCACGCCTACCAACACCTCGCTCTCTCCATTGTCGGGGCTACGCCCCGACCCCACCAGCAGCCAGCTCCGAGTGGCCTCATAGTCTCCTGTGACGTCACTGAACCGGCCTATTTACAACATGTGAGCTGAGCACAGCGGGGAATCCCCTAGCGACGTCATAACCAAGAGCGTGGAGATAACCCATATTCGTATGTTAGATTCTACTACCTTTAAAATAGGGACGACGGTCTCCTGCCTAGTAGAGTACGCCAATTCTAGATCAAAAAATATTGACAATGCACTTGCTACACATTATACCTCTCTTGAAGGCAAATTGGAAGCAATTGTTAATAGGCTAAATTCGTTACCAGCAATACACACTTTAACACTTGCAATTGAATTGAAAATGTAGAAAATTGAGAAAAAACTGTCAAAACGACACTCCCAGCTGGAGGAGATAAAAAAAGAAAAGCAAGTGCTTTGTCAAGAAATTGATAATTTAAAAATTAAAAATAAATTGTTACATGAAACATGTAACAACATAACAAATAATTTGGTGAATAAGGTAGAAGTAGACTATAATACAATATTAGGCAAAATAGACAATTTAGAGCAGTATAATTTAGAAACGCAAAACATAATTGAAAATCATACAACAAATAAATATGAAAATGATTTAAAATAATAACCGAAAAGATTAGTAACATTGAAATTGATAACTCTGTAATACTAAAGGATGTAGGAAAGATACTGGCAAATGAAGCTGCAAACAATAAGTATGAAAGTGTAATAATTAAAATTGAGAATACAATGGAGAATATTCAACAAAAAACTCAGATGATATTAAATAAAATCAAAAATTATCTAATTGGCGTGCTCCCCAGTAAGGAAAACACTACTTTCTTACCGCTCAGTATGAACAATTGTAATGATAGAAATAATCGCATAAATAATAGTAATTTAAGTAATAATAGTAGTAATATAGATAATAATAATGACGACTGCAACTTAGTTGTGCAGAATAAAAATCTTGCTAGAGATATTAATAATATTGATAATGACTACAACACTATTCATCAAGACGGTGCTGTAGCATCATCTGCACGAAGCGCGCGCAAAGTGCTAATACAGAATTAATAATTTGCAATATATTTGACCGTAATGTCACTAAGCGTGTAGACGTGGAACATGCTATCCTGTGCCATGTCTTCCCATCTATACAGAAATCAGAAATAATATGCACACACCTTCTTCGATCAGAGGAGCCGATTTCTGCAGAATCAGCTGACATAAACAACGATCGCAGATGTTCATCTTCGGTTGTTACCCTCTCCAGCAGTGTGTTAGGAGACAAAATTATGCGAGCGAAAAAACTTATTACGGGTTTTCATACTAGTGACCTTGACACTTCGGTTCTTGACCAGGATACTAGTGATGGGATTATCAATGGGAAAATTTGTATTAATGAACTTCTATCAAAGGACTCATTCCTTAAATATAGAAGTCTTAAGGCCCTTGCGATGCGGGTCAATTTTAAATACGTTTGGCACAGAGGGGGCCGTTTCCTGGTAAAGAGGCGTGATGGGGACGTCTCCCATGAATTTTCATCAGCGGCAGACCTCCAAGCAATAGTAACATCGTATGCAACCTCACAACATGTACCAATTACTGAACAAACAACAAAAAATGTAAGTGAAGGTGATATGACTGTTATTCCGACAACAGATCAAAAGGAGGCTGTCGCAAACGATTGACTATCTACAGGCACTGCTGGTGGGTTCGCTGTAGGGGAATGAGATCAGATTTTGTCAATGGTACCTCTCTTCTGGAGCACCTTGGCATGCTTAAACAACATCTTTCGGCTGGTACTACCTACCATCTCTTTAGAGTTGCTGAGTCGCACCTCGACGCTGATATTGAGAGTGATCGCATTCAGGTCGATTGCTACTCACGCATTAGATTAGACCACAACAAACGCGGGGGCGGATTGGTTCTGTATATTCCCAATACATTTAAGGTCAACCTCATATGCAGTTCTCCGACTACACAGAAGGGCAGACCGTTAATACTTGAATATATAATGTGCAGTATTTAACGGTGTAGCCTTCCCTCCATCTTTGTTGCACTCATATGTAGGCCACCTCATGTACTGTTTCTACAGGGCTGTGATCTAATAGACCAACTTTCCTCTCACACGCAAGAATTTTGTCACAAAGTTATAATGGGAGATCTGAATGCGAATCTACTCAAAACATCAGCTGATGCAGAATATGTTAGCCGGTTAGCTGATGAACTTAACCTACAAATAGTTGGTCATGGTGCGACTCATCATATCACAGACTCTCACACATGGATTGATGTAATCCTAACGGATGACAATGACGTGCTGAGCAGCAGTAATCAGCCGGCGCCCTTTCCCAGTCACCATAACATCATAGAGGTTGAGATCGGGGTCGAAACTGCTGCATCTCCTGTAGCTGACTCCTTTAGCTACAGGGACTTTAAATCGATCCAGCAAGACGACCTCCTATCTCACCTTGTTGACTTTGATTGGTCACTGCTTGATGGCTCTGCTACAGGTGTTGACAGTCAACTAGAATGCCTCAGTGTCAACCTCATGGCCGAGATAGATAAAATATCGCCCTTAAAAGAATTCATACCGAGAAAGAAAATTAGTCCCCCATGGGTTGATGCTGAACTCGTACATCTGTACAAAAAACGTGACTCTGTACGTAGACGTTACACACGGACCAAAGAAGACTGTGGCGAGGGTATCAGAGCCTTGCAATAGAAGCTGAACAATGAACAAAAGATACACGAAAATATTTTTTGCAAAATAGAATCTTTGAAGCTCTTGATACCAAAAAAGATATCTGGAGAGAGCTCAAGGCTCTGGGCCTTTTGCCAAGAACAAGAGAGGAGCTTCATGTCTTCTCGTCGGAAGAGCTCAGACGTGGTCCTGGTTCTTGCCCACTTCTCATCACAGGCTAGAGGTGAAGACGGCATCCCTCAAAGTATAGTGGCTCTTCCGTTTGTGGGAGATCACATTGTCAAAATCTTCAACACCTTCTTGTCCAGTGGCATTTTTCCGGGAAATTGGAACGGAGCTCAATTCGTACCTTTGAAGAAGAAACCTGTCGTATCCACGGTATCAGACTTTCGACCAATCGCTGTGTTGAGCTTTATTTCCAAAGTCCTGGAATAAAAGGACATGACCAAATAACATACTTTTTACGAAAAAACAACACTTTGGACCCGATGCAGAGTGGTTTTCGACAGCATCAGAGTACACAGACTGCACTACTAAAACTCACTGAGGACATACAAACAGGTATTAACAGCAACAAAAAACTTTTGACCATCTTGTTCATGTTTGATTTTAGCAAAGCATTTGACACCATCTCACATACAAAACTACTGCGTAAGCTGATGCTCATGGGTTTCTCCAGGAGTGTTCTCCTATGGCTTAAGTCATATATAAAGGGGAGACGACAGAAGGTCGTCACTAATACAAAAGGGGAATCTGGTTGGCTAATCACCAATCTTGGCATGCCACAGGGCTCAGTCCTGGGACCCTTGCTCTTCAGCTTTTACATAAACGATCTACAAGACGCACTTGACTTAGATGGTGTTGAACACTTACTCTAGGCTGACAACCTACAAATCTACACTCAAGTGACTCTGGAAAGCCTTCGTGACGGTATCAGTCGCATGTCGGCTGTCACACGATCAGTGTCGAATTGGGCATCGAAGCTGGTCTGCACTCCAATGTCGGCAACACAAAGGCAATTATTTTTTATCTGATCATAAAATCACACAGATTCAGAGCCTTGACTTGCAAGGCATTGAGATGCACGCCGGTGTGCACGTGCCCTTTGTCGATACATTTACTAACCTCGGCGTGGTGATGGACGGAAGATTAACGTGGAAGCCGCAATTAAATGTGGTCAGCAAAAAAGTGAACAGGGCTCTAAAGACCTAACAGGGCTGTAAACAGTCTAAAATTTTTCCATTCATGCACCACGGAAGCACTACGGAAGCCGCTAGAATGTGCATTGGCACTGCCTCACTTAGACTACTGCTCAGTGGCTCTTCTTGGCGTGTCAAGGGAGCTTCAGACACGACTACAGTGCTTGCAGAATTCATGTGTGAGATATATATGTGGTGTTAGGCGGGATGAGCATATCATTCCTTACGGGGAAGGTCTGGACTGGCTAGGCATGAAGGCGAGAAGGGTATATTTTATGCCTATATCTTACTGCCCTTTTTGAAAAGAACTAGGCCAGGACTTCAGGTACGGGTGGTATGAAAGAGCTCTCAGTTCCGGGGTCGTCCACTGATAAGGGTCTATTCTCGTTTAGAGTTCAAGGTGCGTGCCTCTGGAACTCGCTCCCAAGCAGTGTGAGGTGTCTGCCACCATTTTGAAAATTTAAAACGGCGTTGGACAAACACATTAAACAACTACACGGTGCCAAGATTACACAGAGATGAGCCTGCGGGCTGTTTTAAATTGATTGTATTCGTCCACTTCTGTATAGTCCTAATTTATTTTAAGTGTTAAATGTTAAGTGTATGAGTATTTATTAGCGTGAATGATTGTAAGAATGATGGATAAATGAGTGTGTATTTTATATATGACGCGATAAATATACGTGCAATTTGAATGTGTGAGTGTATATATTATTTGATATCTTTTTATTTTCATTTTTTGTATATGACGAACCGCTCTGTGATGAACTTTTTGACTTTTGACTATATAGTGTTATATTAGACTTTATAAATTGACGACTTGTGATAGCGAACGAAGATTTTATTTTATTCAAGAAAAATGCAATATGAATGTAAATAACTGTCTAATAATGTGATAAGAAATTTATAAATTGACTGATTTTTTTTTACCAAATGTACATACAGATGTAAATTTTCGTCTCTGATGAATAAATAGTATATTTATCTATCTATCTATCCATCTCTCTCTCTGCTGATCTTGGTCCTGAATGATGGGTAAACGAGTTCGTTTAAGTTTTAGTTCCATTTTCTGGGCATATCTGACAACATCATTTAAGGTTTTGTATTCACTAGGAGCGTGCACATATATTCTAATGTCTAACTTTAATCATTAACTGTATACGATTAGAGCGTATTCTTCCATTTCTTCGGATAATTCCTTAAAAATTGCGAATAATTCCTTAAACTTGTCGCGAGCATTCTGCAGAACCACTCCATGTCCCACTCTTAATTTCTTTACTCTGGGGTAGAAGTCTGTGAGACTTTCATTTCCTCGTTAGATAACACATAATATCTCCACTCTCTTTTGTAGTACGTCTTCATACAATGCCATCATTATACGGTTCGATGTCCTAGTCGAGCGCTGGCTGGGATATCTACTTGTTGTTGGTCGATTGAATGTCCCTCTACGTTGTCATAAACGGGATCAGATTTTTTAACAGGTTTGGTGATTCCGGTGTACAAGGTTTTTAATTTGTGTGTTTACGGTTACCCGAATTTAGCAACAGCTGCATCACGGAGTTCTAGTTAGCACCTAGAAGGTGAAAAGACCACCCATATATACTGTAAATTTCATAGCCATGTAGTATAGTGTCTACTACTAACTTTAATAATCGGACAATCATAAATATTCCAATCACAGCTGCGCTTGCCGTTCCAAAGGTCATAAATTTGTCCCACATGCGGTTCCAAGTTGTGTTTGCTAATAACTCAAGCATTTCTCGGTCATGAACTGATTGATAGATATTCGCTTCCCTTTTATTCAACGTCTGGCCATACCCAAAGCACCATTGTTTAAAACGGATGATTTCTCGAGCAGAAAAATGATGTGGTCGCGTAGATTGTTTAAATCGCTTTCGGTATATATGCCGCTTACTCCAACGGGTCGGGGTGCCAAGTATCCCCAAGTGGACTTCGTTTGAAGTCTGAGTTTCATTGGTGACGGGACATTGGAGGGGTGAGGAAGAAAGTGTAACCAACGAGAACCGATAGAAGAAAGAACATTGGAGGCATCGTCCACTACAACTAATTTGAGTTCCGGATCGAACATGTACTCGAGTTCGGGAAGAAAGGAAGAGTTCTTCATTTCCTCGCTGCACTGGTAGTTGGTTGTAGCATTCTACTGTATCTCTTCGTCGAACTTCTACTTGAAGACATTTTACTGGGTGAACTACTTCTCCAGCTATTACGGCCATGTGCCCTGGTTCTTTTATCAATCGATAAGCGATTTCGTCTGGTAATTGAGTGGCGTTGGAAGGAGCATTAGTTAAAACCTGTCATTGTAGTTCGCTCTTATGCTTCAAAAGGTCATAATACATTTGACTAATTTGATTTCGGAAGTGTTTCGCTACGTATATAAATTTCGAATTAACATATGCAAAAATATAGAAATTTTCTACAGGTGTATCGTTTTTGGGAATGAAAATCTTTTCTACGAAGTCATCTAACGTGAACAGTTTTGGATGTTCCGTTCATATCCAATACTTGTGAGTGCAAAAGCAATATCGTTAGTTTCTAATATATAAGTCACTTGATCAGTATTTCTTTTCGTCTCGTTAACATAACCTTAATACAATACAGAATATTTAGTTTATGTTATTCAGAGTATGTCTCGTCGATCGGCGGGTCGGCCTGACACCTGGACATCGTCTACAGGGAGTCACGGGCTTCTTCCCCGTACATTCGATGTACACCTTGTGCTCTTCCTCATAGAGGATCTCTCGTCGACCCCGGGGACATCCTGACACCTGAAGATCGTCTACAGGGAGTCACCAGGTTTTTCCCCGTACATTCGATGAACACCTGGTGCTCTTCCTCGTAGACAATCTCTCGTCGACCCCGGGGACATCCTGACACCTGAAAATCGTCTACAGGGAGTCACGGGGTTTTTCCCCATACATTCGATGTACTCCTTGTGCTCTTCCTCGTAGAGTATGTCTCGTCGATCGGCGGGTCAGCCTGACACCTGGACATCGTCTACAAGGAGTCACGGGCTTCTTCCCCGTACATTCGATGTACACCTGGTGCTCTTCCTCGTAGACGATCTCTCGTCGACCCCGGGGACATCCTGACACCTGAACATCGTCTACAGGGAGTCACGGGGTTTTTCCCCATACATTCGATGTACACGTTGTGCTCTTCCTCGTAGAGTATGTCTCGTCGATCGGCGGGTCAGCCTGACACCTGAACATCGTCTATAGGGAGTCACGAGGTTTTTCCTCGTACATTCGATGTACACCTGGTGCTCTTCCTCGTAGATAATCTCTCGTCGACCCCGGGGACATCCTGACACCTGAACATCGTCTACAGGGAGTCACGGGGTTTTTCCCCATACATTCGATGTACACCTGGTGCTCTTCCTCGTAGACAATCTCTCGTCGACCCCGGGGACATCCTGACACCTGAAAATCGTCTACAGGGAGTCACGGGGTTTTTCCCCATACATTCGATGTACTCCTTGTGCTCTTCCTCGTAGAGTATGTCTCGTCGATCGGCGGGTCAGCCTGACACCTGAACATCGTCTATAGGGAGTCACCAGGTTTTTCCCCGTACATTCGATGAACACCTGGTGCTCTTCCTCGTAGACAATCTCTCGTCGACCCCGGGGACATCCTGACACCTGAAAATCGTCTACAGGGAGTCACGGGGTTTTTCCCCATACATTCGATGTACTCCTTGTGCTCTTCCTCGTAGAGTATGTCTCGTCGATCGGCGGGTCAGCCTGACACCTGAACATCGTCTACAGGGAGTTACGAGGTTTTTCCCCGTACATTCGATGTACACCTGGTGCTCTTCCTCGTAGACGATTTCCCGTCGACTTGGGGTCATCTTGACGCCAGGACATCGTCTACAGGGAGTCAAGGGCTTCTTCCACGTACATTTGATGTACACCTGGTGCTCTTCCTCATAGAGGATCTCTCGTCGACCCCGGGGAAATCCTGACATTTTACCTGGTGAATTTTACTTAAGTGGTTTACTTACTGCTCTTTTGCTTGCTGATATTCTGGGGGTTACTGCTATACAAGTGCGTTCCTCGAATACTTTGAAGTGGAGATCATAAACTTTCATAAAGTTATTTCTTTTAGTAAAACATAAATTATATAGATTAGGATCCTCACAGCGTTAGCCAGCATTTACGTGCTGCCCGGCTTGCACGGCGAGGTCGTGCTGATAAAGTTAATTTTTAGAGAGCCATATATTTATAAAGCTGCATTAAATTAGTGCGGCAGCCTATTTTCATATTTCCAGCGCTACATTTATAAAAACGTTGCAGCTGATTTTAATATTTCCAGCGCTACATCTATAAAAACGTTGCAAACGATTTCCACGTTTTCAGCACTACGTTTATCAAAATGTTACAGTCAATTTTCATATTTCCAGCACTACATTTATATAAATGTTGCAACCGATTTTTACATATCCAACGCTATATGTATAAAAATGTTGCAGCCGAGTTTGATAGTTCCAGTGCTACATTATAAAAATGTTGCAGCCGATTTTCATATTTCTAGGAAATTAATTGATTTTCAATTAATGGGTCACTCTACGATCTCATTTGGAAAAATGGATTTTCTAAAAATCACAGATTCTTATACTAGACATATGTAGAAATGATGTAGACGCAAATATTTTGGTCAGAAAGTTCGAAAACAGGTATAGAAACGCGGAACAAGCGAAGGGTCTCGGGCGCGCGGGACCGCGCACCTGGCGCGCTCAGTGTATACCTGCGGTATACCTTCGCTTCTCTCTCCCCTCTTCGTAAATCTCGGCTAGATGTTTACGTTACTTGAATTTCGAAACAGAACAGTTTTAGAATTCATTTCGAACGGTCATGTACAGTTAGTAAACGCTCTAGAAACCGTTGCTCTCTATTTAAAGTATATATCGAAAAACGCAGTACGATGGATAAAAAAAGTACCAGAGAGTCTAGTAAAAGAGCACATGGCACGCGAAAAAGAGAATTTCGTGGTAACCAGCACACAGTTGAAGCTAATACAACTGCAACAAGTGCATCGGCAGAAAAAATTACAAACAAGGCACGGATTTCGAAGTTAACATTGATGAAAGTATATCGTTCTGTATTATAAACTTCATGTTATTTTTAACTTTACAACAACTTTTGATTTGCAAGACTTGTAAAAAGGACATTAAATTTTTAAAACGAAGTGAAATAGGATTAGGTTTTTTATTAACTGTGTCTTGTGGCTGTGAAGAGGAAGCTCGTATTCCAACGAGCCCCCCAATTTATAACTCTTACGCTTAATGCGTATGCTCGATGTTGGACTTGAAGGCCTAAATACTTTTCTCGCATTGATGGATATTAATAAAGGTTTCGCATTGAACACTTCTTATCAAATAGTGAATCATATTTGGATTGCAGTAGAAGCAGTTATTAAACTTGCTTTTCAACAAACAGCCAAATAAGAGCAAGAAAAAAATCAAAATAGAGTTAAAAATCATTTGTCAGTGTCTGGTGATGGCCCATGGGCAAAAAGAGGATTTTCTTCTCTTATTGGTATAACATCTTTAATCGGAAAATATTTAGACAAAGTAATTGACGTTAATGTGAAATCGAGTGTATGCAAAGCATGTGAACAGTGGGCCGGAAAAGAAGACAGTGTAGAGTATGCTGCGTAGTATGAAATACATGAAAAGGATTGCGATGTGAATCACGAGAGAAGTGCCGGCATGATGGAAGTGAACAGTATTATTGAAGTGTTCAAAAGATCAATGGAATACTTTAAAGTGTACTATAAATACTATATCGGCAATGGAGACACAAAAACATTCAAGTTATTGCAAGATGAACAGCCATATGGCGATGCTTTGAAAGTAGAGAAAAAGGAGTGTGTTTTGCACGTTAAAAAGCGAATGTTTTAATGTGCAAAAGATGCAAAAAAATAGCTTACTCAGTTGAAAAAATCAAAAAACTTTTGGAAACAAAACAAGCCGCAAAAGTGAAAGTGCAAAAGAAGATAGTGATATCAACTAAGAGAAAAACTGCAGTGAAGGCTCCAAAAACTGCAGTTGTGAAAACTACATCTCTTACCAATAATCTGATGAAGGACCTTTCTTTGTATTGTGGATTAGCCGTTCTGAGTAACAAAGATTCTATACAGGACATGAAGAAATAAATATGGGCGATATTCTATCACAAAATCTCTACTGACGCTAATTCGCAACGCTCGTACTGCCCAGCGGGAGCCAGCTCATGGTGCAAGTATCATCAGGCAGAGGCAACAAATTCTTTGAAGGACTACAAGCATCCTCAAGCTCTCGACGTGGGGACACAAGAACTTTTAAAACCTAACTATATAGCCTTATCTTCAGATGATTTGCTCCAAAGAATGGTGCAAGTATCGTCAGACAGAGGCAGCAAATTCTTTGAAGGAATACAAGCATCCTCAAGCTCTCGACGAGGATACACAAGAACGTTTAAAACGTATCTATAAAGACTTGTCTTCAGGTGATTTGCTTCGGAGAAGAAAATAGTTGAAATTGCAACTTACTATATTAAAAATTCTGGAAACCATGAACGTTTCTATCGGCAAAATTGCAGCGGACTTCGTGAACAGAAGTGACGATAAGCGTATTTCTACTGCCAACCGACGTAGCGGTGAAGCATCTAAGGAGCAGAGGGTGGCCATTAGGAAAACCCAATTGGAAGCAGAACACTACTACGAGGAACCTGAAGGTGAAATCTATGGAACAGGCATCGCTGATTGAAGGTATAAAGCCGCTTTTTAATAATAGGCAAAGAATCATTAGAGTTACGGTACATTTTTCGATGAAAAAAAGTAAATCGCGTTTTTCTCGAAACAACGTTTTTCGACCTGGTTGACATGATTGAGAAAAAACTATTTGACCGATCAGGCTGAAATTTTTATATCTATATACACACGTGTGGTTATAGCCCCTAGCAGAATTATAATTTTTTATTAATATTTACCCTATTTATTTAAACAATTTAAGTTGCAAAAAAAGATCGAAAATTTCAAATGTCCGCCATTTTGTTATTTTTCATCAAATTTTGTTTATTGAGCTACCGGCTATAGCAAAAAGCTTATTTTGTAATAACCCGTCCACTTTTTTGCTTTCAGGCTCTTCAAAGTGGAGATATCACGTCAAACAGATTGTAGTAGGGTCAACTTCAGGCAGCCGCACAAGCCAGATTTTACATACAAAAGGAAAATGAAAAATATATTTTATAAGTGTGAAACCTCTTCTTTTATGTGTAAAAAGTTTGAATATTTTAAATAAATTTTTCTATTAATAAAAAATTATTAAAAACTATTGCTGAGATCGTAGAGTGACCCGTTAAAGGATTTCCTTATATACAATATTTTTAGTGTAAATTTTCTTCTTATGTTTCATTTTTGGAACTTCTATTTTAGCATTGTTAAATAAAAAGAATTTAAAAATTTTCATATGTCTTACCCTGGAGAGTGGGACATATAATTGACCGTAACTAAAGACTGGCGATGGTAAATAAACACCAACTTGATTGTATGATTGTCCTTGTGATTTATAAATTGTCATCGCAAAACCTAATCTTAAAGGAAATTGTTTTCTACGCATATTAAATGGTATTTCTTTTTTAGGTGGTCACAAAGTTATTCTTGGTATTATAACCAATTATCCTTCATATTTTCCTCATAAAATTTGTGCTTGAATCGAATACTTTAGAAATTTATTTACTATTAACATTGTCCATTACAATGACCTTCATTTATATTTAAATTCCGTAAAAGAATCACAATGGCACCAACTTTTAATTGTAATTTCTTTGGAGGAAGTCCATTAGGAGCTAAAGCCTTTAAAAATTCTGTATGTAACATGACATCTAAGTTTTCTCCATTATTATTTTCTGCTGTATCTATACTCAAATATTCAACACAGGAACCTTCCAATATAGTTAAAATATTATTATTAATATTGATAACATCGTTGCTTTTAGAATCTTTCAGTTATTACTTTATCATTTAATGTTTTATCATTCATTTTTATTTTATTCCCAAAAAACCTCGCTAATAATGTCTTCTTCTTTTGTTATTATAAAAAACTGTATTTGACTGAATTTTCAATACTTTATATAAGATTACCATGACGAACTACTGGTAATGTTTGCATAAAATCTTCTGATGCTAGCAAAGTTTTATTTCCAAATAATTTTTTCACATTGCATAAATTCTGAACTATACGATCTACCGCTTCAAAAGCAAATTTTGATGTCATCGATATTTCATCCCAAATTATAATTTGTGCATTTTTTAATTTTTTGCCATCGATTGAGTTGGCCTTGATATAACATGATGTACTCTCATCAATGTTAAGAGGTAATTTGAATGTTGTATGTACTGTTTTTTCGTTAGTAAGTAAATTCTCTGCAATGCCTGTCCAAGCAACCCATACAAAAGGTACATTGTGAAATTTTAAATAGTCTATCAAAACATTTAGTAAATAATTTTTCCCACCCCCTCCTGGTCCATCAATAAAAATGAATTTATGTTGCTTGCTGTTTAAACTTTACAAAACTTAAACGAATATATTTTTTTGATTTTAGTTTAGAGATTCAACCTTTATTTGTAATTCATTCATCATGTTACTTTCTTTATAAAGTAATATCGCATCATGGTATTCCTCTATATAAGTTGTTATGTCAGGCAACTTAAAATCATTTAATGAATATCCATTTACTTGTAAAATTTTTTCAATAGTATTAAGTGCTATGTTTTTACCAATACTTTTTTCGTATTTAGGATGACAAAAATTAGTTTTAAATTTTTCATATAACTCTCTTGCGTTGATAGGATTATGGAAAATACAAATAAAAGCAAATGATTTACATAGTGTTTTATGAAACTGTATTTGTACTGCTTCTTCTAAGCATTTATCCTATTATTCATCTTCATTAACCAGCTGTTTAGCTACTGCAGCTTCATAAAAAGTAGGATATAATACTCCACTAATTATACATAGATCTTCAAACGAAGTTGCTCCTTTAACATGTAAAAGTATATTTCGGATTTACTAAGTACATTCTGCTTAATATGGGTTTATTAGTTTTTTCCTTTTCTTTCATAATTTTAGTTTATCATCAAATAATTTCTTGCTAGTACATCCATTTGGTTGAGTTTAAAATATGCCATTAACGTAGTTTCTACTATTTTATCTGTAATATTTTCATAATTATCATGAATAGTTAATCGTTTAATAGCATGCGATATTTCATTTAACGAGTATTCTAATAATCTATGCATAGCTTCGGACATAAATAATAATAATAATAATTTTTTTTATCTTTTACGAGGACGAATGGCGAAAAATCTTCGAAAGACTGTCTAGCAACCCGTGCTACTACGCAGCGATGGATTCACTCTGTGGCTGGAGGTCCACAGGTGCCTACCACCTAAGAAAATGGCTCCGTCTCCTTAGGACCTAAGTCCACCCTGGTACTACTTCTGATTTTGCTTCAGGGTGGGGTCCATTTTACGCCTGTATAGGCGTTATCTTCTTTGCTTCTCTTCTTTTCTTTTTTTCGTCTAGTTGTCTGCCCATTACTCCGGTAGTTGCAATCTATCAATAGGCAACAAGATGTTCTTCAGCCCTCTTCTACCGTAAAACGGACTCTACGTACTTCGCTACAGCGTTCCAGTTTTGCTCATTTTGGAGCATTAATCCCAGGATGTTCTCAGGAGTGACTTTTCCGACTGCAGCTTCCAGCTGATTTTTCGTCTGTTGCCATCTGGAATAGCAGAAGAATGTGTGTTCAGAGTCATCATCCTGCATTCCCGTACAGTATACGCAACTTGGATTCTCTACCTTACCCATCTTACGAAGGTATTAAAGCCTTTAATTAGCCGGGTTGTCCATTTTCCAGCCTTGCATCGATTCCATTCTTCTTTCCAGGTTTCCATGGCTAAGATCTTCACCTCATCGATGGCTTCTCTCTCTCATATCTAATGCTTCCTCTCATATATGCGCTTGCGTTACCATGCCATTAGCTTATTGGTCATGATTCCGGCCACTAGAAGCACCGCAGCCTCATAGACCGTGCGGTATGCACAAGCTACTCTGAGGGCACATCTACGTTGCACCGCTACCATCCTCTTTCTTCTACATTTCAGATTTCTTCTACATTCTACATTCTTCTACATCTCATTCCAGATCTCCACGCCATACAGCATGATGGAATGTACTACGTTCATTAGGGGTTTTCTCTTATGAGGCTTCGGCCCGCCAATGTTTGTCATGATTGAGCTCAAGAACGCTGTCACTTTTGCTGCTTTTTCCGCTGATTTACATACTTGGTCGAAGAAAAGTAACTTCGTATCCAAGTAGATACCAAGGTATCTTACAGACTTCCCTGGCGTAATCAGCGCATTTGCTACTTTGATTGGTATCATGGTATTGATACGTTTGCGAGTAAGGACCACAATTTCTGTTTTGTGCCGCTACTGTCAAACGTGCCGTTAAGAGTTTTTCGAGGAGCTTCCCCGCCGTATCTAGCATACACTGCGGCCTGTATGAGCTCGATGAGCTAGGGTCTCCCATGCCGTTGCTGAGAAGTACCAATCGCTGCATTTTCCACCTCCTGGGGAACAATCCCGCCATCAGGCATTTGTTGTACATGTCCAGCAGCAACTGTGGACAAATACGAACTGCCACTTTCAGTGCCTCTTTTGTAATCCCATCCGGGCCTGGTGACTTTGTATTCTTGAGCAGCTTAACAGCATACCTAAACTCTTCCATACCGAAGAGTGGGACATCCTCGATCTCAACAGTGTCATTTTCTCCCTGCAGTGGATGCGCAGGAAAGAGGATGTCAACAATATTGTCCAACGTCGTCCTATCCTTTATGGCACTTGGGCTCGCGGATCACAGCTTCTTCATGATTACCTTATATGCTCCCTAGGGGTTTTGGTTAATCTCCTTTCCCAGTTCTTTTCATATGCGAGCCTTACAACGTTTTATTGCATATTTTAACTGTATTCTGCAAGCTTTACAGTCTGCTGATTCTCTTGCTACATCCCTTGATCTTCTATCAGCCCTGGTAGCCTTTCTGAGACACCGCAGGCAATGACGCTTAAATTCCGCGATTTCCTCCGACCACCAGTATACTGAACTTTTTCGGTTAAACGGCCTCTTTCTTGTCATCGATGAATCGCATACCCTGTGAAGAATGCTCATGGTAAAGGCAACAGATTCTTCTGCGACTATGACTTTCAGTGGATCTACAGGTAGGCGATCTGGTCCAGGCGCTCTCTTATTTCGCATTGATCTTACTGCTAAAGATAGTTCCTCCTTTGTGAAAGCCGGAGTCTCGATTGGGCCAGCTGGTGCTGTTGAATCTGGTCTCTTCGGGTGCTCGGGGAAGAGAGCATCTACTATGCTTTGGACCGTTCGCGCATTGCTGGGGCCATTTGTGGTAACCTCCGCCAGTTTACGGGTTACGATCTGGTACCCTAACCCCCTAGGATCTTCGTCTACCTCCTTAACCAGCGCCTTCCAGCAGCGCTGTTGGCTGGTTGTGATGGCCCGCTTCAGTACTTTTTTGGCCGCCTTGAATTCGGAAGCCAGTGGAGTTGCGTCGTGACCGCGCCTACGGGTTCTCTATTCTCTTCGCCGTAGATATTTACAGCGTTTCCGGAGTTCCGCGATCTCATTTGTCCACCAGTAGGCAGGGCGCCTCCTCAGACTGGGGCATGTCTTGGGCACCGCTTCTGCGCAGGCTTGAAGGATGACCTTCATGGTGTCCTCAGTCACCCTGTTGGCCCGTATTTCTGGCGTCATGTTGCTCGGGATCTCTCCTAGGGACTCCTGACCTCGTTCTATTGCAATGGTAAATTCCTCGGTGTTCATTTTGGCAATGTTCCACCGGGGTGCAGCGCGCTTCGGAGCCGCCGGGACTGCTCTAGCATCTCTAACTCGGAAGTTGATATATTGGTGATTGCTTCCTGTGTAGTCTTCGATCACCCAGTCCGCGATTCGAGCTGAAAGGCTATCCGTTGCCAAAGAGACATCAATGATGGTCTCTCGGTAGCCTGGTCGCCTAAAGGTCATCGTGTTGCTGCTGTTTAGCACTACTAGACTGAAGCGGCTGGCCGTTTCCATCACCATCTCCCCTATTGGATCGGATCCTGTTTCCCCCCACTCTAGGGATTTGGCGTTGAAATCTCCTGCGATATCCTGGTATTCGCTGTTGGATTGGTTTGGGGTGAGATATACGCTCACGTAGGTCACGTCTTTGTGTCTTACCCAAACGTATCCTCGGCCGCAACCATGATCCGCGACGTGAAAATTCCGCGGATCTGAGGTCCAGATAACTGCGGTGTCCAGTTCGTCGACAAACAATCCTGGGCCTTCTCTGTCCCGGTACTGCTTGCTGAAAAGAACGATGTCAACGTTTTTCTCGGAACCAGTCTGGTCCAGAAGGTTATGAGCCGTCTTGCTCCTGTACAAATTACCCTGTAAGACTATAACCATCCTTTTTTTTTCTGGAGGGCATCTCTGAAGGTTCTGCATGTTCCAGATCCTGCTATGTGGTTGCGGGAGTAACGTTTATCGGGTTTTTCAGGACAAAGAAAGCAGTGTGGAGATTCTGCTTTACAGTCCTTGCTCTTGTGACCTGCTTCTCCGCACTTGAAGCACAAGCTGCTCTGGTCAGGCACTTCGCAAGTATGTCTGTTATGTCCGTAGCCTAGGCAATTGAAACATCTGGGCATCATCGTCCTTCTGCGGATCCTACAGATGACCCAGCCAATCCTGATCCGAGCTTCCTTCATGAGCGTGACGGTGGCTGATTCCTCCAGCGTCACTATAGCTAAACGCTGACCCCGGTTGCTAGGTTTGGTCACCGAAATCTGCAGGAATCCGCCATAGTCTTGCAGGTCTCTTTTTAGGGCCTCCTCTACCTCATCTGGAGAGGTGCACTCATCAAGATCTCTGATCTCCAGCATTGCTCTGGGGACCAGCTTCCTGACAGTGCCATTTCCTCCCACTACTACTTCGAGGGCCTTGGAACAAGCTGTTCTCCACGCCGCTGTCTTCCGGCTTGATAGTGTCGCGTCCGGTTTTGTCCGGAGAGTATTCTTCGGTCTTCGGTGATCCTGCTGCTGTTGTTGTGGCTGCTGCTGTTATTGTTGTAGCTGCTGCTGTTATTGTTGCTGCTGTGACTGCTGCTGCTGATGCCGTTGCTGAGTAGTGCGTTGGCCGGCGGTTTCTGTTGCTGTTTTCTCGGTATTTTTTGTACCTGTGGGTCCCGTTGCTCTCGCCTTGCTCTTACCCTTCGGACCCTTTCTGTTGACGGTAGTCCACTCTTTTCCGCCTGTTTTTTTCTTTTTCTCTTGTTTATCCTGAAGAGAGGGCGGGCTGTTGGCGGCACGCATTTTACCACCCGGAGTGCCCCTCGTATCCACCGCTGCATAGGCGGGGTTAGGAGTTGCCGGTTTCAATGGCCCGACTTCTGTCAGATCCGATGACTTCTGTCGAGCTCCTGTGTGAATTCGATGGTGTTCGTCCAATTCGTCCAGCATCTCGTGTAGTACTGGCAGATTCAACTTCACATCTGTTTTCATGTTCGGCTGTGATACAGCAGCATCTCCCATGAACTTGACGAGGGCTTTCATCTTCTTTATAATCATTCCCATGCTATCTTCTGCAAGTTTGCTCATCGTGCTGGTAGAATTTTCCTCGGTGCGCCCTAGAGCCGAGGAGTATATGTTTTGCAGCTGGATGGAGAACTCAGTTGACTTCGCCCGTTCCTCAGCCGCTTCTCTTCTGTCTTCCGCATCAGAAGTTTCCATTTCGGAATCTGAGGTTAACTCACCCCCACATGATCCTTTGGAAAATACTCTGCATAATGGTGTACACCGCGGCGGGGCTACTATCCCCGCCTGAAGATATTCCCTAGTTATGGATGCCAAAACCGAGAAGCGACTTGTTGAGAGGTCAGTCCTATCGTCATCAATGACTCTACTAAAAAAGGTTACTGGATAGGCCCGCGCCCCATTGAAGCAAAAGGATTTACGTCATCCCTATCGAATGAGCGATGCCGGTACCGATCCAACACCTGACCCAAACCTCAGGCTACACGTAGTGCGATTTACCCTACGCACATTCGGGTGTAAGGAAATATTGACCAGATAATCCTTCATACCAGACCATACTGGTATCAACCCCGTCCTAGGCTCCAGTCGGCGATGCCAGAGCGGTCATCCCACTTTGAACATACGGTTGCTCGGTACTGGAAAGAAAGCGCCGCTCCCCCACAGAGGTAAGGTACTGACATCTCGCACCTCCCCGGTCAGGAGGCTACTACTCCTCTCTTGATTAGTTTGACGAGAATATCCACCAGCCGCCGGCCGCAGCCCATTCATCCATCGTCCTGTTTATCTGTATGCGTGTATTTATTGTATATGTTTGTATAATGGGTGCGGAGCTCCCCAATCGGTAAAGCCCACCAGAGTCAAGCTTATCAGCGCTTTGATTGACTTCTGCAGCTAATGGCCGACATCTTCCAGAGAAAAGCCCGTCCATGTGACCCTTGGGAAGAAGTAGCCCTCTGTTCCCCCAGTCGAAACTCATTTATAGAGCCACTGGGCGAAAGAAATATCATTCGATTCGATTCGCTGGCGTGACTTGTCGGACGATACCCGTTTATAGAGCCTCCGACCAATCATTCCCGAAACTGTGTCGTTCGTCTTTGCCCTGCTCGTCTGGGTAACCTAATCGATCGACGAGCCCGTATTTGTAAGGGTAGTGTGTGTTAGCGTAGTACCGTCTCATGCATAATTGTGTCTTATGTTTGTGGTTGTGTGTATTCGGTGTGGAGAAGATGTTACTCAGCCATTTACCTCTATCAATTGACAGAGGTTTTGGTCCACGATTGATTATTCGTCACTTTATGGTGCTTATTTCACAACCAGCCAGCTTCTCATAAGCTGGCCGTCCCCCTATCCGCTACCTGGAGACGCGTCGGGTAGTAGGGGTCTCAGCCTCCCAATAATAATAATAATAATAATAATAATCGCAAGAAGCAACCGACGGGTAACAAAACGTACGCGGACGTGCTAACTACCATTAAGAGTAAGGTGGTCCCAGACGCGACAAATACGAAGATACGAACGATCCGAAAGACTGGGAAGGGCGGCATCCTTCTTGTTTTGGATCGCGGAGCGGTTGACACCCAACCGTTCCGCGAGGCCATCAAGGAAGCTGTTCAAGACGCGGGAGACGTTAAAGATCTGACCGATAGACCAACGATAGAGGTCCTTGACTTAGACTGCACGGTGACTGTTACAGAAATCAGTACTGCTATCAAACGGGAAACAGCCTGCGCGATCGATCCGAAGATCACTGTCTTTGAACCAAAATGAAAGAGGACAGAAAATGACATTGGCCGAGGTAGACAAAACCACGGCCGCTGCGTTACTCAATAAAGGCAAGATTAGGAGTCTTGGACTCTTACGGAGAGCTCGGGAGGAACTCCATGGTTTCTCTCCGGGTGAACTTAATTCACATTTTGCGGGAGTATCCATTTCTGATAGAGAGCGGTAGTACGATTTAAATGATATAATATCGTCAGCTAGTGATGAAGGTTTTACTTTTAGTAAGATAACTTATTCGGATGTGGTCCTACCTGTCGCGCATTTTTCTTCTCAAGCAAAGGGTGAAGATGGAATTCCCCAAAGTGTTATTACTAAAGCACTTCTAGTCATCGGTCCTTTTCTTGTTGACATTTTGAATGCCTCCCTTTCGAGTGGGATCTTTCCCGGTAACTGGAAGAAAGCTCATTTGGTACCGTTAAAAAAGAAGGCCACTCCATCTACAGTCACGGACTTTCGTCCTATTGCCCTTCTTAGCTTTCTCTCCAAGATTCTGGAAAATATCGTGCATGAACAAATGTCAGCTTATTTGTTTTCGAAAGAAATCCTCGATCCCCTTCAGACAGGTTTCCATTTGCATCATAGTACATAGACAGCACTACTGAAATTGACTGAAGACATACGTTCCGGTATAGATAATAACAAGCGGCTAATTACCATCCTTTTACTATTTTATTTTAGTAAGGCGTTCGCAACTATTTCGCCATCCAAGTTGTTACGTAAGCTGATCAGAATGGGGTTCTCCAGGGGAGTAGTCATGTGGATAAAATCATATATTACAGGGTGTAACCCAAAAGTTGTTACGGCATCTCATGGTAGTTCAGATTGGCTCACAACCAATCTCGGCGTACCACAGGGCTCTGTCTTGGGGCCCCTTCTGTTCAGCCTTTATATTAATGATCTTCAGGAAGTTTTATCGGGCTTTAAAAGTACGAGGGATATTCTTACGGATAGTGTATCGCATTTGTTATACGCGGACGATTTGCAAACCTACACTCAAGCTACTTGCGATAACCTTCATCAGGGGATAAGACGCTTGTCGGCTGTGGCCAAAGCAGTGTCGGCGTGGGCTTCTGAGAACACTCTGTGTCTCAATGTCGGGAAAACAAAGGCAATTATTTTTGGGTCAGAATCTAAAATTAGGAAAGTACAGAATATGTATTTGCCTGGCATAGAGATTCAGGGTAACGTCTTTGTTTCCTTTGTTGACACAGTTACTAACCTCGGTGTAGTCATGGATTCGAAGTTAACATGGAAACCGCAAGTGGATGCAGTTAGCCGAAAGGTTAATAAGGCCCTACATGGTCTTAAATCATTTCAATCCAGCACCACCGAGGCGTTACGCAAACGGCTTGCAAGTGTCCTTGTCCTATCTCATTTAGATTATTGCTGTTTAGTGTATCTTGATGTGTCGGGTGAGCTCCGGACGAGACTGCAAAGATTGCAGAATTCATGTGTGAGGTACATATGTGGTGTTAGAAGGTATGAGCATATCAGTCCCTACAGGAATAAACTTGGCTGGCTTGATCTTGAGGGAAGAAGGGCGTATTTTGCGGCGGTACAACTATACAAAGATATTAGCATGGGTCAATCCACGTATCTTGTAGCCTTTTTTCATAAAACCAGGGTCGGACCTCTAGTAGGACTGATTCGAGGGAGCTCTCGATTCCATCGTCGCGTACCGATACAGGGTTGAAATCTTTTCAATCTGAAGATGCGCGCCTATGGAATACGATCCCTCGACGTATTAAGCACTTGCCCTCACTATGCAGATTTAAAGCAACAATTCGCGACTATTTGCAATGTAAGTCCAGGGACATGGACCATGTATATCTAATGTAGAATGACGATAATCATACGAATGTTGACTATAATAGAAATTGAAGTTTAATAGTCACAAAAAAATGAATTATTCGTAATGATAAGAATATTTGATAAGTGTAATGACGTGATTGATGTACGACAGATATAATATTGTGCAATATATGTAAGTTAATAACGAGCAATGTCGAGCTGTGATATGATTGACTATACTAATTATCTCTGTAAATATGTATTATTATTGAATGTAGTTTTATTGTTTTTGTCTTGCACAAAATAAACATCTAATCTAATCTAATTTAACCTACATTAGGCCTGGATTTGGCCGATCCATACCAGATATAACGTTTTCAAGCGAAGGAGTGTTTACAAACATTCGTAACTGGCACGTAACTGACGACGAGAACGGTAGTGGCCATCAATACATCCGATTCGAGGTCGCAGGCGCGGATGAACGGCCAAATACGGGGGGACGCAGCGAGCACTTCCCCCGATGGAACGTCAAACGTGTGGACCGAGGGAGACTAGCAGAGGTGGTACTGAATGCTGAACCTCCCTCTGCGAGAATCCCTCGGACATTAGTGGAGCACGAAAAAGCGGAGGTGCACGTGGAGCAAACGACGCAACTGATAACAAAAACGTGCAATGCCACCATGCCACGTACAAGCACGAGGGATAGACGACAACCGGTGTATTGGTGGACTGACGAGATCGCGACTCTCCGGAAAGAGTGGCATGCGCGAAAACGAGTGCGCAACGCGGGCGACTCAGAGAGGGAAGTGACGAACTAAAGCAGCAGTATAGGGCGGCGCGGAAGCAGCTTCGCGTCGCGATCATGCAGAGCAAGTTCCGTTGCTGGAAACAACTTTGCGAAGACGTCGATGAAAATCCATGGGGGATGGGATATAAGATTGTAATTCAAAAACTGAAAGCACGCGCGGCTAATTCGGTGATGAGCACGCGCAAAATAGAATCAGTAATCAACGGGCTATTTCCGACCCATTCCTTAGGGATTACGCGGATTACATCGACATACGGATGGACGATATCCCGCTGTTCACGGAGGGGGAGCTTCTGACAGCCGCTTCCTCCTTGAAGAGTGGGAAGGCACCAGGACCAGACGGAATCCCAGTCGAAGTAATAAAGTTAATCGCGCTGCGTAGGCCGGTACTTTTGCTTGACATGTACAACGTTTGCTTGGTCGAGGGGGTATTTAGCCACCGCTGGAAGAAAGCGCGACTGGTTCTCATCGACAAAAATAAGGCGGACCCAAACTCTCCATCCGCCTATAGACCTCTTAGTCTGTTGGATACGTTGGGAAAAACGGCTGAGCTGCTTCTGAGGCCGAGGATCCAGGGAGCTATTAGGGAGGCAGGCGATCTTTCTGATAACCAACACGGTTTCAGAAAGGGTAGATCAATGATAGGTGCGGTGCGCGATGTAGCAGCGACGGTGTCAAAGACAGATGAGGCTTGGCGCGCGGCTAGGCCAATAGTCGTGTTGGCAACCCTTGACGTCAAGAACGCCTTCAATTCCGCGACATGGGTGGACATCCTTGCGGCTCTCGGAGCCTTTAGGGTGCTCGACTATGCCTTGCGATGGATTGAAGACTATCTGAAAGACAGAAACCTCCTGTACGAAATGAACGAAGTACTCAGGGTCAGACCTGGCACAGCCGGAGTGACGCAGGGGTCGATCCTAGGTTCCGATTTCTGGTTAGCATTATATGACGAAATGCTGAGACTCCAGATGCCGATCGGGGTGTCGCTGAAAGGATGCGCGGACGATGTCGCGGTGGCAATAGTTGCGCGCGACGTAGGCTCTGCCCAGTTTCAGCTGAGTATAGCCATGCGTCGCATACTTCGATGGATGCGTGAACACGGATTGCAGCTAGCTTTATCCAAGACAGAAGTAGTATTACTAACTAGGCAGCGAATTCAGACAATACTAGACATAACGGTAGGTGACGCGGTGGTGAGGACGCTTCCGTCGGCTAAATATCTGGGAGTGACCCTAGACAATAAGCCGACCTTTGCTCTTCACCTCCGAATCACAGCGAAGAGGGACGCGAAACGGGTAGCCGAATTAAGCAGGCTCATGGCCAACGTGCGCGGGCCACGCCCTGCAACGCGTAGACTGCTCATGGCAACCACGAATTCAATCCTCCTCTACGGAGCGGAGATCTGGGCCGATGCCATGGGCAAGGAAAAGTATAGGACGTGCATAGCGGCGGCGCAACGCACTGCGGGAGCACTGCGAATAGCAAGCACGTACAGGACAGTTTCAAGGGCAGCGATATTCGTTATTGCAGGGGTTATCCCCGTGTATCTGATCGCGCAGGAGCGAAAGCGGATATACGAGTCGAGCCACTAGATCGGGAGGGCCCGCGCCGCGGCAGAAGAACGGGAACGGACATTGACGGCATGGCAGGATAAATGACTGGGTGAGAGACAGCGGCCACAACAACGCCGACAGCAACTGGCACAATGGACCTATGAACTAATACCGGAACTGACTCCGTGGCTAGGCAGGCAATTCGGGGAGGTGAATTTTTACCTTACCCAGTTCTTGTCTGGGCATGGATACTTCAGACAGTACTTACATAGAATGGGGAAGGTTCGAACGCCGGCAGGTGTTTATTGTGGGCACAACAAAGACGATGCGTAGCACACATTATTCGTGTGCCCACACTGGACCGAAGAGTGACGCAGATTAGAGACTATCACGTGGCCGACAAAGACACGTGGGACGCGGTAGCATCGTACATCGAAAAGATCCTTCGCGCGAAACGCAAAGACGGATGCTTGGCCAACGGGCCAAGCTAACGAAAAGACACAACAAAGCACGACAAGACTGACTAACAAAGGAAGAAAAAAAAAACAGGCGGCTCCCCACCCGAAGTAATGCAAAAGTGGTTCCGGGGGGGGGGGGGGAGCGTTCGCGGCACACTCGTTTTTAGTGGGTAGGACACGGCGGCGCATCCGCCTCGACTGTAATCCGGGCAGTGAGCACGGACATCAGTCGGGGATGGACAGTGCGCCAGTGGCGTCCGATACTACCACCTTAGAGTGCAGGAACTCAGGGAATGATGTCTATGATGATTTTTGCGAGTTAAAAAAAAAAAAAATAATAATAATAATAAAAATTATAATAATTTCTTATACTCAGTCTATAATTGTAACATTACCAATTCGAAATTACCAATTTTACATTTCATATTGGACATCCATCCATAACCACCATTTGGATGAATAAGTGGATATGTCATTGGGTCAGTGTGTTTACTTATTAGAGGGATACGTATCGGTTTATCATATTTGGAATATATAACAATATCACGTTCTATCGATGGTTGACCATTCTCTCCAACGAAAATCATTGCGAATTCATTGCATATAGCTTCATTATATCTATTTTTATGTAATACTTTATTTAGTTTTATTGCCAGGATAATATTTCTTGGTTTGCAATTAATTCCAGCATATCGTTTTAATGCTTCTATTTCTACCTCATACATCGTTTTATATGCTCGAGTATAAGGATTAATTTTTCTTAGTAAACTATCTAATTGACTTAATAATTCTAATTTTGTATCAGAATTATTTTTATAACTTTTTCGTTGTTACTAATTCATTATCAAGAATATATAGTTGTCCATCCTTTCGAGCTTCATTTTTATTCGGGTGCAAAGCATAAACATTGTGATATATTTGACCACAAATTCTGATAACTTGCGGACTATTGCCGGACAATTTGTCAAAATTAGAATCAAAACTTGCAAATGCCAAAGAATTATTGTATGCTCGAATATTCTTATGAAAGTTGACACTATCACTAGATAATCCTGTAGCCAAGAGCTTCAATTCGCCTGGATAACGAGGATTTTCCGGCAAACATATTTTTCCATTACAACAATAATTAAATTTTTTATCTTTTGTATATTCAAAAGCAAAATGTTTAGCATTGTAATGATGACAAATTTCAGTCGTAGCACCCAAGTAAATTTTTGTAATTAAATTTTCATCAAATTGTATATTTCCTATTTTGTCTAGAATATTTGAATTTCGATTCAATTTTAGATTTATTTTGATGTCACTTTGAATAAATTTATTATTTTTAGTAATTCCGGGTACATTATATACATTATCATATTTTCCAGTTTCATCGATTTTCAATTTTTTAATCAATACGATTTGTTTTTCAATTTCTAGTAAAATTGTTGTAAAACTTATTTTTCTTGGTTTCTTTTAATGTATTGCTTCAGTTGATTTTTTTATATTTTGTTTTTCTTCTAGCTTTTTACATTTTTTACTCTTGTTTTTCCAATAAGTTACATTTTTGTGAAACGCTTCTTTTTCACGTTTGTAGTCTTTTAATTTTTTGTTGTTTTCTTTGTAATTTCTTCTCTTCTATCTTATCTTTTACCCAATTTTTACTTTTCTCGTAAACTACTCTTTGTCGCAATGCTTTTTTGCGGTATTCTTTCATTTCTTCCATACTCATATTTTGTATTCTTTTCAAATCTCGTTGTTTTCTTTTTAATTTTTTCTCAGACACGTTGCATTTTTCAGAATTTCCATTTTTATCATTAGCATCATTTCAACTACATTTTTCCAAATCTATTGTTATGCAGGTATGCGCTGCATTGCCAGTTGTCATTACATCGTCTATTTTCATGTGAAAACTGGAATGTTTATAACTTTTTATACTTTTATTATGCAGACCGATTACTTTTTGTTCTTCGATTATTCAATGTTTTTGTGAAGTCATTTCGATCAATTTTGTTTCTTCTGCACTAAAATTCAAATTTACTTTATTAAAACAGAATTTGTGAACAAGAGTTCTTTACAATGGCATCACAGAAAAATCATAATTTATGTTTCCATGTACATTATTTTGTAAAGTTGGAAACATGTTTATATGGTGCGTTTCATAGACATTTAATAAATGCGAACGCATTTGAGAAAAATCAAAATAAAAATTACATGGGCAAATGTTGTAAAAAATAGTAACAGCAAAGGCTATTGCAAAAATCTCACAATCATAATTATTAGTTTGTGATTGTACAGTTTCATAAGTTATTTTTAACTCTGAATTATATGGAAATAATCTGTTAATATAAATTTTATGCACATCTTGTAAGCTTTTTGCATTTAAACTATCATAAATATGTGTAGTCTTATTGTTATAATACATGCAAATACAGTGACCCCTTTCAGAATTCTCAGAAAATAATAATTGAATATATTCATTTTTAATCGGAACTCGTTCAATATTCTGAGGTTTATGAAATAAAATGGTCGATGGCACATTGAAAAGTGAAGAAGATTTAAGGGTCCTATTGAATTCTAAAATATGTATATCATTCAAAATAGAAGCATCTCCCATATGCGAATTAATTCCATTCACAACCAACTTTTGATTCTCTGTTAAACCCATTTTAAAATGTTACTATGATACATTTAGTTAAGAATTCAGTTTTATTTTATCGATTTATTTTGAGCTGAAAGAATACAATAAATAAAATTAAAATACATTATAACGCCCAAACTATAGTCTCTTTAAAATTTTAATATTCGAAATATACTCCGCACAAAGAGGAATCGCGGAGAATAAGGATGTGTGCCTGCATCCACGTGAGATATGATTGATGGAAAGGGTAAGAAAAGTGGGAGCCTGGTTGCTAGGCGACGTTAGCGGTGCGCATAGCAAGCAGGATCTTCACTCCTCCTGTTCTTATAAAATGATTTGGTCAGCTTAAATTCAGTTATTTCCAGTTTACTTGTTATTATTGGAAGTATCGGATTTAAGCGCAAATTGTTTTGATGATTGGAACTGTGAAGCTAAATAAATGCGAGTCCTCAACTTGATATTTTATACAAATAATATATATCATTTTATTTATATACCTACATAAATGCACATATATACTCATCCTAAATTTTCCTTATTCCTTTATATCATTTTAGGCACCTCGGGGAAAAGATAAATAATTAAATGTTATAATAAAAGGTTATAATATTTAAATGTAATAATAATAAAAATCACGAATCCTTACAACATAATATGAAACGTCGAAATTAATCAAATCACTAGATACGTAAAAAATTGTTTATAAACATACATAATTGTTGTCATTATTTCTCTTAATATAATTAATGTTTTGTGTATTACTGTATTACGACAACATATTTTTCGACGCCGGACTAATTCTACGCAAAAATAACTCTACACCCTACACGCATAATTCTGCACAGATATTTGTTACACGAAATAATTCTGCACAGATATTTGTTACACGAAAAATTTCTGCACATATATTTATTATACGATAATTCTCTACACACATTTTTCATTATTTTCCTACACCGTAAAACTTTACACAATCGAATAACCTATTCTTGCAACAATGTATAACAATAGGTTATGTAATTGTGTAGAGTTTTGCGGTGTAGTGAAGTAATAAAAAATGTTTGTAGAGAATTTTCGTATAGTAAATATATGTGTAGAATTTTTTCGTCTAGCAAATATCTCTGTAGAATTATTGCGTGTAGGGTGTAGAGTTATTTTTGTATAGAGTTTGTCCAGCGTAATTTTGTATTGGATAACGTAACTCGGCCAACTTTTAAAAACCGAATCTTTCAAGCGATAATAAAAGAAAATGTAGAGTAATAGTTTCAAAGAATATACTAATGTTATCAATTGTAAAATTCTCACCTTTCATGCGTAAAGAAAACCCTATTAAAACTATTTCCAAAAGATATTATCTTTTTCCAAAATAATCTGGAAAATTCTAACGACCATAACTTCCCTACTGTGAAATTTCATGTGTAATCTTAGGTGAAATCGCACCTGAGATCTCAGACCAAAATGTCATGTAACCAATTTTTGGTCTATATCATGTTTATTTAAAGTTGGTTAATCACTATTTATGAAAAATTCTACCTTTGAAAAAAGTCACAAATTTTGACTTAAAAAAATTAAATCCTATTTTTCAGAAATATTTTTAGAATTAAAATTTGTTTAAAATAGTCACCAATCTACTAAAAATAATATGAAACGTGCAAATAATGAAAAATTGCCTACATGAGTTTGTCATAAGATCAAAATATAAGATCTCACCTGATATCTCAAGTGAGATTTCGCAATAGGGAAATCAATGAACCATTATACTTATTCCATTGTGTTTATCAACCCAAACAAATTGACGTATAAATAAATTGCATGATTTCTGTTTTTAAAATAACATAGTTTTTAAACAAAGTGAAAAGTATGTTTTTATGTTAAAGCTTGATTACGAATGTCTGATATAAAAAATTCATTTCATATCTATGCTATTTATCTGGAAACATATAAGTGCCAAGAAAATGTGTACACAATTAATCAAGTGAATATTAAAAGTACGAGGGTCGTTCAATAAGTCCTTAGAAAATCCAAGAGATGGCGGTCGTAGTATCGAAAATGAATTTTTTTAGTGAGTAGCGCTACTAACTAGACGGCTGTTAAAGTTTCAGCTTCATCCATCACATAGTTTTATTTTTATGGTCGATTGAAATAAACAACTTTCGTTTATTCATAACAATGCAAAAAAGTGTATCTCAGGCGGTGATTAAGCATCTATATTTAAATGGTTTAAAACCGAAAGAAATCAAAGCTGAGTTGGGTGAAGTTCATGGCATATCTGCTCCTGTATTTGTAACTGTTTACAATTGAGCGAATAAGTTTAAACGTGTCCGTACATCCACAAACGATGAACATCGTTCGGAACGCCAAGTGAAAGTGACTACCCCCGAGATGATTGACAAAATCTACGATATGATTTTAAGTAATCGACGAATGAAAGTTCGCGAAATAGTTGAGGCCACAGGCATATCGCAAGGTACAGTCGCTTCAATTTTGCACGAAAAATTGGATGTGAAGAAAATCTCGGAAAGATGGGTGCCAAGTTTGCTCAGAGTGGAGAATAAACGCAATCGTATGGTCGACTCTGAGGCTGTTTTAGCGCTTTTCCATTGCAATCCTGAGTAGTTTCTGCATCGATACATAACTGTGGATGAAACATGGATACACTACTATACTCCAGAAACAAAGGAACAGTCAAAACAGTTGATTTTTGAAGTTAAACGAGCTCCGAGGAAGGCGAAGGCGGTGAAATCGGCCGGCAAGGTGATGGCTACGGTCTTTTGGGATGCACGCGGCATCATGTACATCGAATACATGGAAAAAAGAAAGACTATAACAGGAGAGTATTATGCGTCGTTATTGCACCGGTTAAGCCAAGAAATCGAGGAAAAAAGGTCATCATTTGAAAAAGAACAAAATTATGGAATTAAAGTTCAAATTATTACAACATCCATTGAATTCACCAGATTTGGCCCCAAGTGACTTTTTCTTATTTCCAAACTTGAAAAAATGGCTTGGCGGACGACGGTTTATGTCGAACGAGGAGGTCATCGCCCAAACAAATGCCTATTTTGAGGAGCTTCCGAAATGCTACTTTTTGGACGGCTTAAAAAATTTGGAAAAACGCTTGGAAAAATATATAGAGCTAAAAGGAGATTATGTTGAAAAAAAAATCTAACCGAAAAATATTTTTTTTCTATCTTTTTCTAAGGATTTATTGAACAATCCTCATATATTACTTAGCATTAACATGAAAGGTGTTACATTATTATTTTTAAATATTGAACGAATAGACATTAAAAATTTTGGATTTTTATTTAGCATAGATTTTAAGTGGAATTAAAAATATAACCTCAAATCATACATTTGTAGTAAAGCACTACTCTGTATTGAGTATATACTTTTAAAATTAATAAAACTATATAAAAAGAAGAAAAGCTCTGAACCTAGGTGGAATAGAACTCTTGAAAACAAAGTTCTTGAATATTTAGGTTTTGTACATTTTGTTTTGTCACTTGAAAGTACCTAGGTAAATATTAAAACCTTGCCATTTAACACAAATAAACTTAATCCATTATTGTTCAATATCCGTACATATTGACATGTAAAATTATTGCTTCTTATATAGCATGGATATTGAATGAGCATAAAAATGATGTTCTTATGTCAGGGTTTGTCTGCGGAGGTCTGATTGAAGAATATAACTTTTAATATCATTAAATAATCTGCGCTATAAGAAAGCTTAAATTTCAGACACCGCTCAAACTGTACACTGACAAACTTTACATCCTCATATTTTCCTACATAAAAAAATTATACACAGAAATTTTCCATACAAGTAAATCCTACACCGATATTTACTACATTGAAATTCCTTACAACTTTTTTTAATTATTTTACTACATGGCTAAACTCTACACAATCGTATAAGCTATTGATGCAACAATGGAAAATAGCCGTGTATATTTTGTTCGTATTTAATTTGATTGTAAAAAGAAGGCATTATTGTCAAGAGTTAATCATATCTGAAATTTTAATTTGAAACTCTGAATAATATTATCATAAACTGAAATTCTAAATTTTATTATTCTGTAGACATTGCTAATCTCATTATGAGACTAAACGAGAATTTACATGTGTGGTTAAAATCAAGTACATTGCATTTCTTAAATGGTAAAATTAATTGATTTTTTTTCAGTACAAAATGATCTTGATGAATGTCTAACAGCATTATGATTAGTTAAATTAAATGACTCCATTGATCACTCAGAACAATCCATCTTTTATTAGATTAAATGTTTGCGACATTTCAGGAGTTTTTTCGTAATACTCCCCTCATCATGACTACACAAAAATAAGTAAACTTATAAGTAACTAAATTAAATTACAAATTATGCCACACACTGTATAAACAAAATACGAAACATAAAAAACAACAACATAGAATTAAATTTACCTTAAACTTAAACATAAAAAAACTCATGGAAAGCGTCGTGACAAGTATGGAGCATAGTTACTACAATGGCACCTCTAAAAAACCAAATTTACATGCTTTTAAAATACTTGATAATAAAAAATGTATAAAAGTAAAAATTATAACAAAACCGTTACAAGTATCTACCATTTAGAGTGCGCATGCGTTTTTAGTAACAGGCAAAAAATTAAATATTTTCAGATATTCGGGTGATAAACATCCAATAATGACTGTAGACTACCAAGTGACACCGTAGAAAAAAAAAGAAAAAAATAAAAGGAAAGAAAAGTAATGCGGGCATTATGTACTTAACAACCCTGTTAAATGCAGAGAGCTTATTGACGAGTTTCATTTCTTTAGCTGTAATAGACTATTTAAGTGACTTTGGGGTATTTTTTGGTTAGGGACAAATACTCACTAGTTTATGTTATATGGATATCGGAATTGGACCCAGCCATCCTAAACAAAAGATATGGTGGTCACACTTGTAACTATTATATTTTTTGAGGTTATGGACGACTAGTAACTACTTAGGTTGAAACGGATGTCGAGACTCGATTCAGCGACCCCGAAAACATAAAGGTACGTTGTTAGACTTCATTCCTAAACGTAGAAAAGTGTAATCTTAGCAATTCCGGGTATTTTTTAAGGTTAGGGACGAACTCTGACTAGTTGAAGTTATACGGATATCAGAATCGGTTTCAGCGATCCTGAAATATGAAGTTGTGGCGGTTAAATTGTATTACTCATCGTAGAAATGTGTTATTTCAATGATTTGAAGTATTTTGAAGGTTGGAGACGAATAGTGACCAGATGGGGTTTAACGAACATTGAATTCGAATTCAGTAACGCCAAAAACGTATAGATACGGTGATTCAGTCTATAAGACAGTATTTTTATGTTTCTAATCTATCAATATTGATCATCAAACAGAATTGTCCATGATTGCGGCCGCCATATTGGAACGCTGTGATGTTTTTTTTTAATCAGATTGTTTTCGATAGAGCTATTAAATATGAAGATTTTGACATGTCGAACATTAATATTGATAACTTTTTATTCTGGGTACCCAACTGTGCCCGTTGACGTGAAACGTCCGATTATATATATATATACGTGCGCTCACATCGGAGTCTTGTAGTCGAGTAGCTATAGTATAGCGTGTACATATAATATAGGCGCGAGACATGTGAAGTACGCTCGCTCTCGCGTGAGCTTGCCTGCTTGCATGCTTGTAATCATCGCGTACCAAGAGATGGCGCGACGAGTATCAAAATGATACTTAGAGTCAAGATTGTTGTATTTACCTTTATATTACAACACGCCTCCATAAATCAACAATCTTGATTATTTTACATACGTAGTTTAAATCAATCTTAACGCTTGTCTATTTTTAGTAAATTTTGTCTTGTCTAAACTTTTTGTTAATATATCTGCTGAATTGAACTGAGAATCTATTTTTACAATGTCGATTACTCCATTTTCATAATTTTTATTTATGTAATGATATTGCACTTCAATGTGCTTTGAGTTTTTTGTAAAATTTCCATATTTTGCAATAGCAATTGCACCTGTATTGTCTTCGTACATTTTAATCGGTTTATCAAATTTTACATTAAATGATTCGCTTAATAAATTTCTAACAAATAATATTTCTGTCACTGCTTCTGACATTGCAGTGTATTCGGCGAAAGTAGAACATTTTGTGGCTGTAGTTTGTTTACGTGTTTTCCAAAAAATTAAGTTTCCAAATAATCTAATTACAAAACCTGTTGTAGATTTTCTATCTATATTATCGCTTGCATAATCAGAATCTACCATACAGTCTAGTATTTCGATATTAATATTATCGCAGTAAGTTAGTTTTAAGTCATTGGTTTTATACAAATACTTTAGAATTCGCATTGCATATTTATAATGCGTTTGATCATAACAACTTTGGTATCGACTTAAATAATTTACACTGTACGCAATATCTGGCCTTGTGCCTGTACTTATATATAATAATTCGCCAATTAAATTTCTGTATTTTATATTTTCATCGATTTCATTAGCTTGTTCTAGTTTTAGGTTAGACTCCATTCGAGTATCATATAATTTTGCATTTTCTAAATTATATTTTACAGCCAAAGATTCAATATATTTTGTTTGACTTAAAGTCATTTTATCTCTATTTTCATTATAATCTGTATCAATACCAATATAATTTTTAACTTTTCCCAAGTCTTTCATTGCAAATCTTTCCATTAGACTAGCTTTTACTTTGTTTATTTTATTTTTATCTTTGCAACAAATTAAGAGATCATTTACAAAAACTAATATGTATATTGGATCTTTGCTTGTATTGTTTACATATAGACAGTAATCATAATTACTTCTAATAAAATTTAACTTTTCAACAAATTCGTTGAAGCAACCATACCAAGCTCGAGAGCTTTCTCTTAAACCATAAAGTGATTTAATTAATTTACGAGCGTTATTGTCACCAGTTCCATAACCTTTGGGCTCATTAATATACATTTCTGTTTTTACATGACCATTCAAAAATGCTGTTTCTACATCCATTTGCTCTATAGATAATTTATTTTTACAACAGTATGCCAATCAAATTTGCCATTGTTTATAATCACTGGAGTTCATCGCCTCCTCGAATGTATTCGGTACATTCGCATCAATATAATTTACATAAATAAAATGAGATACAGGATTTCCATATCTATTTACATGACTTTTCTTTCTATTTGACGTTCTTTTTGCAGTCAAACTTTCTTCGTTGTCCGAATCATCATTAGCAAAATCGTTTACAGAATTTTTGTCATCCCTACTCGACTCGAGAGTCGAAGTAGAAGATGATTGATCCATCCTATTTGCACCTATATCATTTTCTGATGCAACTTCATTTTCAGTAAATTCATTTATAGATTTGCTATTTTCCAAATCTCGGTCTTTTTCATCATCAAGTTTTTCTAAACAAATTATTTGAGTATTATCTTCAACTATTTGTACATGTCTAGCATTAATTACTTTACCATTGACTAAGACTCTATAGCCATTTTCAACATAACCTACTAATATGCCTAATTCCGCTTTATCATTCCATTTACTTTTTCTTAAAGCTTCCGGGACTCTTACAAAGACTCTACTTCCATAAATTTTTAAATTAATTACATTTGGTTTTTTACCAAAAAATATTTCGTAAGGAGTTTTATTCTCCGCTGTATTTGCAATTGTACGATTTTTTAAGTACGCTACTGTTTTCATTATTTCGGGCCAATATCGTCTGTGAATTTTGGCTTCTCGTATTAAGTATCTGCTCATATTCATTGAGGATCTATTATATCTTTCCGCTACTCCATTTAATTCATGGACGTAGGGTGGGCATGGCAATAATTCGATTCCTTTCGATTTTATAAAATTATAAATTTCACGATTCAAATATTCTCTACCATTATCGCATTGTATTTTCTTTACTTTTTTGTTGAATTTATTTTCAACTAAATTAACAAATTCTTTCAAACAATTTGCAGTCTCTGATTTATTTTTAATACAAAAAATTCTAGTGCATTTACTGTAATCATCAACAAATGTTAAAAAATATTTTTCTCCACCATAGCCAGTTGTAATTCTAAAATTTCAGTAGTTTTTGTTCTATTATTTTTGAACGGTACATTAGCCATTTTACTTTCAATATAGTTTGCACATTTCATTTCAATATTTTCAATTTTATTTGGCAATCCTTCGACTAATTGATTTTTTACTAATTTATTTAAATATTGAAAATTTACATATCTAAGTGCTATATGCCATTTTTCTTTATCAGTTAATTTTATTGCATTTACGTACATTTAATTATTTTCTTTTTCAATTACATAACTTTTCATAAAATACGAATTATCTACTATTTTGGCAACAGCTATTAATTCTCTAGACTTATTATAAATTTTAGCATATTCAGTTTTTGCTACAATCTTACAATTTTTTGTTATTTTAGAAAAACTTAATAGATTCTGCTTAATACCTTTTCCATAATAAACATTTTTTAAATTGACACATTATTCATTATAATAATTTTTGAAGTAAGTTTCAACAGTGCCTACTTTTGTTGCTTTTAGCATTTTACCATCTGGTAATTTTACATCTATAGGATTTTTCAAATCTATATACTTATCAAATAATTTGTCATTGTTAATAATATGATCAGTACAACCGCTATCTAGTATCCAAACAATCTCAATACAATTAACGTTATTTTCATTATATCCCGTTACATGATTTACCATACTTACTTTATTATTTCTATCCGACTCGAAAGTCGAAGTAGAAGATAAATAATCAATATTCGAGTTACACACTTGTGTTATCCACGACTCGGATGAATAGTTGTTTTGTTAATCGCCTGAAGATTCTTCTTTCTGTTGGCCTGAACCTCGTCCTCGACCTCTGCTTCGGTAGGATCCACCTCTGTTGAAACCTCTGTTGTGGCCTCTCTGTTGACCTCGTTGGCCTTGATTGAATTGGGCACCTCTGCCCCGGTTGCTCTGCTGTTGTGGCCTCTTACATTTATTTTTATAATGTTCTACGTTTCCACAGTTGAAACATTTTCCTTTTGCCTGTGTTGCAAAGGTACTGACATTGCTTTTATTTGAAGACTCTGCTTTAGTCATTTTTATTTCTTTGATTTTTGACTTCACGTAGTCGACGGTTCTTTGATCTTCTTGAATAACATCTATAAAGTCTCCAATATAACTGTAGCTTGGTGGCAAAGCTCTCAGCAAATATCTCACTTTTTCTGCTTCGTCTAATTTTCCACCAGCTGATTTAAAGTCGTTTGTCGTTTTCTCAAACTCGACAGAAAATTCTTCTACCGTGTTGTAATTATTTAATTTAATTTCCTCTATTTTTCCTCTGCATATAATTTGCAGAGCTGTAGATTTAGTCGTATACATCTTATCAAATTTTGTTATCATTTCTAGAGCAGTTTTGCAATCATCAACATACCCTAATTGTTTATCAGAGATTGTACTCATTATTATTGCTCTAGCTTTTAAATCCATTTTCTTCCAATCTGCTTCCTTATCTTTATACGCATCAGTAATTATACTGATTGCAGGTTGGTTACATTCTTTATACTCTAACAAAGTCATTAATCTTATTCTCCAATTTGAATAATTTACCCCATCAAAAATACGTTTCAGAATGTCTTCCACTTTAGCTTGTTTAGCCATATTTGTATCTTCTTCTTTAACACGTATATTCTCGTATACTTGATTTTTCAATACAATAATTTTCTTGATTTCTTTCAAAAATATTTTTCTAATCGGATTTCTTATATTTTCTTTCCATACAGTTTTTTTAGTTTCTAATTCGTGCTCTAGATTCACTTTTTGCTTAAGTCACAGAAACGTGTGCTTAACCTCAAAATTTACCACGTGTTCTATACTGGCACATCACCACGTTTTTCACTTGCCGACTTTAATCCGCTGACATCGCACTTAAAACTTGAGTAATTTTCAAAAATCTTCTTATTGTTTAGTACCTGACGACTTTATCTTCGTCACTGAGCATATATTTTTTGACTTTGACTTTACTAGACTGATTTTTCTTCATTTGAAAATTTTCGTTTTTCGACACGATTCGAATTCCATGCTTCACAAGCATATAATTTTTTAAAGAAATTTTCTCCTTTAATTTCACTGTTCATTTTTTCACTGTGCGATTCACTTTTGTTAACAACAACCGTTAACTAATTTTCCACGTGGCTTTTCTAACCTCACTTATTCTCACTTATTTTTTTTTGTTTTTACTTATTATCCCTTTACGACTCGAGAGTCAATATAGGAGATAAGGTAAAAAAACTTACCAACCATACTTCAGCTACCATGTTGGAATGCGTGGGTGAGTAATAAAGACACTGAGGTTAATTAATAAAGTAGATATATTGAAGTAATATATACACAGTCGGCGATAGCCTAGTCGGCAATATGTGCACTCACATCGGAGTCTTGTAGTCGAGTAGCTATAGTATAGCGTGTGAAGAATCTTGGCCTTTTGGGGGTAGCACAAAGACGCCTAGTAAATGTTCATTATTATTCTTTATTTTATCTTTGTTATATCCACTGAGTTTACTTTGTTGGAAAGGAAGATGAATTTAGGTATTAAGTAATTATTACGACCTTTTATGGGAAAAAGCCGAGCGGCACAAAAAACCCTGATTTATTAAAGCACTAATATACACTGAGATCGATTTTCTTTCGAATTACATTAAGTTACGCGAGAGTGACTTCACGAAGGGCGAATACGCGCGCACATGGATTCAACAAATTCACGTCCACGCGCTCACATGCATTCAACACACTGATTAGATTTTTCACTGATGGAAATGCTGATTGTGCGAGCGAGTACACCGTCAGCAACGCTAAGACCTTGAAGAGGCCGAGTAATTGTGCAAGTATGCACCCGTTAGTACACGGAAGCTCGAGGTGAGCTGAGGGCACGTGCGCAAAGGCACAATGGAATCGTACTCAAGAGAGAGAGAGAGAGAGAGAGAGAGAGAGATGCTAGGGAGCTCCGCACGCGATCCGGTCTGGACGATAACTGATAGTCGTGCCGGCGAGAGCAAGCGATCGCCCCGAGCGGTGCGATCGCCACGCCACACATACATGCACACACACACACGCTCACTGCGCACGCAGGCGCAGAAGTGACGAATTTACATGAGAATGAGTTTGAAAAATGTTGCAACGCAACAGCGTGTACATATAGTATAGGCGCGAGACATGTGGAGTACGCTCGGTCTCGCGTGAGCTTGCCTGCTTGCATGCTTGTAATTGTCGCGTACCAAGAGATGGCGCGACGAGTATCAAAATGATACTTAGAGTCAAGATTGTTGTATTTACCTTTATATTACAACATATGTAAAGCGTTCATTATACATTATGACCTAACAAATAAAAAATATCCTCTATTAATCAATATCTGATTTTTTTTAGCAAATGAAACACCTTCTGTGAGTATGCAACCTTCTCCTATGATAATAAAATTACGTAATTTACCTTCATCTGTTAAAAACGATGCGTCAACATCAGTCACCAGCGGTAAACTATATTTATTCTATAATTTAAATGAAAATGTTTTTCTGGATGCATATAATATGTGTTTATAAACATTTTCAACCTATTTTTTTAAAAAGAAAATTTTTTGTGCCCTATTTGACAGATAACACCCTATATAAATTATATATCATAAGTTTCTTTGTCTTAACTTCCAAATGTATTGACAGCAGCAATAATATGAATAAAACTTATGAAGAACATCATGAGAATCTTACGAAAAGTAAAAGGCAAAATAATAATTCTGGGCCTCCACGAAATTCTACGAACAGCAAAAATCATAACCAAGGAAAGTATACTTCTGTAAAATTGTCTTACTGCGAATTATTATGTAACCAATTTTTTGTTTATAATATGTTCTAAATCATTTTTAGTCGGTAAGTGACTATTTTTGAAAAAAGCTTAGAAAAACTGTCACAATTTTTTAGTTAAAAAAATCAAGTTCGATTTTTCAGAAATTTTCCAGATTCGAAATTTTTAAAAATAGTCACCAATCAACTATAAATGGTTTACATGTTTCACATGTTATGAACAAAAAATTGGTTACCTAAGCTATCATCTGAGATATCACGTGAGATTTCGCCGTAGGATGGAATTGTCTTTTGAAATTTACGAGTAATAATTATAAATTTTCTATATTACAGGACAAAAAAAATGTACACAGTATACTAACCATAATAATAATTATCAACGCCGGAATTATAAAGAAGGTTCATTTCATTGTAGAAATATTGTACAAAACAAAAATGGTATTTTGATAAATCACATTATATCAAATTATCAAAATAAGAAAGTGGAAGGTAACCTTCGAATAATGTTTACAGAAATGTTAAACGCTGCAAAAATTCATAAATGTTGTTTATTAAATAATTATTTTAATATTAAAAGTTATACTGGCAAAAAAAAACAATTACATTAATTCTAAAAAAATGGTACTGTCTTTATTGTTTATTATGAAAATTGGAACCATATAAGCAGGCTTAATAAAATATTCTTTTTATCGCATATTAGGACAAAATACATTTTTTGCGAAATTTAAAATCTTTATGTTTTAAGCTATGATTTTGATATAATTAATAATATAACATAGCATGTCAGCATAACATACATTTTGGAAATAAATTAAATGCTTATGGAATTGTTTGATTGATGAAAGTATATTGGTTAATTAAAAACATTTTATGATGAAAATTTGAACAAAATTTGTATACAACTTGTATACAAAATTTGAATAAGTTACTGTCTAATATAAAATAATTGATAAGTTCAAAAGTATAAAATTGCAACTTAAGGTAATATGTATTATTTGTATTAAATGACAAGGTTTTAATATTCACCCATTTACTTATAAGTGTGTATGATAATTAGATGTGTACACATTTTCTTTTTGCACTTCGAGGTATAAAGATAAATAACATAGATTTAAAAAGAATTTTCTTAGATCCGTGATTATTCATAATTCAGCTTTAACATGAAAACATACTTTTCACTTTATTCAAAATCTATGTTATTCAGAAAACTGAAATCTTCATGTTAATTTGTTTGGTCTGCTAAAAACAATGCCCTAAGTTTTTTATGTTAAGCGATAAACTTTTCATATTTTCCCAGATACCCATAAGCGTAAAAATAAAAAAGTATATTACATAATACCCATAGCTATTAGAAGCTAATATTCAAAAAATATAACATTGAACATACAAGAATTACGTCGATATTTATAAGCAATAAAACAAATTGACATGTGAAATTTTAGCCTCCTATAATATCATTGCGTAGATTTTTAATCATAGTAAAAGTTATATTCTCAAACCAGACTTCCATAGCCAAACTCTAACATTAGAACATCATTTTTATGTTTATTCAATATCAGTGTTATACAGAAAGCAAGAATTTAGAGTACATGGCTTTTTGATAAATCGATTTTCGTTACCAATTTGTACATCAATAGCGAAACAAATAAATTAGTATCATCAAGCTTAAGTTTTTTCTACAAAACCTTCTGTCCCAAGAAAGAGTATAATAAGGTCATCTTATTTAGTTCGGTTGTTTTACTGTTTAATCGTTTTAGGAATAATGAAATTTTCTGAAAAACTAAATAAATAGTTCATTGTGCTAGACAAAGGAATCACGATTTCTTTCATAACCGAGTTTGCCAATAATACATCGAAACATGTTTACAGTGCTCTGAACAGACATAACGCATCGATTGAGTCTAGGTTGGAAGCTATTACTAACAGACTAAAGCCCTTATCAGCAATGCAGGGATTGGTCGGTCGTATATAATTTAAAGTGGAAAAAATCGAATCGCGATTATCTGAGCAGAACTCCCAGCTGATGAATTTTTGGCAGGTAAATGCAGAGCACTGTAAGCATTTAGAAGACATTAATAATGAAAACCTATTTTTATAAAGAAAATTGATCGATCTTGAAGAAAAATTAATTGATAAATTTGAAAATCACTTTAGTAAGATTACGAGCGAACTTAATAATGTTAAAAATAAAAAAACATATTATCAGTGACACTATATTACATGAAATGATTATATATATATATATATATATATATATATATATATATATATATATATATATGGCACACTCACAAGTCAAAAAATCTATACTAGTAGTTTAAATCATAGTAACAATGACGGGAATAATAACGAAAGCGTAACAAATACAAATATTGAAGAGGTTCTAAACGAACGTGATGTTAATATTATAAACACTAATGCAGCCTCCCTGTCAGAGGTAACCATGATTAATAATAAAGACAAGCAGAAAAAAGCTACTTGTCTAGCACGCACTAAACGGGTTCCCTTATCAAATGAGAAGGTATCAAACATAAGTAAAAATGACAAATTAATAATTCCTAGTATATTTGAGGGAGACGCGAACAAGCATGAAGCCATTGCACATGCAATTTTAGTTAAGGTACTACCAACCTTAAAAAAAAGAGGATATAACAGGCACCCGTTTACCCGGTCGCACAACATGCGACCTGTTACACCGCCAGCAGACGAAAGCGAGCGTAGACGGTCACCATGGGTTGTTACCCTCGCTCGCGCCGACTTAATAGATAATATTATGTGTGCTAAGCGCACAATTACTAGTTATCACATGGGGATATTGACGTCTCGTATCTTGACCAGGAGACTAAAGATCCACTTTTAACGGGGAAAATATTTATTAGTGAAATGTTAGACAGTACCACCTTCCTAAGCTACAGGAATCTACGAATGCAAGCCAAAACTTTTGGTTTCAAGTACGTTTGACACAGGGGGGGACGTTTCCTCATCAAGATACGGGACGGTGGTATCTCTCATGTTTTTACAAATGGCTGCCGAACTGCAAGCAATTTATTTATTATATTCTAACAAACCTGCGCTTACAGACAAACAACGAGATTGTAACGGAGCCTTGTCGGAGCAGAAAATCGCTCAACCGGCATCAAGCATACAGTCAAACAATATAAACGCAGATAAGGCATGACTAAGTCAACGAGACGCGAGAGGAGGTCACCTTAGGGGATTGAGAATAGCATTTATCAATGTTACCTCACTTGTATGTCACACTGAGATAATCCGCCAACACCTTTTGACTGGTTCCTTCTACCACCTCTTTGGAGTTGCTGAGACGCACCTTTCACCTAAGGCCAAGGACACTCGCGTTCAGATCTACGGCTACTCAATAATTAGACTAGATACGAATGAGTTTGACCCCCAAGACAACACAAGAAGGCTTACCAGGTATCTCAGAATATATCATGTGCAATGTTCATTCGCGTGACCACCCCCCACTCTTTGTAGCACTCATATATAGGCCGCCGCACATTCCCTTCTTATAAAATTCCAATCTTATAGAAAAGCTAGCATTACATACACAGGATTGTAATCATAAAATTATTATGGGGATCTGAACGTGAATCTCCTTTAGATGTCTCAGGATGCTAAATATGTCAGGCGACTGGCAGCTGACCTCAACTTAAAAATAATTGACCATGGTGCGACTCATCACCTCGAAAATTCTCACACATGGATTGACGTTATGATGACAGATGAAAATGATGTAGTACTTGACTCATGCAATCAGATGGCACTATTCACGAACAATCATAATCTTATAGATGTTGAAATTACATACGGAGCTAACCTAGTCCCGAAACCGGGAAATTTTCAGTATAGGGATTTTAAGACCATTAACCATGATGACCTTGTGACAGATTTGACAAACTGTGATTGGTCGCCGTTTGATTGCACCGACCATAATGACGTTGACGGAATGCTGGACTACCTCAGTGTTAACCTATTGGAGGCCATTGATACGTTAGCTCCTGAAAAACAATTCACGCCGAAAAACAAAGCAAATCATCCATGGGTTGATGCTGAACTGGCAGTCTTGCTCAAGAAACGTAACGCTTTACGAATACGGTATGTACGGACCAAGGACGAGACTTTTAGGCAGGAGTACCACGCCCTCGCCACAAAAGTAGAGCAGTACATTAAGTCTCAGCGTGAAACATACATTGAAGGTAGAATATCTGATGCCCTAGACAACAAAAGGGACATCTGAAAAGAGCTGAAGGGCCTGGGACTCCTGACAAGAACACAAGACGAGCTTCATGATTTCACGCCGAATGAGCTTAACTCGCACTTTGTGGGTGTATCAATCTCCCAGTCTGAAAGTGACGTAGATTTGGGCAGCACCTTGGACTCAGCCAGTAATGACGGCTTTAAATTTGAAACTTTGACATTGTCAAATGTAGTTTTGGCAGTTGCCCATTTCTCCTCACAAGCGAGAGGTGAGGACGGTATCCCGCAAAGTGTGATAGTTAAGACTCTTCCTTTTATTGGCAATCACATTTTGCGTATTTATAACTCCTCCTTATCTATGGGGGTCTTCCCAGCGGCTTGGAAGGGGTCTTATTTAGTGCTACTCAAGAAGACTTCTGTGCCATCATCGGCTTCGGACTTCCGCCTGACAGCACTACTGAGCTTCCTCTCTAAGGTGCTGGAGGAGATAGTGCATGATCAGATCACGGAGTTTATTCACAGAAAAAAGATCCTCGACCCACTACAGACAGGTTTTCGACGGTATCACAGCACAGAAACAGCACTAATAAAGTTAACAGAGGACGTTCGGACTGATATTAACGACAAGAAAAAACTACTGACGATTCTGTTACTGTTCGACTTTTGCAAGGCGTTTAACACTATATCATCATCTAAACTTATCCGTAAGCTGAGTGGCATGGGTTTCTTCAAGGGTGTACTTTTGTGGCTAAAATCATATATAATTGGTCGTAAACAAAAGGTAATCAATAGCAGTGGACACTTAAATTGGTTGACCATTAACTTTGGAGTGCCACAGGGTTCAGTCCTGCTATTCAGCTTGTACATCAATGACCTACAGGGCGTATTGACTGGTGGTGATACTGAACACTTGCTATACACAGACGACTTGCCAATCTATACTCAAGTGGCCTGGCGGGATCTGCATGAGGATATCAGCCGCATGTCGGTTGTAGCGAGGGCGATATCGGAGTGGGCCAACGCGTCTGGACTTCGACTGAATGTGGGCAAAACTAAAGCGATAGTTTTTGGATCAAAGCACAACATCAATCAACTGCAAGCTCTTGATTTGCTTGGCATTGAGTTTCAGAACGACGTGCATATCCCCTTTTCCGACACTCTAACAAACCTCGGTGTTGTAATGGACCCCAAACTCACTTGGAAAATGCATCTAGATGCGGTAGGAAAGAAGGTAAATTGTGCCCTCTATAGTTTACGATTTTTCTGTCCATTCACCATCGAGGCTCTGTGACAGCAGCTTGCTTGTGCGCTGGTAGTCCTACATCTAGATTACTATTCCGTGGTCTATCTTGACGTATCAAAGGAGCTTGAGACAATGTTACAAAGACTACGAAATTCATGTGTGAGATAAATATGTGATGTAAGGAAGGACTAGCAAAAATGAGCGTATTTTGCGGGGCTGCTACTGTATAAAGCAATAAATATGAGACAACCACCGTACCTCGCGGCTGACTTTGGAAAAAACACGGCCAGGACTTCCAGTAGGAATGTGTAAAAGAGCTCTCGGTTCCGGGATCGCGGACTGATAGTGGTCTTTACTCGTTTAGAGACCAGGGCTCGCGATTCTGCAAGACCCTCCCCTGCGATGTAAGATATTTCCCGTCCTTGTGTAAATTCAGAATAGACTTGATTAGATATCTCAGACAGCTCAGCGGTGATCAATAACAACAAAAATAAATAAATAATACCAAAAATTTAATCTAATGTCCGCTCATGTCTAAGTTATATAGTAATTTATTTTGTTTATTTATTTATTTGCTTACTTACTTACTTACTTACTTACTAACTTACTTACTTCCTTCCTTCCTTCCTTCCTTCCTTTCTTCCTTCCTTCTTTCCTTCCTTCCGTCTTCCTTCATTCCCTGCCTTCCTCCCTCCCTCCCTCCCACCCTCCCTCCTTACTTACTCCTTGCTTGCTTGCTTGCTTGCGTGCTTGCTTGCTTGCGTGCTTGCTTGCGTGCTTGCTTTCTTGCTTACTTGCGTGCTTGTTTGCTTGCGTGCGTGCTTGCTTTCTTGCTTACTTGCGTGCTTGCTTGCTTGCTTGCTTGCTTGCTTGCTTGCTTGCTTGCTTGCATGTTTATTTATTCATGTTTATTTATTCATTTTATGTATTTATTTGTTTGTATTTATTTATTCATTTTATGTATCTATTTGTTTGTATTTATTTATTTTTATTTATTTGTATTTATTTATTTATTTTTATTTATTTGTATTTATTTATTTATTTTTATTTATTTGTATTTATTTATTTATTTTTATTTATTTGTATTTATTTATTTATTTTTATTTATTTGTATTTATTTATTTATTTTTATTTATTTGTATTTATTTATTTATTTTTATTTATTTGTATTTATTTATTTATTTTTATTTATTTGTATTTATTTATTTATTTTTATTTATTTGTATTTATATATTTATTTTTATTTATTTGTATTTATTTATTTATTTTTATTTATTTGTAGTTATTTATTTATTTTTATTTTTTTTTATTTATTTTTATTTATTTGTATTTATTTATTTATTTTTATTTATTTATATTTATTTATTTATTTTTATTTATTTGTATTTATTTATTTATTATTATTTATTTATATTTATTTATTTATTTATTTTTATTTATTTATATTTATTTATTTATTTTTATTTATTTGTATTTATTTATTTATTTTTATTTATTTATATTTATTTATTTATTTTTATTTATTTGTATTTATTTATTTATTTTTATTTATTTATATTTATTTATTTATTTTTATTTATTTGTATTTATTTATTTATTTTTATTTATTTATATTTATTTATTTATTTTTATTTATTTGTATTTATTTATTTATTTTTATTTATTTATATTTATTTATTTATTTTTATTTATTTGTATTTATTTATTTATTTTTATTTATTTATATTTATTTATTTATTTTTATTTATTTGTATTTATTTATTTATTTTTATTTATTTATATTTATTTATTTATTTTTATTTATTTGTATTTATTTATTTATTTTTATTTATTTGTATTTATTTATTTATTTTTATTTATTTGTATTTATTTATTTATTTTTATTTATTTGTATTTATTTATTTATTTTTATTTATTTATATTTATTTATTTATTTTTATTTATTTGTATTTATTTATTTATTTTTATTTATTTATATTTATTTATTTATTTATTTTTATTTATTTATATTTATTTATTTATTTTTATTTATTTGTATTTATTTATTTATTTTTATTTATTTATATTTATTTATTTATTTTTATTTATTTGTATTTATTTATTTATTTTTATTTATTTATATTTATTTATTTATTTTTATTTATTTGTATTTATTTATTTATTTTTATTTATTTATATTTATTTATTTATTTTTATTTATTTGTATTTATTTATTTATTTTTATTTATTTATATTTATTTATTTATTTTTATTTATTTATATTTATTTATTTATTTTTATTTATTTATATTTATTTATTTATTTTTATTTATTTGTATTTATTTATTTATTTTTATTTATTTATATTTATTTATTTATTTTTATTTATTTGTATTTATTTATTTATTTTTATTTATTTATATTTATTTATTTATTTTTATTTATTTGTATTTATTTATTTATTTTTATTTATTTATATTTATTTATTTATTTTTATTTATTTGTATTTATTTATTTATTTTTATTTATTTATATTTATTTATTTTTTTTTATTTATTTGTATTTATTTATTTATTTTTATTTATTTATATTTATTTATTTATTTATTCATCTAACTATTTATTTATCTATTTGTTTTACATGTTGACAATTCCATTAAGCAGTATGAATGTATTTATAAGCGTGTATGGATGTAATTGAAGTGTGATGTATTTTTAAAATAATGACGCGATAGATTTATTTATTGTTAGTTATGCGTATGCTATTTTTATTTTTTATATTCATATATTGACTATATTCTGTTGACGAAAGCTGATAAACAAGATTTTATGAAGATTAACTGTGCAATTTTGATCATAATCAGAATAAAAAGTATATCTATCTATCTATCTATCTCTTCCGTGGCTACAGCCGGTATAGTGTGCCTCGATGAAGCTGCCGCTGCTGCAGCGAATCCTCTCTCCTCGCGCGTCTGCGTGTATCGGGAGAGAGGATGGATAACGCGTGTGTGTGTGTGCGCGTGCAGAGACTTATCATCCTCGAGATATGGAAGAGAGAGAAAGACAGAAAGAGAGAGAAAGAGTCGCGCGTATAGCGTTGTTACCACAATACGGCGTACATACGAACAGCTCCAGCCCGGGCGTCTGCGTGCCTCTGCTGGGATGTGGGCTACTGGTCGTGGTCTTTTCCGCGTCGTCGTCGGCGTTGTCGTCGTAGGTGCAGTGTCTGTGTGTGGGTTGTTTACGGTTTTCTCCTCGGTGCTCGCTCTAGTTAATCGCGTCTGCTGCGAAATCAGCTGTTACCGCCGGTGTGCGTGTGTGTGTGAGTGTGTGTGTGTGTGTGTATGTGTGTGTGTGTGTGTGTGTGTGTGTGTGCATGTGTGTGTGTGTGACGGTCCGTGTTTTTCCTCGGTCGCAATTCTCCTTTTCCTCATTCTCTCCAACAAATAATAATAATTCTCCCCTCGTTAACAACAATGTTAAATAAATATTTTAATGCTCGGCTCTGGTGACGGCGGTGGTTCGGTCGTATTCAACTGCCCGTTTTCAAATAAATATTTTGATGCAAATAACTCAATACAATATAAAGAAAAAAATTTGTCTATAATGATTATCTAACTCGTTTTTAGTGCATTTTTTACATAGCTGTTGCAATTTCGCAACAATCAGATCACACTGTAACGATTCCTTTGACGAGTGTTCAAACATTAGTTCTACATTATTTTAAAGGTGTCAACTTATATATAATTAGAAATTAAAATTCTATAGAAATATGTTATAAAATGTACTTATTAAGAATGTAAATGTTTAACAAATCATCAGCGGAACGCAACCGAGCGAGCGTTAGCTAGCGAGGCATCTATCTCTAGTTACTATTGATAATTAACACGCAATGTTGTTGAAAATCACAATTAGATCAGTCGCAGATATGGAAACTCTGTATGATAGCGCAAAATGTGAGAAGTTTTATTTTATTTATTTAAATAAAACAAATTATTATTAATAATTATTAAGCAATATCTTTGAAATGACAATTAGATAAATCGCAAATATGGCAACACTACGTTGTGGTATCTCAGAATATGAGTTATATTTTATTTATTTAAATATTTAAATTATTATTAATAATGAATAAGCAATATTGTTGAAAATGACAATTAGATCAATCGGAAATATGGAAATACTATCTGTGATATCTCAAAATATGAGAAGTTTTATTTTATTTGTTTAAATAGTCAAATTATTATTAATAATATCCTCAATGCGTATTAATATAATTTTACATTATTTTTCAAGCTCATTTTGTATTTACTATTCGCAGCGGCCGTCTACTCTCCGCTACACTATTGTATAATTTTTGTATAAAGAGCTTTTAGCCCTTTGAATGAATAAATAAAATAAAATAAAATAATTAATAAACAGTTTTGTTGAAAATGCCAAATAATGGACCTTACAAATAAGTTCATAAAAGAATATTTTTAAAATTTCCTGTTGCGATTTCACAAGGTTTTATATGTTCCGATATCAACTTAATGGTATCAAAATGATTTTGAGAAAAGAAAATGAGTAAGGAAAGTATTATATATCCGCAATTTTTATAAGGAACTAGAACAGATCTTTTCTTGTAAAATTAATAAAAGAGACGTTTAAAGTACAATACGATGATTTTTACAAAGTCCTGCGTGTTTCGAAATCATACTAATATTATTCATATATTTTGTAAAAGATGAAGATGCTAGAAAAATTGCACAATATTGAGACTGGAACAGTTTCTATATTTAGATATATTTACGTTTGCCAATTTTTATATAAATTCTATTCAGAACAAAGATTCAAAAATATTTTGGGTTTTCAAAAATCATAGAAAATTAGAGTCTTGAAAAATGTTCAAATACAGCCTGTTTTTTTGTTAAAATTGGACGCATATGCCTCTTTACATAGAAAAAACCGCTGCCAATTCATTGGCATTTAGTTTCCTCAAACTAAATAAATTATTCCAATGTGAATTTCTTTATTCTGATACATTATTTTAAATTGCTATATTTCTTTCTTATTAACCCTTTGCGGCATAATGGCTACTTTAGCAGCCACCGGGATGCACTTGAAATTTTGAGTTTTTTCATTAGGTTTATTAAGTTTGAAGTACTTTCCTCCCGTTCAATTGAATTATTGACTCGATCAGTAAAAATTGACTTTGACACCCCGTTAATAGTATATTCTTAATCATCTCAATTTTTTTCAAAAATGTTCCATCTTATATTTTACAGATATAACCGTTTGAATAAAAATGACGATTACGTGTATAACGAAACAAAGGAAATATCTTTTTAAATATTTTGGGTCAGAAAAGATAGGTAATTTAATGCTCTTTCAAATGCATCTTCGATGAATCGATGATATTATTTCTAAGGTATTAAGAACTCCGAAAAACTAAAACTCCAAAATCAAAAAACCGTCAAAAAAAAACAAAAAAATAACGAAAAAAAATTTGTTTTAGTTGTACCGCCTTCCTTTTAAAAAAACAAAACAAATAAGCCCTGAAACAATTCATTTTACCGAGTTTTTGCAGAGTAATTTTGGTAAACATACGTGCATACGTACACACACACATATACACACACATACATCCAAACAGACATTTTCTAAAAATAGTGCAATTTGATTTCTTAAGTCTCAAAACATGTTTCTAACACATTTTTAGCAAAAGTTTTTTTACCATTACAAAGCTTCCTTCGTGGAAGCAAAAAAATTTTTTTTACGCAGTAGTGAATAAAAAAGAGTATAAATCTATTGCTTTATTGTTATTTCAATTTAAATTACTAAGCAGAATTGGGGTAATCCCAGTCACAATGTTATTTATATGACGCTCCCGAAAGTAAGGCTAAGAAAACGTTGCGCTGCGCTCTCAGATAGGGCAACTCTGCTTAAGTGTTTTTGATTGAACAGTGATTATGTTATTACATATTTACACATATTACACATATTTCACTGTAAATGATTTAAAGAAATTTTTCACCTATAAAAGTAACTTTTTAATAGTGACCGGAATTGTACTAAGGCTGACCGGTATTACTCTTTGATGTGAGGTAAATCCGCTCAAAATGCTTTTTATTTATTCCGACTTATTAAACCAATAAGAAATATTTAAAGTCAATGGTTTGAACTAACATAATAATTATTTAAAGTTACAAAAAACAATATTGAAGAAGAAATAACAATCACGTTTGCTTTGGTGACCGACAATACCCCGTTCTCCCCTAGGCAAATCCACACATCGTGACTACTGCGATTCGAACACTTATATTGCTTGGAAACCTTGTATATAACGTTTGAAAATTCTGAAAAAATTCAGTTATATACTTGTATACTTTAAATTGTACTTTATTGAAATAATTTTATCTACAGCTTATAATGTAGTAAAATCCGAGTAAAATTATCATTCCCCGAATCATAAAACTAAATGTTCACGATCGTCATTTGAAATTATAACAAGTGCCCGTAACCACATTGGCTCAAATTTTTTATCGCTATCGTGTGATCTTGGTATTGTATAGAACTCCTCCGAAGGACAAACGTGTGTCAATTTATGTAAATGTATTAATATTTGGCGCATTTAATTGATCCAATTTACATTTTTTTTAAATAAAATGCAGTTTGTTTAAACCAGCGCGTGTTAGTCATTATATCGTCATAGTTTTTTCAATAAGAATGCATTTTTTCATTAGCTCATTTTATAAAGGTAGTACTGCCGGTATGGAGATCTTACCATTAAGATTTTGATAAAACGGAACATTCTGGTGAACATTGGTCCAAAAATGATTCAAAAATATTTTTTTTGAGGCCAAGGTAAGTGTGCGCAAAGTTACTAGCAAAGCATTTTCAATATAACGAGTTTAATCCGGTATCTTATTGAAAATCGCTAAATATTTTGCAAGAATTAGCATTCAGTTTTTGTGGAAAAGTCACTCTTAACCTCAAAAAATATGTCAAATCAGCTTCTGAGTAGAGCTTTTTATAGTTAATTAGGACGAATTAAATTAACTAATTTCAATGTATAATCGTTACTTTGTGTAAGTTTATTCATGCAATAGCTTAAATAAAGGTTATGTTGAAAACAAGGAAGAAATAAAAATTATGAAAATATATGCACATTTTGACTTTGGGAGTTGCGACAGTACTACCTTAATTCTAAGGTTTTTTTATATGAATATATGTTTTTTGTTTCATTTTATTCATTCTATTGTCATATTTAAAAGAAAAAATGAATGCAATTTTAAATCACCGCGTTATTTTTCATATTATTGTGTATGAGGGATGGATTAAGGTTATGCGAAGGAAGTGTGAAATAAAGTACACAGGTGAATGCTGTGATTACTTAGATATATTCGGATAGCTATATACACTGTTTAGGAGTCCGCGCTCTCCGTCCTGTAGCCATGCGGCTTTTCTGTTTCTTTTTCTTCCTGCCTGCGTGCGCCGATCGTTCGTGCTTTCGCTGCTGCAAAATAACGCTACAGACCGCGCGCATCACACATGTATACGTACATACATCAGTGCTTGCCACACACACACATATATACTTTCGTACCTACTAACATATGCTCTCGGTGTACGCAATATGACGTATGTACTCAACACATATTATGGTTGGTTTTTAATTCAAAAGCATTCACTTTTCTTAAATCAGCGCTTTTTATTTGGTGTATCGTTATATATATATATATATATATATATATATATATATATATATATATATATATATATATATATATATAACATTTTTAACTTAGATTTCGACGTTACTCATGATATACCGACGTATACTTGACCATGACTAAATACGAGATGTGGTAGGTATAAACCAACATTTTTAAATGTTTGACCTTGAGATTTATTTGTCGTCATTGCAAATCCCAGTCTAATAGGAAATTGTCGTTTGTCATATTAAAAGGAATTCCTATTTTACTTAGAGGTAAATCAACACGTGGTAAAAAACTGTATTTCCGATTTTAGTACCGGAAATTATTTCCGCACAAATAGTATACTGCATCATTTTTTCACTATAAATAGGATTATATTGCAAATGCCTTCATTCAAATTTTATTCACCTTATGTTGTTTTTTGGATAAAGAATCAATATTATAATTAGGATATTGAATTTGTTCTCTAGGAATATTATTTTCTCTATTCGAAGCGTCATAATTTTGAGAATCAATAATGGTTGTAAGGTTCAAATCATCTAAAGTATATGAGGCGTTGGGTGCAAAAACAACTTAACCCGGGTACATACAACATATATATTCGTATTCTACGACTACTTATTTATAAATATAGTACGTCAAACAAGTTTTTTAGAACATATACAGTAGAATATACCGAAATCTTTCAGCGTTACGTCGGGCCTCCTGCTGTATCTACCTACACGCTGCCTCTCCTACTGCGCTATATACCGTCCGAAATTCGCGTGCGCGAACCACACGTGATGTTTACCTCCACTTGTACGATTCAAGACGAAAGTTTCAATCTAACAATTTGTAACGGAGTACAACCGATAGCGGGTTGAAAATATTATTTGAAGTATCGAAAATGACAGTTCTGAGTGGTAAAATAGCAGATCAAAAGGATATATGTTTAAGGGGTAACACTACTCTAGGTACACCTATTTTTGACGATTTTTGTGGGTATATAATAAGTGAAATGAAAAATTCGTTTAAAGAACTTTATTGTGCAATTAATGAAGTGTAAAAAAAATTTTTTTTTTTTCGAAAATGACGGCCATGGGAGCCCGTAGTCGGCCGTTACTTTTCTGTTGACACTCAAACGGGCGGACAGTTCTCTCGTGCATTATAAACCCTAGAACAACAAACCAAAGTTTTTCTTAAAGTACACATTAGTAGGCGTGGTAGTACGTATAAATCAAATTTTAAAAAAATGGTGCACATTTGAAACAAAAGTTTGGATTTTGACAAAAAATTGGCAGTAAATTGTTTATAAAAAAGAAATTTTACGCCAAATCAAAAAACCGCTACGTACTACCACCCATAATGTTATTGTTATAAAAGTTATAAGTTATAAGTTATAACAATTTGGCCCGATTTTGATGCCTAATTCTTCCATAAGTCTCATGCCGCTTGAAAGACCATCATTGTATATCCCTACAGCAATACTTACAGCAGTGTCAAGAACATACTTTCCACTGGAGACTGTTTTCGGAGCTATTGACCAGACGGTTACATTGAAAGATTCGTTGCTGTTCTGTGAAAAGCCAGCGAGTCAGCAGATCGTTACTGCTGAGTTCTTCGTAAACGGGTTTAATCTCTTTCAAAACTTCTTTTGACAATGCTGGTTTGTGCATATAATCTTTTAAAGTGCCAGTGGCCTTTGCCTTTTGCCACAAGCACCATGAATTTTCTCCGGGCGGGCATCTTTGGTGCAGAGATACTTTGTGATGTAGCCTCGCACATATTTCATTGTGCATTTTCTCGATAGAATCGTGATGGCGATGAATAGCTAAGCCATAATAAATGGATAGCTTCTCGAGTAATTTTCAAATCAACTTGCCTTTTCCTCCAAGTCCCTTCATTGTCTTCAAATCGCCAAGGTGAGTTCCCATTCGCATTTACACGTGGTCGATGCACTCTCTTTTTAAATCTATGAGATTTTCATAGGGCTGCAAATCCAAGAGACCTTTATATGTTTTCGAGTCACTATCTCCCACGCAATGTGCATACTTCACATTATGCAAACGTTCTGAGCGCTGGAACACTTCGATAGTGGCGTTTACCTCAATGCTTCCCAAGGAACCCTCGTGGTTTGCTTGGCATTCATCTTTATTTTTTTCAGCTCATTCTCTGTACTCCTAAGTATCGCTATATTTTTTCCAATGTTCACATTCCTTACAATATTTTGATTTTACAAAAATATCGACCACTTTGCCGCTAAGCCATTCAACGAGCGAGACAAATCCGTAGGCGACGAAAACACACGCCTTCTCCACGAGCCATTACCAGATACAGTTATACCATTTGTGTATCCTTCTTCAGTATTTTTTTCTTTCTCTTCTCGAGCTGTATTTTCCATGATAAATTTACGAACCACCTCTACTCCCGTAGCTATCCTACGAACAATCACGTCTTAAAACGATTGAACAACTGGCCACGGGAGATCCATAAATGCGCAAAACTTTTGTATTCCATTTATTCCCGCACCGAGTAACCGCATAGCCAGAACGATTCTACGGTCTATTTCGTATGCTTTTTCAATATATGGACAACTACGAATAACGATATTATCACATTTTCCACAAGAAATGGCGATTTTGATGCCTTAAACCACGCTTTCCACTTTCGGAGAATGTTATTTCTTAATGGCATTTATTGCGAACAACAGCTTGTGATATGGCAGTTAAAACTGCTAAGAAGCTTAATATTCGGTGTCCAAATCCCTCTCCTATTACAAAATCGGCAGGACCCAAATTCCTCAATTTCTTAGCCGACGCAGTAACGTTCCCGTCCTCTGGCTTCTCCATTTCATAGCGACTCAGTGGCCGCCGTTTTTCTGCTTTCGGTCGCATAATATTTGCGGTACCTCCCCTTGCATCTTTTCGCCCCTTGTACATCGTTTATTTTATTGTTAAAAATCACTTCAAAACAACAAAATATATATTATAGCGGCGGAGAGAGCAAAACGAGACACACTGACAGTTGCACTGCGCGAATAATACGATTTCATTATGGCATGAGCGTCCTATATGCGCCATCTATTGGTCTTCTGTGAAACCTGAAACACCCTATGTACTGTCGGTAACAATGATACTTATTATCCAGAGAAAAAATTATTTTTTCTATAGGTTTTCAAGAAAAGTCCACAATTATTACTAACAACAATATTATTATTATAATTATTATTGTAAAACCTACGTGTGTCTAACCAATAATGTAACAAACACCCGCGAGTGGCATTGGATCAACAAGCGATGGAAAGCCCGATCTTGGTGTTTCACCACTCGAAGGTGAACCAACAGTGAAGTAGTGAGTTAGCGGGAAGCAAGACAATACGTCAAAAAAATTAGGAAAACCGTGGAGAAGGGGGAAACAGTAAAAAAAGAGAGGGAATCAACTGTAAGCGTTCGTGTTTGTGCGACACGCATACCCATGACGGTAAGAGGCAGCGCGCACGAGTACACTAGTCTGCTCGTGCACCAACACATACATATGTGCGTATCTGTAGGCACACACACGCAAGCAGTACATCGTGTCGCGGGGGTTCCTCTTAGGAAGACCAGCCAAGTTCATCGCTCGCAGCAGTGCAACACCTTATCCCATGCAACACAATCCTAATATGACACCACGTGTCACTAATAGAGGTTAATAAACAAAATAGGGGTTGTAACGTGTAAATTCAATAAAAATCATAATTTATGTTTTTTTAATAAATTAATAGAGTATTTATATAAATTAATTAAATTTCTAGCATTTTCAATCCTATTTATCGCACTATTATGATAAAAAATATTGAAGATTTCTGAAAATTGTCTTATTCTGCTATGGTTTTTTATGTCGATAATTTTAAATGAATCGAAATTGATTGAGTATTTTGTTTTGTCAACGTGGACCGCTAGAGCTGAAGTTGCAGTTCTATTTTTTAATACATCTCTTTTATGTTCATCTCTTCTAATGACACATTTACGTTCTGTAAGTCCTACATATATGGCCGGGCAATCATTACAATTTACTTTGTATGTAACATTACAAATCTCTAATTTGATGAGAGTGTTAGAAAAAAGGGCAACACCATCCAGTGACATTAATGAAAAATCTTTTTGTTATATTTATTTACAGATAAAGTTTATATATATATATATATATATATATATATATATATATATATATATATATATATAAACTTTATCTGTAAATAAATATAACAAAAAATAAAAATATAAAATAATAATAATTATAAATAATATGTAAATGATTAAGCAATAAATAAGTACTTGTAATCAGAGACAAACTTATCGAAAAATAAAGTTCGGATTTAAAAGGCTTAAATCTCGAGGAAGCAAAAGAAAACCATATGTGTCGATAGTGTATACAAATAGAGAGAGAACGAACGACAACACAAAGCTTAGCTGTAAACAGCGAGGACTGAAGCTGAACGAGAAAAACAAATTATATATGATCATATATGGACATAAATGACTTGCATGTATTTCCTATTTCAGTTTTTGACATAATTAAGGCTTGAAAAACTAGACTTTATACAGCTCAAACTGATGGACTAAGCTATGATATTATTATTTTAGAAATATTGTTTTTTAATAAATATAAATTAAAAGAAATTCATTTCAGGCATCCATATATGGGCATATATATGAAAATATATGGGCATAAATAAAACTCCGTATATAATCATATACGTCCATATATAATCATATATAGCCATATACGTCCATATATAATTATATATAGCCATATATGACCATGTATATAACCATATATATATGGATGCATACTAAATTGCAAATGAAATTCCATTATATAACCATGGATGGCTATGTATGGCCATATATGCTTATATAAGATCTTACGGAACCAATATATAGCCATTATAAGGACGCAAAATTGATAAATGGCAATATATGGCTACATTCGATCATATATGACCATACATGGCCATGTATGTTTCCATAGATTGACATATATGACCATATATGTCTATGTATAAAAGATTTTTCCCGAGTACACTTGAGAGTACTCATATAAAACGCTAGAAAATACTACACGCAATATTAAATATTCCTGTGATATATAGCAGTAATATTGCAGTGATAATGTATCAACATTTAATGTCCGCGACGTTTCTATCACAGGAATATTACGGGGAATATCAGTACAATATTTTGGTGACAATCAGGCAACATTTCAGTCATATAACAACAATATTACTATAGGTTTTCAGTTGTTGTTGTAAAAACGAGAAATAATGCAGTGATATTGCAGTAATATTATTATTACTTCACAATAATAATGGAAATACTGGGTAATATTTCAGTGACATTCCAGCAATATTATTATTATTTTATCAAAAGTATATATAATTTCTTTTTCGTATTTCATGTAATAAATATAATAAATGCCTGTCAATAAACGTTCACACGCAGCCTATATGCCTACTTGACACCATGGAGAAACTACTCGAGGGCCTAATTCTACGGAGGATAGGAAGGGACATGATTGATGATCATGCGCTCTCCGACATGCAGTATGGCTTCCGAAAGGACGATCTACGGTTGACGCCATATTGACCGTGGTAAAAATCGTGGAAGCGGCCAAGAAAAAAAGAGGAAGAAGAAAGATGAAGGGGTTCTGCGCTTTGATTGCTAACGACGTTCGCAATACGTTTAATTCTGCCAAGTGGAAGGAGATCATCGATAGCCTAGTAAGAAGGAACACACCGATCTACTTACGGCGCATGGTTGAAGACTACCTGAACGACAGATGGGTCATCTACAAGGAAGAGGCGTGGACTATAGAAGAAGAAATGACAAGAGGAGCGCCACAAAGATCAAATATCGTCCCATTTCTATGAAACGTCATGTACGATGAACTATTAAAAATGGAACTGCCAAACGGAACCATCATTGTCGACTACGCAGATGATGCTCCGATTATCTGTGAGGCGGATGATGTGGAAATCCTCGAAATCCGAATCAACGACGCAATTAGAAGATTCAAGAGACTACTGGACAGGGAAGGCTTGGAGATGGCCGCAGACAAGACTGAATCAGTCTTACTTACTGACAGGAGAAGCTCCGAAGAACCGGAGCTTCGCCTAGGAGACACGGTAATACCATGGAAAAGTCAGCTGACCTACCTTCGGGTAGAATTAGACAGCAAGATAAGTTTTCTTTTGCATATTAAAAGCGCGGCGAAAAAAGCACTGAAAGCAGGTGCTCAAGCGCAGTCCACTCCAAGCTACGTTACCCAGGTACTAACAGGGCATGGGTGTTTTAACGAGTACCTGTTCCGATTCAAGAAAAAGACAGAGGCAACCTGCCAATACTGTAATTACCCCCACGACGACGCTGAACACACGATCTTCGAGTGTCCACAATGGCAACAAAGTAAAGAAGAATGATTTTGGCCTTAAGGCAAGAAATTACACCAGACAACATTGTAGAACTTATGTTACGCTCCGAGACTGAATGGAATGTCATTACGATGTACATGAGCCACACGATGAAACGGAAGGAAGAAGATGAAAGAAGAAACCAGGGTAGAAGAGCTCAGGAAGAATGAAGAGCTAAGAAAGAAAAAAAGAACGAAGAATGGAGGAAAGAAGAAGAATGAAGAATGGAGGAAAGAAGAAGAATGAAGAATGCAGGAAAGAAGAAGACTGAAGAATCGAGAAAGAAGAGAAGAAAGAAGAATGAACAGAAGAAGAATGAAAAAAAGAAGAATCAAGAAAAGAAGAATCAAGAAAAGAAGAATCAAGAAAAGAAGAATAAAGAATAGAAGAATCAAGAGAAGAAGAATCAAGAAAAGAAGAATCAAGAAAAAAAGAACCAAGAAACGAAGTATCAAGAAAAGAAGAATCATGAAAAGAAGAATCAAGAAAAGAAGAATCAAGAAAAGAAGAATCAAGAAAAGAAGAATAAAAAAAGAAGAATAAAAAATAAGAATCAAGCAAAGAAGAATCAAGAAAAGAAGAATCAAGAAAATAAGAATCAACAAAAGAAGAATAAAGAAAAGAAGAATGAAGAGAAGAAAAATCAAGAAATGAAGAATCAAGAAAAGAAGAATCAAGAAAAGAAGAATCAAGAAATGAAGAGAAGAAAGAAGATTTAAGAAAGAAGAACGAAGAACTAAGAAGAAAGCAAGAATGATGAGCTAAGAGTATTAGAACAAATACCAAGAAGATGAAAAGAAGGAAGAATAAAATCCATGTAAGGCCAAGCAGGTGGCGTCACCCTGAAGTAATGTCTATCGACTGTACCGGGGTGGACACACACACTCCCTGGGAGTGCGGTTCCTCTCAGGATCTCCTCGTATTAGGCTGGTGGAGGATGCAAGTCGTTTGAAGGGGATCCCCCGCGGGCATGCTCACACATAGCAATATATGTCTGTTTGTACAGTGGGGTGACCTGACTAGTAGAGAGAGGTGTTTGTCCGCGCCTAAAGCTAGATCTCGTTCGCTCAGAGGTCAGGCCTGGCTGCCTGTGCGCGTCGCGTCAGCGACGCGCTTGTCACATGCGAGAGGACTCGCGCAAGATCGAGATTCATCCTCGTCAGCATGAGTGTCTCATATCAACGTGCGCCCGTCTGCGTACGTTACAGTAGTATATCTTTATATTGATTAGTAAGAATAATAGGGATTTATACGTAATAGTCTTAACCATTTTTAGGACAAATATTTTATTTATTATTTAAAAGCAATTGGCTAAAACCCGTTTGCATACAGTCTCATCATATACGAGTATACATAATGTATTCGTAAAAGACAGATGATGTACGAAAATATTTCACACTTTGGAAAATATGGTCTTTCGGAAGAATTTAATTGTACAGGCTAATAATATAGGTACATAAATATTTCATAAAATATGCAGGAATATAATTATAGGTCTGCAGTTCACATCATTTATTGAATTAGAAACTATACTTAATAATATATATTATACACGGCCACAAAGCTGTTTAAAATTTTTACACAATAAATAACAACAAATATTAAATAAACCTTGTAAATTCGTTTTTGTCACTTAACATTTGTTACAAAATGGTAAATTTGCGGTAAAAAAGCTAATAAATTCTAACAATCACGCTGAAGGTTCTCTGACTTTAGTATCTTAACATATATACGCAATATTATAAACACATAATATACTTTAAAGTACCTCATTAGTGCAATAATCAAATACACGAGCTATAGAAAATAACGAAATTTAGTATTTGAAGAAACTAGTAACTATTAGATTTCACGCAAAAGCGATATTGTCAAAGAATACTATTACAAACTTAAAAATTTATCATACAGTTGAATGAAAATGCTCTTTTCACTGTAGGTTTAATAAAATTATAAGTCTACAATATAGTATTTTTTCAATATATCACTTCTACGTGAAATCCAATAGTTACTGTAGTTACTAGTTTCTTAAAACAGAGAGTTTTCCGTCATTTTTTCGTGTGTTTGATTGCTGTAATGATTCACTTTAATGGGTAATTCTATTGAAGTCGTATAAGTGGATAATTTGTTTGAAATTCTTTTTTTAAGTTAAAGATTTAATTACCAGTCGACACTGAAAGTAATAATAGTTACAATAATGCCTTTTTTGTTTACAATTATTGAGTAGAGAGACCCTGATATTATGACAAATCAATTCATAAGTAAAATAATCTCAATCCAACATCACCAGATAATAATGGTTTTAACCGATTTAAACTGATTGAGATGGATTAGATAATTAATCGATTCCAATCCATGTAAATTGAGTTTAATCTGCTCAATCGTTTGTAATCTGGTAACTTTAGATTTTGATCTACTATTGAAATAAATTAGTCATTCAATCGCTTTTAAATGCTGATTATTAGTAGAATATTCACATAAACAAATATTTTTATTGTATTTCTATGTTGTTTGGTAATATAGATAAATAACGGGCGTTTTTTACATTTACAATTAAAACTTTACATTATCTTGTAACGGCCCAAACTATAGTCTGTTGTAAATTTTAATAATTTGAAATATACTCAAAAGTCGCACAGGCTGGTCGATGAAAAGCTAATATCCGTACAAAGAGGAATCACGGAGAATAAGGATCTGTGCCTACATCCATGTGAGATATGATTGATGGAAAGGGTAAGAAAAGTGGGAGCCTGGTTGCTAGGCGACGTTAGCGGTGCGATGCCAAGCCGCCGAAGAAAGTCGCGATTCCGAGCAATCGAAAGGATTGAGCTGGCTGCAGATCGAAGGATGGTCAGTCAGCACACAGCCGCCTAGCAAGTAGGATCTTCACTCCTCCTGCTCTTATAAAATGATTTCGTCAGCTTAAATTCAGCTACTTCCAGTTTACTTATTATTATTGGAAGTATCAGATTTAAGCGCAAATCGTTTCGATGGTATGGAACTGTGAAGCTAAATAAATTCGAGTCCTGAACTTGATATTTTATACAAATAATATATATATATATATATATATATATATATATATATATATATATATTCTTATTTATATACTTATACAAAATGCACATAAACACTCATCCTATATTTTCCTTATTCCTTATATCATGTTAGGCACCTCGGGGAAAAGATAAATAATTGAATGTTATGATAAAAAAGGTATAATATTCAAATTGAATATTGATAACAAAATGCGAATCCTTACAATGGCGCTCGGACAGGGACTCGAGATTTAAATAAAAAAAGCCTAGTGTTTATTAAGCAAAAATATAAAGTGTAATACGCAGAGTTGATAGTTTTTTTTGTGTGTGTTTAAATTTAATGGCACCAGTAACACCAGAGATAAGCTTCCCCTGGCCTGGGGATGAGTTCACTAATGAACCAGAGGGTGCACAAAACGGAGTTGAGGCTCGTGTAGAAGAACTAGAGGCAGAAACTCTATACATAAACTCGCAGATTGAAAAACTGGAGAGAGAAGCGCAGGAAAACACGGGTTTATGTGAGGCGCTAAGAATTCAAAATCGGAGTATGATCAGGAGGATTGGCGAGTTGTCAGCCCTGCTAGGGGAGTTTATAAGTGTTCCCAAGTACGGTTAATAATAATATTCAGGAGTGCATAATTAGCCTTGAACAGTGTATAGGCGCAATTACCATTGGAATGGGTCAGCTCAAGATATAAGAAATATAACCGGTAAAATTGGCGCAGCATAAGAACAAATAGGCTCGGCCGAAAAGCGCGCGAAAAGTGGCGTCGGTCAATGACGTAGAGCCAGGCTTAAGAGAGAGAGAGAGATATATATATAGTGATCAGCATTGGTAGTAGAAGGCTAGGTTAGGTAAAGAGAAAAAATTATTAACTTCCATAGCGTTAGCTGATATTTATTTTGTTGTTTCTGGAAAAAAATACATATATAAATTATTTTGGAGAGAACACGTGTGTTGATTTCGACTTTTTGACTTGATGTTTTTTTACTTATTACTAAAAATATCAAAGTGAAAAGGGAATATTGACTTTAATCGTGTTCAACAAAATAGTTTATTGTTGGAAAGTAATTTATAAACATGAATTAATAAAATTAAAATTATTTTGGGTTTTAAGAAAAAAGGTACAAATATTGTTAAGTAAATTTATTGAAAATAATTTAAATTAAAGAAATTAAACATTATTTTATATAAAAGGTGATTTGCTGAAGTATACTCATTTGCAATATTTTAACTTAATGTCCTTTATAAAATGTCTTTTCATCATATTCCATTATTATTATATTTCTATATATTTACACGTTACACGATTAATTCGTTTTAGCAACGTTTTTAATAAGTCGCACACTTTACACTAACATACGTGTAACACTGCACACAAAAGTTCGACTGATCACCTACATGATGTCATCTGTGGCTTGGATCTACTAATAACTCGTCATCATCTTCTTCTATTGTAAATCTCGTAGGCTAATAATTTATTCCTACTGGAATTCTTTACATTTGCTATAGCAAAACTGCACATGCCTCGTGATTTCTTGTTTCTGAAATCAGTAGTCTTTAACGGTCCGAATCTATTATCTCCTATCTTCCAGGAATTTTCTTCTATTTCAGTAATTTTATCGTCATCAAGTTTAGAAGTATTATCTTCATTTTCAACTTCAGTATATTCATTTTTAATCTTAAGTTTTTGATTTTTTTCTTCTTCTTGATAAATATCTTCAAATTTTGAATTTTGCAAATCTTTATTTATTTGTAACTGATTTATTTTAATTTCTGATAAACCACTTTCGATAATTTGAAACTCTCTTAACTTTTGCTCAATGAGATCTTCATTTATTTTGGAAAGCACACTGGAATTTTCTCCATTTAGTGTGTTCTTAATTATTTTTGTAGACTTCGACGATTCACAAGCATTTTCGCTTTTTTGTGCCTTTGTCCCAAATATTGGTATCTGTTTCGTTTGATTTTTCTCTAATCTCGAGGCGGAATCTGACCTTAAAATATTGCATTGAGCAGTTTTTTAATTCAATCTTATCTTGTGGCGTCTTCATACTATTAATTTCAGTTTTCTTAGTTAAAAGACTTAGATTTAATAAATCTTTGCTATAATTCACAAAATTGTTGTGAGCTTGAGCTTTCTCTACTCGATTTATTTCTTCTTTACTCTTTTTAACTCTTCCGTATTCGAAATTCCTTAATATTTCAAACAAACATGTCCAACATGGTTAAGACACGAGCAAAAGAGTATCTCCGTGTAACTAAGGACGGGCTACAACAGAGGCACGAAGATATAGAGAAAACCTTTTCTGAATGTCTATGTTCAGATGAGGCAACTGAATATCTACTAGATCAGACAAAAGGAGCATGGCAGGATATTGTGCATGACAATATTCAGTCACTGCTAGCCTACGTTGAAAAAATGAAGAACGTGTCGAACATGTTGAAAAGGAACAGGATAAAATTGAAGAAAATGAGGCGGAAATTCGAATCAAATAAGCGAGCTTACAGTAAAAGTACATGCTAACAATGCTATCCAAACACGAGAAAGACTTACAGCAGTCAATAATTTAAGACAATCAGTTGAGAGAAAATTATCATAAATAAAAAGTGCGCCAATCTCCCTGAAAAGAAATAGTGGAAGATCAGTGGCGGCTGACGTACAGGATACACCGGCAGTTGCTGAAAAAACATCAGAGGAGGCTTGGATAACATCTGATCTGCAAACTCAGATGAAAGGAAATATGTATACTTTTTCTGAAAGTGAATTGAGGAAGCAAATTGGAGCGGAAATCAAAGCCATGAGAGCGTTAGAAGAAAGAACATCAGCTGACGAAACTCAAGCAAAAAAAAACTCGTCGAGATTGAACAGGTTAAGGAGAGGATTAACAAACTGGAAGGAGAAAGCAATGCACAGAAAGAAGAAATCCGTGATATAAGGGAAGACACCAGTGCGAATGAAAATGAAATAGCTATCCTGAAAAATTAAATGGAAGAAAAGGATAGAAAGATAGCCAAACTCGAGGATAAACTACGTGATTCAGAACTTCGGATTATACGAGATGGGAGTGATATAGAGGAGTTGGTTAGACAGATAAAAAATCTGAAAGAAAAGGAGATGGATATTATGGGAAAAATAGCTGATGTTAATGGAAAGGTGATTTGTCTGGAAAACCGACAAAGAAAAGAAAGAGAACCTTCTGTGAGGTTTGAGGAATCTCGAAGAGATCTCAGGAGCTCAACTGAGATTCGCTCTATATCTCCCGAACAATTAAGTAGAACGATACTTAATTGACTTACAGATAGATCACTACTAGAAAAGTCAATCTCTCATACCTTGATGAGACGGCAGAAAATAGCCGCGCCAATTTTTAAAGGGGAAATATTAGAGAAACCGATTAAATTCTTAAGAGGTATGAGGCGACATTTAAACCCCGAAGAAATAAGTATAGCTGAAGTAAAATACGCCTTATCGAACTCATTAAAAGGTTCAGCAACTTCGTGGTGGGATATTATTGAAAATTCTGTGGAAAGTTTTGAAGATTTTGAAACAGAATTTTGTGACAGGTTCTGGAATGTGGATATCACAGATACTATAATGCGAAAAATTGAATTTGGCATCTATATATATCTAATGAAAAAAAAATTGCGCTTAGAATATACCACAGATTTAATAAGTCAAGCTTTAGATGTAGGAAAGTACACTGAAGTAGAGCTAATACGGAAAGTAGCAGGTCATCATGATTTGGATATAAGGTTTGCGGTGAAATCTCAAAAAATCGAGGGCAGATCGACGTTCTTGAGCTTACTCGCGTGCAAAGATAAGGAAACGCACAGAGAAAAAGATACTCGTGCTCGGAAAACGCAGAAAAACACAGGGATTTCGTATGAGAAGCCGACGACTGATTTTCAAGGGGTAAATCGTCGTAATTATAATTACAACAACAACTCATATAATCCGAATGACCGACAAAACAATTATTTTAATGGAAACCGAGGAGGCTACAAAATAATGGAGGAATAAAGCCGAACTATCAGGCAAATAAAAAAAATGATCAAGGTAAATCTAGTGATATTTATGCACTAGATAGATAAATCGAAGGTTATGTAGCGGGAGCATGTGGGTTGATTCCGGAAAACTCTAAATAGTTGCAGCATGCGCCTTGGATAACTCTCAAAAATCAGAGAGTCATGATGCAACTCCGAAAGGGTAACAAATAAATACAATTTTTGAAGATCCTCGGGATGCATTATTGTCTAAATCAGACGATGAGCATGATAAACAGCAACAAAAGGTAGAGTGCCCAGAAATAGAGATTTTAATAGAGAAAATTGCAGTAGTAACTCTAGTAGATACAGGAAGCCCAATTACTTTTATATCAGACGAATTTTATAAGAGTTATATTAACAAATTTGAAAAATGTCCAACTTTACCAATAAGTGGACATGTAATTAAAGGAGCGATTGGTGCACAAACAACACGGTTGAAAATCCAGATTTTCGCTGACACACAAGTGGGAAAAAAAGAAAGGAAAATTAATTTTATAGTAGTTCAAAAATTGTCCAGGGACTGTATTTTGGGTATTGATGCTCAAAAAGAGTTAGGATTTGTTATTGATATAAAAGGGGAGAAAATTTATTTAGAAGAAGAAAATGAGATGATTGATACACTTTCATATAAAAAAAGTATTTTGAGCCTATATGAACTTCTATATAGATATATAGAATCCATAGAAGATAACTATGTTGAAGATTTTGATAATTGGAGCGAGGTGGAGGGGTATGTGTACTGAAAGACGACGCAAACCGTCTCGAACCACTACCAGAAATATTCACGAATAAAAATGTCACCCTAAAAGGGGGTAATTCGATGAATAAGAAATCTCAGGGTAAAGAAGTCCCTTATGATATAACTTGGCAGGAAATTGAGGAGAAGTTCCGAAACTGCACAAGTAAAAACAAAAATACAATTGATAGGCTCAAAAACATGATATAGAAGTATAAAAAAGTTTTTTATAAAAAGCCAGGGCGCTTAAATTCTTTTGAGTATGATTTTAAAGTAAAAGATGACTCACCCTTTTATGTCAAACCTTATCCGATCCCTATAAATCACCGAGAAAAGGTGAGGGCGGAAATACACAAAATGTTAGAATGGGGTATTATTAGAAAATCTAATAGTGAATACATTAGTCTGCTTGTGGCAGTTATAAAGAAGGATGGATCTGTGCGTTTGTGTCTCGACGCACGAGAATTAATCAAAAAGATTGGTTATAGACCATGAATCTCCTCAAAATATGGAGGAATTACTGCAAATTTGTGATGAAATTAAAGTCATGACTAGTTTCGATTTGACCAGCAGTTTTTGGCAAATCCCTCTTTCAGAAAAAAGTAAAAAATTTACTGCATTTATGCATGAAGGCAAAGTGTATACATTTAAAGTTTGTCCGTTTGGTACCAGCGTTACACTAGTAAGAGGACTAGATCAGGCAATAAGGGGCACTGGTAAAAACATCCAAAATTTTGTTAATGATTTATTGTGTATATCGAAGGATGAAGTCAAGCACCTCGAGCACATCGAAAATCTTTTTAAAATTTTGATAGAGCATAATTTTACATTAAGCTTTGAAAAGACAAATTTTTTACGTTAAGAAAAACTGGACTTAATACAAAAGTATCCCGATCCGAGAAATGTGCGACAGTTTAAAGGATTTCTTGGGTTAATGAATTTTTATGGTAAATTTGCAAATAATTTTTCGGATGCGACGGTACCACAGAAATGGGAGTCGGGGGACAGAGAAAAACAAGCCTTTCAAACAGTCAAAGCCTTGTTTATAAAAAACATAATTGTATGTCACCCCGACCCAAGAAAACCTTACATTTTACGCACAGATACAAGCGACTTTGCGATTGCGGGAGCACTCTCGCAATTAAATGATCGAGGAGAGAAGATGGTAATCACGTTTATAAGCCTAACGCTCAAACATAGTGAGATTACCTACATTACCACTGAAAAGGAATTGCTGGCAATAATATCGAGTCTTATTAAGCTGGATACGTATTTAAGATCGGCAGAAATACATATAAAAACAGATCATCAGGCATTAACTTCTTTATATAAATGTCGATTTACTGGCGCTAGAATACGGAGATGAATTCTAGCTATTCAAGATTTTAATATAAAAATCGAATGTGTAAAAGGGAAAGATAATGTTGTACCTGATTTACTATCCAGACATCCTGCATGTATGTCAACAGCAAGATGTAAGCCAGGAGAAATCATCATATCTGCAGTTAAACAGCTGAAATTAAGTAAGGAACTGATAACAGTGTTTAAAAATTTTCAAAAACATCAAGAAAGGGATGAAAATATTTTGAAAATTAGAGAAAAAGCAGTTAAAATAACTACGGAAATTCCTGAGGCGGACGAAAAAAAAACTGCTGTAATAGAGAAGGATCGATTGGTTTATAAAAGAAATTATATGAATCAGTATATATTAATTATGCCAGACAAATATGTAACTTAATTTATAATTGAATTACATAAAATTTATGGGCATATTGGCACAAGAAAGGTACAAAAAATGATAGAAGAAGACTTTTATATAAGAAATTTAAAACATAAAATAGCTTACTTACTATCTACGTGCAACTTGTGTCAGAGAACTAAGATTTCAACACGCCCAAGTTTTGCCAAAAGATTACTATCTGTAGATTTCTATGGGCCACTGCCGACTTCTATGGGCGGTATGAAGTACATTTTTGCGACAATCGATGTATTTAGTAAATTAGTTGTATTGTACGCAATAAAACGGGTAAACACGGAAACAGTGATAAGAAAGATTTTTAATCACTCTATTCCTAATTTTGGCATGCCAAAGAAAATAATATGCGATCATGGTACGCAGTTTACCTCGAAAAAATGGCAACAAAAACTTGAGGAGGAAAATATTGTTTAACCTACTCCTCAATACGCCACCCACAAAGTAATATCGTGGAGAAAGTAAATCGTGAACTTGTGCGGTTTTTTAGAACGTTCGTTAAAGACAAACATACTGGCTGGGCACCGTATGTTAATATTATACAAAACATAATTAACGAAACGTATCATGAAACGCTTGAAATGACACCTTTACAACTACATTTTAACATGAAACCTACAAGGACATTGAAAACCTGGCAGAGAACTGGCATTAGCTCTGCGGATACAACGCACTAGGAAAAAATATTTGTAACCAGAGAAAAAATTTAGTTAAAAAGCAAAAAACGAAACAAAAACTTGAATGAATCGAAACAAAAATTATTTGTTGAATTCAAGATTGGAGACGAAGTGCTCGTGAAAGCCAATAATGTGTCTGATACAGAGCAAAAAGAAATTGCAAAGTTTTTTGCGATATATGAAGGCCCGTATCAAGTACAGCGGAAAATAGGGGACGCTACCTATTTTTTAATAGATGAGGAAGCTGGAACAGAACGTGGTCAATTTCACGCGTGCGACTTAATTAAATACAAACGCCGTGTTGAAAATGTACAAAATGTAAATTAAGTTAAAGTTAATGCAGAGTATTTATTATAAAAAAAAAAAAAAAAAAAAAAAAAATATTAACAATAAACATTAGCAAAAATATGTACCAATAGATAAGCATTGTCTGTAAATGAATAAATAATAAATATGTGAAAAGAATGATTTGGACAGTTTAATTTAGCTACTTCCAGTTTACTTATTATTATTGGGAATATCTGAGTTAAGCGTAAATGGTTTTTAACACGTGAAAGGAAATAGACAAATAAAGAGCACTGGAAATTAAAGACCAGAGAGAAGAAAATAAAAAGCTCAAATTTAAAAGGATAATTATTTGGTAAACAGAACCATATGTATCGAGTATATATACAAACATATGTAGGTATATACAGGTAGAAAGAGACAGAACAACAACACAGCTTTCAACCGAAAGTGTGTCAACAGCAAAGGATCGAGGAAAACAGGCAGGACACTAGCTCGAATATTTACACTCGGCCCAGCGAGAATAATAATCTGGCTTGTAGCCTTAACTTTGGTTGGAAAAACAAGGGACCAATTAAAATTGAGTAGGACAAAGAGAATTCGAAGAAAAGAGAATTCGAGGAACAGGGGTGTCAGTCTGTTAGTATCTCGCGAGAAAGCAAGGCATTTTCTAAAATGGACAATGTGATGATGTTCTGATCCTGTGCGTGGAGGAGCATGATTTACTGGAAGAAAGTAGAAAAGAAAGAAGAGGAGAAGATTTTTTCGAGTTAGTGAAAGAAGTGGAGGGTCTAGTAGGTGAATAAATGTTGGAAAGAGAATTTCACAAGGGCTATGCAGTACTGAGGCCTGTCAACCCGGAGAGGTTTAAAGGAGTGAAAAGGGAGTGTGTAAAGGGCGTGGTATGTTAAACAGGAGAGAGGGTGCACGTTGCAGTGCAGGCAACTTCTGGCGTGGCAGATGAGACAAAGGGAGGTGAAAAAATAATTAGGCCGAACGCCACCTTCAAGAGGAGGAAGCGGAATAGATGTGCGGTGCGAGGGCGTGCTAATGATATAAAACAATATGAGGAAATGGGTATATTCATTCGACCTGCAGAGAAGAAAAGTAATATAAAAACCTCATCCACGCAGATGGACGAGTGTGAGCAGGCCGACGGAAATAACAACACCTTTTCTGAATATAAAAAAAAATACTTGTTAAAGAGAAAGGAGAAGGAAGAGAGAGATGAAAAGGAGATGAAGAGGAGGAAAGTAGTCATAGAGGAAGATATATATGATGAAAAGACTTATAAGAATTATGCAGAAGAGTATAAGAGATAACAAATCATGGAATTTAATAGATCGTGGAAGTCGCACAAAATAGCTCAATGGCCGGCTACTCCAGGATTCAACACAATTACTCCACCACCGATAATTCGAAACCTGGTGGACAGAGAAGAACAACTAAAAACACACAAACAGTGGCAGCAAGAGGATGAGAAGCTGAAGCATCGTCGCTGGTGAGTGATACAGTGATTAAGAAAGTGCACCTTCACGGAAAACTTTCGTACGCTAAATACTTGTGCGCGATGTATGTAGCTTGTTAGGGAGTTCGGAAATAAATTTTAATTATCTTTCGAAGATATAAATTTATTTCCATGGGACTATGTGAGCCCCGTTATTTATTGTTTGAAAATAAATCGTTAATTTGTTTTTAGATCGGCAATAAAATATAAAAAGTAATAAAAAACTGTGCTGTGCTGAGTAAATAATAAAAAATAAAAATAAATTAACATTGATTTTTTGTTTTAATTATTTTTATAAGATAATTTTTATATATATATATATATATATATATATATATATATTTTATAGTGTTATCGATAGATTCTAGTTTTGTAAAATTGTGTAAATTTAGATAGTGAGTGAAAAGACACTGAATAAGTTATATATAGATAATAAGTAAAAAGACATTTAATTCATTTAAACGGGTATAAAATACAAATGATCTGATTAGTTTGTGCGAAAAATAAACGGTAGTTCATAGGAATTTGTATTTTTAAATAAAAATACAAATTCATATGAGGGGACTATGTAACGGCCCAAACTATAGTCTGTTGTAAATTTTAATAATTTGAAATATACTCAAAATTCGCACAGGCTGGTCGATGAAAAGCGAATATCCACATAAAGAGGAATCGCGGAGAATAAGGATGTGTGCCTACATCCATGTGAGATATGATTGATGGAAAGGGTAAGAAAAGTGGGAGCCTGGTTGCTAGGCGACGTTAGCGGTGCGCCTAGCAAGCAGGATCTTCACTCCTCCTGTTCTTATAAAATGATTTGGTCAGCTTAAATTCAGCTACTTCCAGTTTACTTATTATTATTGGAAGTATCAGATTTAAGCGCAAATCGTTTTGATGGTATGGAACTGTGAAGCTAAATAAATGCGAGTCCTGAACTTGATATTTTATATAAATAATATATATATTCTTATTTATATACCTATACAAAATGCACATAAACACTCATCCTATATTTTCCTTATTCCTTATATCATATTAGGCACGTTGGGGAAAAGATAAATAATTGAATGTTATGATAAAAAGGTATAATATTTAAATTGAATATTAATAACAAAATACGAATCCTTACAATCTATTGGTCTGCATCACCGTAAGGGTATTTTTTGTATCTTCAGAGTGTACTTATTTAATGTGTCGCACGCCTTCAAAAGGGTCATCAGCAATAATCTCAAACAATGAAATTTCATACATTTTGTGGTACAAAGTAAAATAACAACAAAGTGTATTTAAACAAGTTTATTTAAACAATGCAAAGTTATTTCCAGAGGTATTTCAATTCTAATTTTATTTATAAATGTTATTAAATGTCATAAAAATTAACGCGCTGAAATCGACTGTCATTAAAAGCGATTAATTTTTATAATAAATCTCAATTAAATGTGATGCTTGAATTCTACTATAATTTACTATAACAATGTATTGGTTGAAGCAATATTGGAGGATACTATAAAAACTCATTAAAAATAATCATCTGCAAATGACTACATTAAATTCCATTAAAATCGATAAAACGAATCGCAAAAGAACATTGAAGTCGATACATAGAGGTTGCATCAGTTTTATGTCTATGTTAATGCTCACTATACCATTTAAACCCAATTAAAAGCGTCATTTTACTGTAATCGATTCGATTCGATTATAATCAATCCAATGAATTGCAAAAATTACTTTGAAGTCCATACATAAAGGTTGCATCGATTTTAAATGTCTATATTAATGCTCACTATAGTATTTAAAACCAATTAAAAGCATCATTTTATTGAAATCGATTCGATTCGATTAAAATCAATCCAATGAATCGCAAAAACTGCATTCAAGTCGATAGAAGAAAGTTCAATCGATTCTGAGTGTGAATCTTAATACCTATTATTGGATCGGAATACGATTAAAATACAATTAAAAACGTAATATTATACAAATCGATTGAATGCGATAAAATTAATATGAATAATGGATATTTAAGTCGATTCATACTGATTCGACCCCCAATCGACTGCAATGCTTTTTCACTAATCGTTTTGAATCGACCTTTCAATTTAACATTAATATATTTGATTTGGAATTGTATTCAATAGCGATTATAGGTATTAAGATTCACACTCAGAATCGATTGACCTTTTTTCTATCGACTTCAATGAGTCTTTTTTTGATGGGTAATTGTACATAAATAGTAAAGTAGGTTACCGTTTTAACATTTTTGATTTGGTATAGGGGGGGGGGGGGGGGGGGAGACTGACGAAAGATTTGGTCAAAGCTGGTAATTAATTTATTTATGGGTTATCCGCTATCAGTATAAATAATTAGGATGTCGGCTGAATTTCAAAAATGCATAATTCAGTTAGAAAATGGTCTATTATTTTTAGTCAAGGAATTTTTCACAATTTTGCCAACTTGTATTTATTGAAAAAAAATCATTTAAATTAGCGATTTTGAATTTCGCCTGAATTTTCGAATCGGTTTTTATTAGCCAGTCAATTCGTGACATGATGATGTTATAATTATAGCAAATTAGTACAAGGAAATGATTAAATGTTGAAATATCTTATAGAAAATATTTCTGAACAAAATATCCTTTATAATTTTCGACTACGAATCGAATGGTATTGTCACGTCTAGTTTACGGTAGAAGAACAGTATCTTCTGTTCACAATCGAGGGTTGATGTTGAACGATCGAGGGTTGATGTTAGATATTTCTTGTTGCTTGAACGAATACACGCTCTACGACATTCGGCGCTTTATCTTAGCTTGCTACCTTCGTCCGTGTAGTCGGCCGGATCCTTGCCTCTGACTTGATGCTTCTCTCTCTCTCTCTCAGCTGTACTGGTGGACTTGCATAGCATTTTCTCCTTGAAACGGCAACATCATCGCAGCCAGTTTTGAGGTTAGGAGCTGAGAAAGCGGCAGAGTAGCATGAGTTGAGGTAGCATGAGTTGATAGCACGGGTCATCGAGAACATAGAGGTCCCACGTAGCTGGTGCAGTGCGCACAGAGCGCCCTTTTTACCAGCACGCCATCTGCCGACTCGACGAACAACCAACATCGCACCGAAGTGACATCTGTTGTCTCCAGGTAACAACACCGCCCATTTCACCTACATGTGAAATACTACTTGTGTCTACTCTGTCACCACTACCATCATGGTCGACAAGTGCGCCATCTGCGGTGAGATTCCCAGGAGCAGCAACGCACTACGTAAGTGTTGCTTGTGTAACATAAGTTGTCATCCGGAATGCAAACTCCTCGTTGCACTCGTCCTCGCACAATGCATCGCGGTTCAGCTACAGCCTAAAGCTGTAGCGTGTCAGGAGTGCATAGAGTCGAGGAAGTGTTTGCTCGAGTCGGCAGCCCCAGCCCCAGGCGCGAAGAGCAACACCGCTGCGAGTGGGAAAGAGAAACAGCTAGTCTCATCCACTCCAACCAATAAGAGGCCGACGGCTACACAGCAGGCCAATCCGATACGCAGGGCCGCGCCCATCAACTTCCGGCTTTCCGCGTTGCCATGGCTACGCCTCGCCCCCGTCAATAGTAAGCTCCGACTGGCGTCGTCGTCTCCGGTGACGTCACACGGCCCGCATATTTCCAGCATGGTAACCGGGCACAGTGGGGAATCCCCGAGCGAAGCTATGGCCATGGGGGCGGAGACTTCAACGCGAGGACAGGACGCCTCGCAGTCATTCGGGACGCAGAACAGCAGCGTGAACGCAGAAAACGCATCGGCATTGCGAATGTTGGATGCGACCTCGATTAAAAAGGGAACAACGGTTTCTAGTGGAGTATGCCAATTCGACCTCTAAAAATATTGACAGTGCGCTTGCTAGGTACAATGTTTCTCTTGAAAACAAATTGGATGCAATTGTTAATGCGTTAAGCTGATTACCAGCAATACACAACTTAACGCTTTCAATTGAATCCAAGTTGCAGAACATAGAAGAAGCGCTGTCTCTTCAACACTCCCAGCTGGAGGAGTTGAAGAGCGTTGAATGAGACTTAATTTTATTTTATCACTATATCATCTAAGTAGACAAAATCATACGGGGCCAAATCCGAAATGATGAGTTGGTCGAGTAATTTCTGTAACGTAGATGGCGCTGCATGTAGACTAAACGGAAGAACATTAAATTCGAACAACCCTCTTCCAGCTACTGTAAAAGCCGTAAGGGTCGCCTGTCATCCGTCAGTGGGGCTTGCCAGTAGCCGTTTTTTAAGTCGATAGTCGAGAGACATCGTGCTCCCTTCAACTTATCGAGGGTGGCATTGGTATGCGGTAGTCGATAAGCGTCCTTCTCACTGACCACATTGAGACGACGAAATTCTACAGAGAAGTGGTATTTTCCATTTTTCTTTTCGCCGTCACAATGGGTGAGCTCCAGGGACTACTAGAAGGTCGAATCACCCCTTGTGCCGGCATTTTATCGACCACCTCGTCGATGAGACTCTGTACCGCCGGGTTACGCGACCTGTACCGTTGCTGAATAGGTGGTGCATCAGCTTTAAGCTTTATTTAATACTTTGTTAGCTGTGTAATCCCTTTAACTTTCTCGAAACTCGACATCTCACGCTCCAAGAAGTTGTCGAGGGTTTTGTGCTCATCTTCCGGGAGATCGTTTAAATCCATTGAAGAATCGACGTTACATAATTCTACTAGTCATTTATTGTATCCTGGACGTATTTTTGTCCGTTACGATATACCTCCAAACACATGTTAAGCAGCACGTTCATGCCTAGGAGCATGTCGTGTACTACGTTTTCCATAACCAGTAACTTATGGTCGATCTCATCACCGTGAATGTAAGCCCTGCCTTCAGCGCTTTACTTCTGGTTCGTCTCTGTACAATCTGCCATCGCTGCAGCTCGGTAGTCATCTTCGATGTTCCAACAGCTTGCACATAGCGGTGTAACAAATGGCCATTTATGAAAGATCCTACAGAACCTGGATCTACGAGAACTTACGTGTGATAAGACCCTACACTTACGTTGATGTAGAGCTTGTTATCGAGGCTTTTTCGGGCCGGTACCTTGACTTTGGCTCTCGGGCCCGCGCCTCGTTTTCCGAAGCATGGCAGGGACAGTCTCTGCTGGTAGTCCCGTCCTTGCCACAGTGAGAACAGAATTTTTTTGAAGTATTTTGGCATTGAAGCCTGTCGTGTCCACGTTGTTAATAACGCCAACAGCAGGTTTTCCGATCGCAATGTGGCATTACTGCCATTACTCCATTACTTGCCACCAGTTTTCGATCATAACGTGTAAATTCTGATTTTGGCATAGGCTCTTTGTGTACGTTTTTCAGAACGTCTTCTTTTTCCTCAGTTCGTTGTACTAAATCGTTTATTGATCGAATTTCTGATCGATGTATGTACCACTGCAGTTCCTCTTTTATATTATAATAGAGGTTATCCAACTGCATGTCTGCGGTTATCCCGCCTCCCCGACGCATCAGCGCCATGAGAGCCTTAGAATAAGCGCGGATTGACACTCTTTGACCTGGTCGTCGATCACTTATCTGTCTATCCAGTTGCCGAAGCTCTCTAGGAGATAGATAGAAATTTCGAAGACTGTTCTCGAACTGCTCCCATGAGTGTATCTCTGCTACAATATTTCACTATCACAGCTGAGCATCGTCTCTGAGCAGCTCTGGGAAGCCTTGCAGAATTTGCTGATCGGAGAACTGATATGTCTGTTTTAATTCTTCAACACGTTCTATAAATGCATATAAGTCTATGCGATCGAAATGGCAATTCCATTTTCGTATTTAGTCCAAGACTTTTGCTGAATCCAGAACTATCGGTGGAGCTGCCACGTATATAATCTATGGAGCCACTCCTATTGGGGTTGAAGTGATTATCCCTGTGTTATCTGTTGTGTCATTTTTCCTGTGTCCCCCTTCAATTTGTGGTCCATTATCGTTATATTGGTGTGTCGCTGATCCACCTGCTCCGGCGTTTCGTTGAAGTTCTGCTAAAATAGTCTTATGATCAGCTCTTCTATCGACTTCTTCATCATAGCTGTGGTGATCGTCGGGTTTATCGGCGTAATCGTCAGGATGTGCTCTCAAGTATGCTGCGAATCTTTGCTTTAGTGATGCTATATTTCCTGTAGTTTCGAATTTCAGTCTCGTCAGCTCCTCTATGAGCTCTATTTTTGAGAGGTAATATATTCAAGATACCCCCATTTTCACTGCTTAAACATTAATTTACATATAAATTAAGAAATTTCGGTACGGCTACAGGCGTGTTCCGTTGTGTAGTGTAACACGGAGCGTTTATAACATTGCACTTTCGATTGATTCGGAGAAATTAGTCTTATTCGTACAACGAAAATGCAGCCAAAAATAATTTCAAATATTTAACCGAAACGCAACACACAATTTCGTATAAACACAAAAAAAAAATGTAATTTCTTTTGTGGACTATATAAATGTTTTTATAGTCTAACTAGTCCGGTCTCAACTAAAATAAAAAATTATCAACTGTTCATGTGCCATGTAGCAACCCCCCTCGGATGCTCAAGAGCTTAACCAGGGTTCGATTCGGGGGGTTAAGGAGAAGGATTCTTGAATAAATAATTATATGTGTGTTTATGGAAAACAGACAAACATAACATTTATTCGAAAATAAGAAAATATGATGCAAAATAATAATATGAGGAATGAACTTATATAATAGTTAAGGAATTTAATTAATATTTCAACATAGCTAAATCCGCTCTGAATCGTTCGAGTTCTCAGGAATCTATAACATAAATAAAAAGGAACCAAAATAATCAGACTAGAGTATTTTTGACTTATAACTATATGAATAGTGTTGGTGTGAATGTTAATTTACCTAGCTTAAATTAATGCTGTCGTGAAATCCGCCTTAGTGTGTTAGCATAGTAACACTGGAATACCACTCGAGGAGCGCCACGAGGGGTTTTCAACAGCGAATCAGATACGGGGGCGCCCTTAAATCTGGCTGGTGAATTCACTATTCTATTGAGTTTATTATTATAAAGGTATGCACACGATTGAGGAGCGCCTCATGTCACGGATGGCTATTTAAACTATACTTAGAAGTAATTGCACGTGATTGAGGAGCACCTCATGTTGCGGACGGACCTATTTGCCGACAGTAACCCGGGTGCACTTGGCTTACTGTCTCTTTGCACTGTGTCTATCTGACTCACCGTCCGAGGAGCGCCTCAAGACGGTCACCAGATACGCAATGGTCTTGAACACGACGAGAAACTACTTGTCAGGGTGGCGGGAGCGCCTGCACAACCTGGCTCGGCCGTAGTGTACAGGAAGCGGGATCTGAGGTATCGGAAAATATACGCATTTATTCGCAGTTGGACCTCGTACGGGATTTGCCTCGCATGATATCCTTCTGCGCAGGTATGCGTATTTAAGCGTCGTCCACGTCAGTATTCTGACCGAGGAGCGCCGCGAGTCAGAAGGCTGGAAACTGGCGTGAGTCGCATGCGTAGCCGCAGACTCATGTACTCGTGGGAGCGATCGCATGTAGTGGTGGGCCACCAGTCCGCTCGAGCTTACGCGGATAGACTGCAGCCTCCGAGCAACTGCAGTGAGGCGACACGATTTCCGCTCTCTTCCCACCGCGCGCTGCGCTCTCGGCGGTACGAGAGCCACCAGTCGGCGCTAGCCTGTACAGCGCGCGCGGCCGTAGAATCCTACTCTCTAACTTCACCCGCCGTGCACTGCCCGCCTGGCTACAGCGTGAGACTCTTGCCTATGCACAGCACAGGCCTAGCCACCCCGCTTCCTCTCTCTCTCTCATTCCACCACATTCGCTTCGTCGCAGTCTTAAAATTACATGAGTCTTAAAATTTAATATCGTCATTGGATTCCTGGTCGAAAATTATAAATCGATGGGTCCTAAGAGAAAAAACTTATCTTACACATTACGATTAGAAAAGACCTAGCTCATGCGTTATGATTATAAAATACCTATCTTGGGCATTGCAATTAGAAATCGACTATATCTTTTGAGATTATTTCTTACGTTAACTTTAAGGTCATATAATTATTATAAAATAATTAAAATTATAACTTTTATTGACTTCTTAATACTACTGCAGTAAGATTATCATCTTTACGCGAATGAAATTAAGGTGTTAAATCGTTTTATAACAAATGTTTAGCATTGAATACAGCCTACAAAATAACCTGAAAAGAGATAGTTGGTTTGTAATCGCAGCGCGCAAGATAGGTTTTTTCTAATCGTAACGCGTAAGATAAGTCTTTTCTCTTAGGACACATCGAAATGATATGTGACACATTATTTTTATAAATTTCTATAATTATAACATCGTGACATCACGAATCGACTTGTCAATAGGAATCATTTTGTGATAATTCGCGCGAAATTCAAAATCGCTTATTAAAATAATGCTTTTTTCCAATAAATTCAAGTTAGAAAAATTATGAAAAATACTTTACTATTCATAATGAACCATTTTCTAAATCATTAATTTATGCATTTTCGCGAATTTTTGAAAATCATGCAACATTTTAATTATTTGAACATATTTTTCAACCTTGTACATAATTGTACATAAATCGTAGATTAGATTTGTACTTTGAAATTTTTTATTTGGCGTAGGGGGGGGGGGGGGCGAAATGATAGGACCCAATTGTTATAAACAATTACTTAAAGATATTTTTGAACCATGTACATAACTGTACGTAAATCGTAGAGTATATTTGCACTCTGAAATTTTTTATTTGCTTATGGGGCGGGGGGGGGGGGGGGGCTGGAGAAATATTTGGCTACAATTGTTATAAACAATTAATTAATCAATTTGATTGATCTTGTACATAATTGTACATAACTCGTACAGTACATTACTGCTTTGACATTTTTGATTTGGCATATGGGGGGCTGGCGAAATATTTCATTAGCCTCCAATTTTGTTTATTTATATCTTGGTTTATGTGCTTATACAAAAATCGTTTTTGGTTGTACATAATTGTACATAAAGTGTACATAATTGCCCCATTGTTTATTTTCAATAGGACGGCCGGGGAAATGGACATAACAATGTTTCTCTTTGAGAAAGCAAAAATCCAATCTTTTATTTATTTAGATTTGAAAAATTTCGTTCAATTTTATAAAACGATTTAATCAACTAGGTATTATCCATGCACTTTTTTGAATCCCTTCATTTAAATACAAAAATATGCTTTTTCTCTGATAACTTTTAAACAAATACATAATGAAGAAAGCTCACAAATTTGTTGTAACTTTCTCTTATAATTAAACAAATTATCGAAATTTATGTTATTGGACGATATAGAGAGATTTTCTAAAAATCACTGTAGGACAACCTTAAATATAACAATGACGTGACAAGATTGAATTATAGTCTTTACAAATTCTCTGCATATCTTATAATATATGTTTTTTAGGATTCAACCTAGGTTGCATCCCTTAGAAATAAAAAAGAATAAAATGTTAATGTTACCATTTCACTTAGAGATAGACTTTCAGCAATTGCTTCTGCTTTAACCACCACTGATTTAGGAAAATTGGACAATTTAGCAATAGCTATTCCATAGTGATCTATTTTTGTTACTCCTACTTTAAGTCGATGTGTATATGTTAACGTCATAGCTTCACAAATTCTTGGATGACAATCGAAATGCAAGCTGAAAATTAAAATTGGTATTTCATATATTCTAAAATTAATATACAATGTTTGTCAATATTTGCAGACAAAATAGAGCCGAATGGTTACCTAAATTTGTGTTTCATTGAACAATAATACCTTAAGGTGATCCTATAGTAGATGTTAGAAAATTTGTTAATTACATGATAACATTTTTTTAAATTACTGATTAAAAAAATTAATGTTTTTCAAAACTATCCTTGCGCATAGAAATGTAACTATAGCCTTTAAAAAAAATGATGTGTAATATATATCACCTGTACCACACAGAACTGTAAACTCCAAATTTAAAAAAATACAATTATGAAGAAAAAGATAATTATATTGAATTTTCATTGTAAAAATAACATAAAAATACGAAATTATTAACTCTATTCATGGGTAACACTTTCTTAACAAATTTTTTTTTTAATTCTGAAATCATGATTGTAATGCGAATAAGTTGAATAAGATATCCTTAATGGTTTAGATTAATTCATTGTAATTCTATGCGCATAAGACTCGCTGAACGTCGGAAAACCGTACATAGAAAAAACCGCACTTTTATAAAAAAAAATAAATAATTTTCTTATGATTTTAAAACAATTTTTCTATTGCAGTCTGTCCATCAAAATTTTTTTATAATAATTTCTATGTTTTTTGAAGTTTGTCTGCATAGTATAGAGTAGATTTAGACACGGGATTGGATTCGATTCGTGTAGGAACACGCTGGATTGTATGCAATAAAGGTCGGAAGAAAAATACGTATACATAACTATTAAACTCATTAAAATAATTTTTATGGCCAATATTTCCAATACAAATTATTTCTTGTTCTAAAAATGTAAAAAGTATCAGAAGATAAAATAAAAAAAATCGAGTTTTTCGTCAAATTTTACTATACGAGAGTCGTTTAATAAGTCCTTAGAAAATCCAAGAGATGGCGCTCGTAGTATCGAAAATGAATTTTTCTTAGTGAGCAGCACTACTTACTAGACAGCTGTTAATGTTTCAGCTCTATCCATTACATAGTTTCATTTTTATTGTCGATTAAAGTAAACAACTTTCGTTTATTCATAACAATGGAAAAAAGTGTGTGTTCGAGCGTTGATTAAACGTCTATATTTAAAAGGATTAACACCGAAAGAAATCAAAGTTGAGTTGGATAAAGTTCATGGCACATCTGCTCCTGTGTTTGTAACTGTATACAATTGGGTGAATGAGTTTAAACGTGGCCGTACATCTACAAAAGATGAACATCGTTCGGGACGTCCAGTGGAAGTGACTACCTCCGAAATGATGGACAAAATCCACGATATGATTTTAAGTGATCGACGAATGAAAGTTCGCGAAATAGTTGAGACCACAGGCATATCGCAAGGTACAGTCATTTCAATTTTGCACGAAAAATTGGTTGTGAAAAAAATCTTGGCAAGATGGGTGCCGCGTTTGCTCACAGTGGAGAATAAACGCAATCGTGTGGTCGACTCTTAGGCTGTTTTGGCGCTTTTTCGTCGCAATCCTGGGGAGTTTCTGCATCGATACATAACTATGGATGAAACATCGATACTCTACTACACTCCAAAGACAAAGGAACAGTAAAAATAGTGGATTATTTAAGGTGAACGGGCTCCGAAGAAGGCGAAGACGGTGAAATCGACCGGCAAGATGATGTCCACGGTCTTTCGGGATGCACGCGGTATCATTTACATTGATTACTAGGAAAAGGAAAAGACGTTATTTTACCGGTTGCGCGAAGAAATCAAGGAAAAACGTCCTCATTTAAAAAAGAAACAGATCCTGTTTCACCAAAACAATGCACGAGTGCACAACTGCGCAGTTTCGATGGCCAACATTATGGAATTAAAGTTCGAATTATTACAACATCCTCCACATTCACCAGATTCAGCCCCCAGTGACTTTTTTTATATCCAAACTTGAAAAAATGGTTTGCCGGACGACGGTTTCCGTCGAACGAGGAGGTCATCTTCTAAACAAATGCCTATATTGAGTAGCTTCCTATATCCTACTTTTTGGACGGCTTAAAAAAATTGGAAAAACGCTTGAAAAAATGTATAGAGGTATAAGAAGATTATGTTGAAAAATAAAAAAAATTTACCCAAAAAAGATTTTTTTACTATCTTTTTCTAAGGACTTATTGAACAACCCTCGTAGGACCACCTTAAGGGGATCTGACCACCTTAGAATTTTAATTAAATTGATTATATATTTTTACGTAAGAATTAATTATTCGTCACATATATTTAATTTCTTTTTTCGATAAATTTATATACTTTATCGAAATATATTGGAAAAAAGTTTTTTTTTGGTTGTTTTTTGTTGTTTACTTTAAAAATATACCGAATAGAAACTACTCCTTTTTCATCGTCTACATTATTTTGAGAGTTCTAAGCATCGGATTTAACTTTTCCAAATGTTATTTTGTTCAAAATACATGTAATTCTGATATGAACGAAGGAATTTGTATTAACAATTCACAGACATAAGTTATAGCCTTTCAAATCCAAAATTTATGATAGAAACATAAAAAATAAAATGTGACATTGTGATATATATAATCAATTTAATTAAAATTGTAAGGTGGTCAGGTCCGCTTCACAGTCTCTTATTCATAACTGTAGAGGTAAGATGTGCTTACATAGCGTGCGAAATACAAGTTTGCGAGTTATAATCAAGACAGCACGCTAAACCAGACATAACATCTTGTCTTGTAGCAGTTCTAATATTGGTTAACTTAATCAGTGCAAACCTACAAAATGAATAGCGAGTACATCTCAAAACAACTCAACAAAAGTAAAAAATTAAGCCAAAGCTATTAAAACCGACAGCTTACCGAAGGCCGACTAAGCGATTATAATAGATTCAATTGAAGGATTCATAGTTTGTGAGCATGCAAGTGAACTGCTAAAATTAACAACTCCCGTCAATATTAGATTTATTCCTAGAATATCTAATAATACAAGATACGTATATCTCGCATAATAAAAATTGGCAGACGATTTTATTGATTCAAACAAAACTATTAAACTAGGAGAAGCAGTCCTATCAGTTATGATGTTGTATTTTTAACCGATATGGATTCTGTCCATACAACTCATTAATTATTTTATTATTCGGTCAATACTGCTATTTATTACTCGACAATTACCCTCTGGTGGACTCCACCGATCTCGAGAGGAGGTTCGCTGAGCGGACGCCTGGACAAACGGCGCAACCCACGGAGATCCAATCTCGAGTTATTTAAATAAATAATTATTAACAATTTAAATTATTATGGCTCATATAGGTGCTATCTACGTAAATGATATATAAATATATATACATATATAATCTTTTCTAACTTTATTTCTCGATAATAATATCTATACATAAAATTGCATTTATCGCTAATAACTATAAATAATTAGATGTCGGTCCGTTAACATTTCATATGCCGCCATAACTTTACTTGCTTCATTAATTGTAACATTTAATTTCTTAAAAATAATAATTAGAAAACCCCAAAATTTACTACTTTAATTTTCTATACTAATTATTAAACCTCAAATTTTAATACTTTAATTTTCTATCCTCACCACGACTTTACTTATTTCCTGCTTTTAACTATTTCGCTAAACGCCTATGGTTGCACGTGGGGGGTCCAATGGCCGCTCTCGCCTTTACTAGCACGCGCCAAGTGCCGACCGCGTTGCCGGTATTTTATACCACCTGTAAATAATAAAATGGTCTCGAACTCGGGAACTCTCGACCTAAAACAACAGAAAAATAATCGGCGGCGAACACACACAATTGTAGCTCCGACTTTCCACCAAGTCTCCCAAATCTCGACGGCACTGAAACAAAGAATAAGTACGGAAGGATCTCACCAAGTAATTTTTCGAGGCAAAATTACAAACCTCTTGAATCTGAATATCGAGCGCTTTTTACGCGGACAGCTAAGCTTCTCGGTAAAATGAAATTGCGTGACACGACTGTCTGCGGTGAAGGCTCCGGACGGAATGGGCAGGACGGAAGGACTCGAGTCCTCTCCTCGTGGCGTCCCTATACCCTAGCTCCCTCTATTCTGCCTTACTCGATATTTTCTCCTTTTCTAACACCTGTGGGCATAGGCCCTAATCTCGATTTTTACTAGAGTAGTAACCGGAGGTTAGTTACTGCTCTAGTTTTACCCGTCATGCAGTTCGCCCCGGGGACGCGCGTATTTCAAAATATTAATAGCGCCCTCTATACTGCACGCTTCTCCGATACTCATCATATTACTCGATATTTCTTACATGCGGACGGACGGAGCGCGACGCGTTCATTGTAAACGCGCCTTGCTCCCTTCTCCGTGCGTGCGCCTCTCTTCTCATCTTATTTGAGACTTCGTACTCTGTCTCTCTCTTGCCGCTCGGCTCTCCCTCTACTCTCCCCGCTCAATCCCATGCGCATGACACGCGCCCGCCTCCTCATCATCTGCTCCCGTCGTCGTCCTTACGGATGACGCCGTTGAGCCTCCTCGCGCTCTGATCGCTCTCTCTCCCGGGTGTCCGCGTACGCGAGTGTGTATGTGTGTGTGTGAGTACGTTTTCTTCTGCTGCCGCCGTGCTGCCGCTGCTGTATTGCTGCTGCTGTGCTGCTGCTGCTGCCTCGGCCCCGCGGCTCGCGGCCGCTCGTGTCGTCTCCTGTTTCTCTCTTTCTAGGGCGGCTGCTCCTGAAACAAATGAAGGCCTCGACTTCTTCTCCGTAGTCGCCGCTACCTTGTGCTGCTCAGCTTGTTTGGAGGTGTCTGCTACATCGGCTGCTGTTTTTGTGGTGGGTCTGTGCTCGTGGTGTGTTTGTGTGGTGTTGCACCGTCGATCTCCCCCCGTGAAACATAAAAGATATTCGCGGTTTATTATTTAAATGAAAAATTTAGCAAATTAAAATAGCGTGCGTTCGGTGGTTTGGTGCGTGTGCGATTCCGTCCGGAGTTTGTTTATCCCTCCTAATTGACATTGATAATCTACCCCAATACTAACCCTACCTGCCCATTATAACCTCACCTTACTTCTCTGTTTACTTTTTCATTGTGGCATTTTACATGCCACACAGTACGCCCGTTAATATCGTCCTACAATTCCTCACGAAACATTGAAAGAGTTTTGATACCGGGCTGTTGTGTGACATTTTTAGTTTTAGACTACAGACATATGTACTTCCCGATGATGTATTAAAATACCAGAATCATTCCAAGTAACATGTGAGGAGACAAATTATAGAATTTTCACATCCACAGAATCTGTGACATGTTTTTTATTGAAGGAATCCAATTAATACCCGAAGTACTGACTATACAAGCCAATTATGCAGGCCGATCAATGTAAAAATACAATAATAGTATATTACGACCTACACTTGTTAACCAAACAGTACATGACAACAATATACACACTATCTCTAATGAGAATAATGACAATACGTACACCCAAACCAATTTAAGGGGGTAAACCAAATTAGGAGGTTCATAAAATCGGATTTCTTTTTATTGCATAAGTTGTTAGTATAAGTATTCAAGAATACGCTGAAAAATTTCAAAACAAAACTTCTATTCGATTTTATGAGCCAAAACCGAACGCCCATTAGGTCAGCGCTCGGGCGCACAGCAGGTAACGTGGAGCGCCTCATTTTCTTTTCAAACGCGCTTTTCTCGATCCGACATTCTTTTGATTCACGGGAACTCTGGCTCAAAAAGATATGAACTGATCGTTATGAAAATTGAAGTTTGTTTCTTTATGAAACTACAAGGAACCTGAACCAACAATTGGGATGATATCATAATATTAAGGGTGTTTTTTATTAAAAATAAGTGAAAAAACAATGCTAAAAACCGATACACTCTTTTCAAGCACATGTTAAAACTTAAATTTTCACAATTTTTACCCGCAATGAGGTTCATATTCTTAGAAAACATGTTAATAATGCAAGAAAACAACCATTTTGCTTTTAGATCAAAATTGCGATCTTCACATTTCCCGTGAAAAACCAACTATGACGATGATCTTCGGAGGACAACAGCCCATAACTTCGGCATTTATAACACAAATGACTTGAAAAAATTTGTAAATTTAGTTCAAAATATTAGTAAAGTAATGTCAACGTTTGATTAAGTTCTAATCAATTTGTCCTACTCAAAAAAATTCACGAAAATCGCCTGAAAATCAGCGTTCTAATGTGGTTTTCCTCCTTAACACAGGAATTTAAATCGACTCCTGAAGATAGTATTGAAAGCCAAATACAAACAAAAAGACCTCACTCGATATCAACATCCTTATAAAGTGTCAGGATCGTATCATTATGCGCCTCAAAAATTTTTTCTTTTATTTTATATTTTCTAATTGTAATAGACTTAGTCACTTAGTTTTTCTTATAAAGGTGAAACAATGCCGCATACAAATAGATTAATTATCTGTTGGCTAGACGAAGATTGGAATAGGCCTGAGCGCATAGATATGCATATGATTATCGCTTATCGATTATCGAGGATTATCTTGACCTGCTGAAAATCACGTAAGCCGATTCCTCTGTCCAATTATCAAAAAGCGATCTAATAAATACAACTAAAGAGGTACGAAATGGGCTCAGTAACACGATCGCTCTATAGTTCAATATTTCAGAATAGCATAGCCGTTGCTATCGACCACTACCCGTGAGTGCCGTACTAAACATATGCGGCGATTACCGTACGAAAAGGTGGTTTATCATTTGTCTTGTCAGTTCTACAAACAGCCGTAACTGTAAGTAATATTAAGAATAAATATATACACATGGATGATTCCATGTAAAGTGATCATATCCAAAAATAAAAATTCTCTGAAAAAAGTCTGAAACTCTACAAAAATGTTGGTATGTGTACCCAGAGTATGTAAAAAAAATTGCAGATCCGTAGGTGCTATATGTCAAGGGAAATTAAAGGTTGAAAAATGCATTCTTTTTTTAATATTTTGAGATTTTGCCAACAATGTTTGATTTATAACTCAAGAACAATAAGGTAAGAAATATAAAAAGAAATTTATTAGACCCCATTGTGATATTTGTGTGATTTCATGCATTGTGATATTAAGATTCTAGAAAATCGCCACAATTTTGTTAAAATTAAAAAATCTTAAAATTTAGTTTTTCATATTTTCTTTAATTCTAGACTAGTTAGAATATGGTCTCAAGTTTAATATAATTTTTGCAGAAATTTTAAGTAGCGCACTATTTTTGGTATTTGTTCTTTATAAATCCATGCATTGTGATGTAATATTCAGATTCTAGCTGATCGGCATCACCTTTCTCAAAGCAAAAATCTTAAAATTTAATATTTTATGTCAGCTTTCATTCTAGTCCTTGTGCAAAATGATCTCAAGCTAAATATAATTCCTGCAGAGCTATTAAATGGTGACTTTCTATAACAGTCACATAATGGAAATACCGAAAAAATTGCGCTATTGAAAAATTCGGAAAAAATTATATTCAGGTTGAGACCATATTCTAACAAATCTAGAATTAAAGAAAATATGAAAAACTAAATTTTAAGATTTTTTATTTTGAGAAAAATTGTGGTGATTTTCTACAATATTAATATCACAATATATCACAATGCATGAGATCACAAAATATCACAATAGGGTCTAATAAATTTTTTTATATTTCTTACCTTATTTTCACCAAGGAATGTTCTTACACTTTTTTCTCAAAAGTCCCTAGATTTTGAGTTAAAAATCAAACAATGTTGGCAAAATCTCAAAATATTAAAAAAGGCATTTTTCAACCTTTAATTGCCCTTGACATATAACATCTTAGGGTGTGAAATTTTTTCTACATACTCTGGATACACATACCAACGTGTTGGCAGAGTTTCAGACATTTTTATGTTTTGACTTGCTCACTTGATGTGGAACCACTCATATATACACTTATATAGGAACATAAATGAAGAGTTTCTTCATTTACATCTTACCTAACACTTGTCTTATCCTTAATCAATATTAATTTCACTCAGCGACGAACCTCGGTGTTGTAGGGGGTTCAAAGTTGTCATGGAAACAGCACGTAGATTACTTTACAAAGCGCGTTAATCACGCTCTTTAAAATTTTGTATATCCTGCACCACCGAGGCTCTGCGTAAGCAGCCTGCAAGTGCATTGATTGTCCCTTACCTCGACTACTGCGCAGTTATCTGTCTTGATGTGTCCCAGGAACTGCATACTCAACTACAACGACTGCAGAATTCGAGTGTGAGGTATATTTTCGCTCTTAATGTATAAAATTATAAGAATCCGTCAACCTTCCTATCTCAGTGAACTTTTTAAAAAGAACCAGACCAGAACTTCTAGCAGGGGTGAAACAATTAAAGATGGGAGAGCGAGCCGCTGCTCTCGCCACAAGCCGCCTGAATATATATACAGGAGAGAGAGAATATGCCACGCGCGCATGCCGCCGTTGCCAACTGCGAGGGCTCAGCGGCGACGGAAAGCAAAGCGCGCAATATGGATATACGCGCCGGGCTACAGCCCGCTCGAAATTAAATTTACCGTCGCGCATTCAATAACTATATATATAGTTATGTAGATATACTTGTACACTAGCACCACCAACCAACAGACTAGCCCTCACTGTAGTTTAGAATTGCGCACCGTTCCTTCATTCTAATTATTGTGCGTTCATGTTTATCTTAATCAAAATATGTCACTGCTTTTTGCTGATATGTTCCGAGTATTATTTTTGTTTTGTTCATGATGACGTAGCCTGGTGCTTGTCCCTCAAGAAAGAAAAAAGAAACATTGTAATTGTAAATATATATGTTGTTATAATTAGCTGACATTCATATTTTACTCCAGTTTACGAAATTTATTTATACGCAATTATACTTATTTACTTTAAATGTTTTTTATTTATATTAATTATTGGTGTTTCTAGCACAATGTGTATATAAACCAGTTGAAGATTACATATATTTTTGAGATAAGTTGCTTATTGTGGTTAGTCTATTTTTAATCTTATTTAAGATAAAAAAAAAATTGTGGAATATATGTTTTTTTGCAAGTTAGATGAAAATGTCTAAAGAATTTAATAAAGTACGGTGTTGATATTATATTATTTAATCAAGATTAATTGTATCCAAAAATATTGAGTTTATCAAAATTTAGTGTTGTTCATAATATAGTGGGTGTAAGTGTAACTAATAATTTATAATTGTGACGATAATATGATGAAAATTTTCTGGATTTTCAATTAAACTGAGCGTGATTTAATGTTGTCAAATCAAATGACGTCAAGTAGTAGATAAAGAATATGAATTGAATGCAGAAATGTATACAACATATTTCATCAAAGTACATATAAAAAAAGAATGCTTATGATGTAATCAATATACTATTAGTTTGTGCAAGTGTGATTACCTAGATTGTTGGATAATGTGGTTTATTTAATTAAGTTGTGTGCTTCAGTGTGTCGTTTATATGAATTGTCGATAAATATACGATAATTTGAATATTGAGTAAATTTTAAAAGATACTTCCTGAGGGTAAAGTATATAGATAGGCCAAGCAACAGAGCATTTTAGCTTGACAAAATTAATAGCAGGATCGGACCAATGTCATTATGTCTGGAAATAGTTGCTGATAGTGGGTGCATAGTTTGATACTCCAATTTTCAATTCGTTTTTTTGTAATTAGCGATTATTTACTAAAAAACGCCATTTTTCGCGTTTTTTGCATATAAATTTGAAACTATTTATCCGATCGTAATACTGTCAACAGACGATTTGTAGAGAATAAAAAGACGAATAACATGCGACCTCGAACGTCCCGATCGGATAAATAGATTCCGAAAAAATTAAAAAAAATCATAAAAAATGACGATATTTCAAAAATCCATAACTTTGTTAATTTTTAATATGCAGCGCTGTTCTTCTGGATTTAAGTGGGTATTAATATGTTCTTTAATAGTGAAAAACCTGGACTATATCCGACGAATACTTTTGGAGTTATTGTTCTTTGAAAATTTGGAAAATATAGATAAAATACTTGAACACCTCATCTCGCTTTTTTTAAAAAGATGATTGCTAACGGTCGAAAAATCGATGCTAACTTGCGCTGAAGCCGCTGTCCGCGAGTGAGTAGTCGAGTAGTGGGGGAAGAGGGGAAACGATATCTATAGATATAGTAGCGCGCCTGGCGCGCGCTGCTAATCTTTTCACTCGTTTATTTCTTCCCCCACTACTCGACTACTCGCTCGCGGACAGCGGCTTCAGCGCAAGTTAGCATCGATTTTTCGACCGTTAGCAATCATCTTTTTAAAAAAAGCGAGATGAGGTGTTCAAGTATTTTATCTATATTTTCCAAATTTTCAAAGAACAATAACTCCAAAAGTATTCGTCGGATATAGTCCAGGTTTTTCACTATTAAAGAACATATTAATACCCACTTAAATCCAGAAGAACAGCGCTACATATTAAAAATTAACAAAGTTATGGATTTTTGAAAAATCGTCATTTTTTATGATTTTTTTTAATTTTTTCGGAATCTATTTATCCGATCGGGACGTTCGAGGTCGCATGTTATTCGTCTTTTTATTCTCTACAAATCGTCTGTTGACAGTCTTACTATCGGATAAATAATTTCGAAGTTATATGCAAAATCGCGAAAAATGGCTTCTTTTTCATAAATAATCGCTAATTACAAAAAAACGAATTGAAAAATGGAGTTTCAAAGTATGCTCCCACTATCAGCAACTATTTCCAGACATAATGACATTGGTCCGATGCTGCTATTAATTTTGTCATGGAACATGTACTTTCTGATCTCCGTTGCTTGGCCTAAGAATGTATTAACATGCTAGTGTTGCATTATGAATGTCGTAACACTCATTTCAAGAATATCAATAAACCAACTTTGCATGCATGGGGATATTGTTCAAATCGATATCAAATTTTTAATATCCTTCGAAATAAGTAAAATATAATGAAAACCTTGGATTCTGTAGAAGAATACTCATTGGTTATCAATGGTATGTTTTGTAATTAGTTTTAAATATATAAATATAATAGACTCACTTTTAATGAAAAGGATAATAATGATTGGGTACGTACACTGTTTAAAACCTTATTAAATACATAGATTATCTATATATCTCTTGATATTAAATTTCTTGCACTCAATATTGAAGGCATAGATTCTTTAAAGTTATTTTATCCGTCAGATTTAATTTAAAAAAAAAATAAAAATAAAATAATGATTGGATACACGCATTGTTTCAAAACCTTATTTAATACATAGATTATCTATATATCTCTTGGTATTATATTTTTTGCATTCAATATTAAAGGCACATATTCTTTAAAGCTATTTTATCCATCAGCTTTAATTAAAAAGAAAGAGGATATACTATTTAATAGTAATTTTTTGTTTTAATTAAACTGTGATATGGACCGTAAGTTGATAACAGGGGTATTGGAGTTTCTAACTTTGATAAAAATTTGTTTTGAGAGATGTACAATACCATATCAAATTATACCCATAAGGCATTCGCCCACTATTGGCATTATTAGATATATAGAGAGTATATGGTATACAGAGGCTCTATATTTCAAAAAGACCCTCTGTATAGGTATACGGCGAGTGCCTAAGAAGGCTGATAATTTATTGGCATTTAGCGTAACAAACTTTATAAATTGTTCGAATATGAAATTATTTATTCTATTTAATACTAAGGTGAAAAATAAAAATGAGAAGTATATATTTAAACTTGTAATTTAAACTTATGCAAATGTATAGCATAGATTATGCAACAATATTGTTGATTAAAATATTTTTGAATGTATATAATGCATACTATTTTTCAAATAAATTTAATTCAAGATGATAATATATAATTAGGAAAACTGTTTATTAAATGTAATTATTCGAGTTTTTAAAAACACTTTCTTTTAGCGCTCCCACGGATGCGGCCTAGCGTCCGTAGTTGTTGCGCGCAGGTGTCCTGTGACAGCGAGAAAGCGCGCGTTTGACTGACGTCACACGCTTGGCATGCGCGCCGTTGTCGCTCATTAGACCAATAAAGATATCACCAGTCAACGCCTTCTTCTCCCGTGCCAATAACGCGAATAACCCATCCTTTTTCCGAACTCACGCACGTAGACTTTCTCATACATAACAACTGGCATCCCCTGTGTGTATTCGCGTGCGTGGCACATGAATGTATTTTGGACTGTGTTTTTGCGAACTTAACCCTTTAAAGACGGAAAACCATTATTTTTCTTAAACTTTCAGCGCTATATTTTTTAATATAATCGGCCTAGAAAAAATATCAAACATATTATTTTAGAAAGCTTGAAGCCTCCTTTTTCAGATGCCATGATCTGAATCGATTCAAAAAGCGATATACAATAGTTATATCCATTTAATTTTTAAATGCCGAATTTTTTGCGATTTTTTAAACAAAATTCTATATTGTGAATATGAAAATGCTTCGTAAGAAAATCGAAACTACGGTACAAGGTGTCATTAATATCAGCCAAAACAACCACCGTCGGAATTTTTCGAAAATTCAATATGGCGGCTAAAAGTTTTTAAAAATCGTAAAAAATCGATTTTTCTACTAATTATTTCACTGTATTCTCACTAAATCTTTGCAGAATTTTCTTCAAATGTAAACCCGTGTACTTAATTAACCGATACTTAACTTAATTTTTTGAGAAAGTTAAAAATATCCAATATTAATTGCCAGGGAATTACATGTAACAACATTTTCTCTCGTTTTGCCAAGAAAATGATTTATATCTCCTATAATATGTAATTGTAACCTGTACATGTCAATATTGATTTAAAATATACACCTTTATAGACTTCATATCCATTATGCATGCAAGCTATTAATTCTCATTGTTAGTGCGTAACAAAGTAGTATTGATCAAGATACGCTGAAAGTAATGACAGGGCGGTAAATAGTGCAGTTAGTGCATGATACCAATATCTTAACATGTGTGTGTGTATATGTGTGTGTGAGAGTGTACGTGTGGGTGGATGTATGCGTGGGTGTGCGTGTATGTGATTGCGTGTGTATATGTATGTGTATGTGTGTATGTGTGTGTGTGTGCGTGCGCGTATGTGTATCTTCGAGCGTATATACATATGTGGGAGTACATGTATATCATTGTCAAAATCCATATCACGTTTCTTAACCTTCAAAATATTTGACACATGTGAAATGTAGACTACCGTGTATTGCGAACGAGCCTCCTAAAATGTTCAAGGCCTCGCTGTCTGTTACAGGAATGCGCGCCGCATGTGTCTCGCCGCATAGCGGCAAGAAGCGGAGTTGTGTTTACGTGGACTCCGCGCTGCTCGCTTGGCCCACGTATGTTGATGTATAGCTTCGGTGCCAAACCTTCGATATTTACAGCCCTCTCGGGTTACGCACATATACACACTCTGATATACACACACACACACACACACACACACACACACACACACATACACACACACACACACACACACACACACACACACACACACACACACACACAGATGCGCACGCATGTACTCACGCGCTCACCCACGCCCGCACACGCACGCACGCACACGCACGCACGTACGTACGCGCGTACGCACATACACATACAGACGCACACACATCTTTAGATATTCGCATCATGCACTAACTGCAGAATTTGTCGCCCTATCATTGAGAATTTTAACACTTTCCGCATATCTTGACCAATAAGACTTTGCTACCCACTAACAATGAGAATTAATATCTTCTATGGATAGTGGATATGAAATCCATACATTTACAGCAAATACTGCTACAATTTACTGAGAATACAGTGAAAAAATCGTTTTTTTTCGGGTTTTTAAATTTTGAGCCTACATATTGAATCCGCCTTATGGGTATTTTTCATTAAATACGTAAATTTTTATAGTAAAGTCATTGATTTATAAAATTTAAATAAACCCTTTAAATGTATTTTTTATTCCATAACATTTAATAGTAGGGGTGTATATTTTAAATAAATACTGGAATATTTAAGTTACATTTAATTTTGTAGAAAATATAGACCATTTTCTTCGCGGAAAAATACAATTTTTTTATATATAATTCCCCTTTCATCTGATATTTGTAAAGGAATAGTATAATTTTTTTATAAAAATGCAGGTAATCGAAAAAAAGTATGCTTGTAAACCCGTATACAGATACTTAACTTAATTTTTTGAGGAAGTTAAAAATATCCAATATTAATTGCCAGGGAATTACATGTAACAACATTTTCTCTCGTTTTGCCAAGAAAATGATTTATATCTCCTATAATATGTAATTGTAACCTGTACATGTCAATATTGATTTAAAATATACACCTTTACTATTGAATTTCATGCAATATAAAAAATATTTAAACGGATTACCTAAGCTTTTTAAATCAATGGAGGGACTATAAAAATGTATGCGTTTGATTCGAGAAAGAAACGTGGTGATCGGAAGATCACATATTTTGAAGAAAGAGGAACTCGACTGACCTACGCGAAGCAGCCTTTCGAGCATCCAACAAGCCCTTTACAGCACTTCACGCTGACTGGAAGGACGGGCAGAGGCCCTTTGTAGGAAATCGTGATGACAGGAAGGACGAGCAGAAGCCCTTTGCAGTAGTACGCGTTGACAGGAACGACGATTTGAAAATTGATAGCAGGGATACCCTGCTTATTTCTGGCTTACTTCTTCGGATTAGTTGTCAAGGAAATGGTTACACCTACGATACTATTTGCTTAAACGAGATGCTTCAATCGGTCGATTATATGCTGCAAATTGGAGAAAAAACAAAAGGTCGCTAACAAATTTATATTTCGTCACAGGCTAGAGCTGAGGATGGTATTCCACAAAGTGTGGTGGCCAAGGCTCTTCCGCTAGTGGGTCACCATATTGCGAAGATCTTTAACTCCTCCTTGTCAAATGGCATTTTCCCGGGGACTTGGAAGGGGGCTCACCTGGTGCCGTTGAAGAAGAAACCTGTTCCATCTTCGGTTTCAGATTTTCGTCCAATTGCACTATTGAGTTTCTTTTCCAAGGTCCTGGAGAAAATTGTTCATGACCAAATTACCGATTTTTTTAAGATAAAAAACATTCTTGACCCGATGCAAACAGGTTTTCGACAACATCACAGCACTCAGACAGCATTACTGAAACTAACTGAAGACGTCAGAACGAGACTTAACAGCAAGAAGAAATTCTTGACCATTTTATTACTATTTGACTTCAGCAAAGCATTCGACACAATTTCACATCCAAAGTTACTGCGCAAGCTGTTGCGCATGGATTTTTCCAGGAGCGTCCTCTTGTGGCTTAAGCTCATATATTACAGGCTAAGGCTCAAATATTACAGGTCGTAGACAAAAGGTTGTCACTAACATTAACGGGGAATCAGATTGGCTAACCACCAATCTTGGTTTGCCACAGGGCTCGGTCCTGGGGCCCCTGCTTTTCAGCTTATATATCAACGACTTAAAAGATGCGCTTGACCTACATGACGTCGAACACATACTATACGCTGACGACTTGCAAACCTACACACAGTTGACCTTGCGGAATCTTCGGGAGGGTATCAGTCGCATGTCGACCGTAGCGCGTGCGGTGTAGAAATGGGCTGCGGCAGCTGATCTGCGACTCAATGTCAGCAAGACACAGGCAATTATATTTGGGTCGGATCATAACATCAAGCAGATCCAAAGCCTAGACTTGCAGGGTATTGAGATGCAGGACGGTATATTCGTGTCCTTTGTTGACACCGTCACTAACCTCGGTGTCGTAATGGATGGAGGACTTACGTGGAAGCCGCAAATAGATGCGGTTAGGAGGAAGGTAAATAGGGCCCTTTATAACCTCAAATTCTTCCGTTCGTGCACCACTGAGGCACTCCGTAAGCAGTTGGCATGTGCATTGGTATTACCTCACCTAGATTACTGCTCAGTGATTTATCTTGATGTGTCAGGTGAGCTTCAAACACGACTGCAACGTCTACAAAATTCATGTGTGAGGTACATATGTGGTGCTAGGTGGGATGAGCATATCACCCCCTACAGGAAGAGCCTGGACTGGGTAGATATGAAAGCGAGGAGAGAGTATTTTATGGGGCTGCTGCTTTATAAAGCGGTCATTATGCGGCAGCCAACGTATCTTACTGCTCTCTTCGAGAAAAATCAGGCTAGGACTTCAGGTAGGGGGGGGGGGGGGTATGAAAGAGCTCTCAGTTGCGGGGTCGCGCACTAATAAAGGCCTTTATTCCTTTAGGGTCCAGGGTGCACGCCTCTGGAACTCGTTCCCCAGCAGCGTAAGGTGTCTGCCATCAATATACAAATTCTAACGGCGTTAGGTGGGCACCTTAAACAAGTACACGGCGACAGTATTCCATAAAAATGATTGTACTTGCGTCCGTGTTCCGTGTAGTCCTAAGTTATTCTACGTGTTAAGTGGAAAGTGTGAGTGTAATTTATTGGCGTGAATGATTGTAAGAATGAATATATGTTTTATACTTTGACGTGATAGATATATGTGCAATATAAATGTGTATGTGTATATATTACTTGTTATCTATTTATTTTTATATTATTAAGTTGATGACATGCTATGTTGTGATTTACTGACTACATTATATTATGTTAGATTATATTGACGACCTGTGTTAGCGAACCAAAAAGAAATTTTAAAATGTAAGGACTAATAATGTGATAACTTATTTTAAACAGAATGTACATACAGTTATAATTTTTGTCATAAGTGATAAATAAAAAGTATCTCTCTCTCTCTCTCTCTCTCTCTCTCTCTCTCTCTCTCTCTCTCTCTCTCTCTCTCTCTCTCTCTATCTCTCTCTCTGCGTGATACACTTTGGGTGCCACCAGCAGGTTATGGGGTCTATATAGTGTGCTCGATAGTTTTTGATAGGTATTTAGATGTGCTTATCATTTGTAGACCCTAATTAGATACTTATAATAATATTCCAATAAAAAAAAACTTTTTAAAAGGTAAAAATGCGGCAAGTATATGTTTTTCAAACTCAAAATTATTTCTACGAAACATTAAACTAATAAAATTTACATATCTTTGAACTTTATAATAATTAAACGTGATTTTAATTTATGAAAATATCTAACCATAATATTCTTCAAACAATTATTGCAAACCTGCCTGATTTTTACCTTTTTAAACGGTTTTTTTATTGGAAGATGTCACATCTGTTTTGGGGATGTTTTATAATATCTCTATGTTCATTGACAATTTAAAAAATGAAATATATAATGTCAGATACTCAGTGACGCTATTCTAAGTAAATTTTACTTGTTGGACACGGTGTGCACAAATGAACACAGAATTTCAATGATTTACTCTATTAATTATAAATCTGAATTTACGTTAAAATGTTTACATTTGCCGATAATTTGTCAAACTAGAATAAATCTTTAGATAAAGGTCAGCGCCAACAATATCTTGAGTAAAGTCTTCAAATGATTAACAGCACTTCTCACATAGTTTATACTTTTAATATATTCACACTTTTTAATTATACAATTACTTTTCTTACGCACACATCACTGTTTATTGTATTTCACTTCAGTTTTTATTATTATAATCACTCCTACTTTCCTAACAGTAAATCACGATAAACCTAAAGCAACCAAGATTATATATATATATAAACTAAGTTTACGTTGCAATATTTGACGCATTTCAATTGTTGATTATAGTTACACCCTCAGTTTGATGGCATATACTACAATGCAGGAGATATGTGTGTCATTATACTGTTAGTATACCTGTGTATATAATATTTTTAACATTGCGTATATGATCAATGGTAATATTCTTAGTTATATTTCGGGTTCTGTTCCCTATGAGATCAAACTATGGGTTCTAAGCTTCATTATTAGGTACCAAAAGATATTTCCTAAAGCCTCATCAAAACCCACCACCCAGAGGTAGGATCTTTTCTTTGTAAAATTATTGAGAATTATTTTCAGTTTGATATTCGAACCTCATTATAGTTACACACACTACTTGTCGGAAAAATTGTTGAACTTACACAATAGTTTGTCAGTGTATTCATAATGATCCAACTATTTACATAATATCTTAAACTTGAAACAGAACTTAGAGGAGTGTAAATAATAAAGCCCTGAACCCATAATACAACCCAATTAACTTAAGTTCGAGCAATTTGCAATAAAATACAAGCTTGCATGGATTGTAGTTCATTTAAGGTTTAACGTCTAGATATGCTTTTGATGTCTAAATATGCTTATTAGTTACATTCGGTGTCTAAGAGTTTTTAAAATCATTATAATAATTCATTTATATATCTATTTTTCAGCACTGCTTGTCAAAGACGGAAGTCTTTCACGTTGCTGCATCCCCTCGCAGAATAATAAAGTAGTAGAATAACACAGCCCCACAAAAAAAAATTGTAAGTCCCAAAAACTTGACCACGGTACTTATATGTTTTTGGGATCGCTGAATCCGAATCCAGGGTTAGTTTAACCCCATCAGATCTTTCTCAAGGTCAGTTGAAGGTCAAATTATCGAAATACATGAAAAATACACTAAAACCATGATATCTTGGGGTTTTTGGGGTCGCTGAATCCGAATCCGGGGTCAGTTTAACCCCATCAGAACTTTCTCAAGGTCAGTTGAAGGTCAAATTATCGAAATACATGAAAAATACACTAAAACTATGGTATCTTGGGGTTTTTGGGGTCGCTGAATCCGAATCCGGGGTCAGATTAAACAATCAGATCTTTCTCAAGGTCAGTTGAAGGTCAAATTATCGAAATACATGAAAAATACACTAAAACCATGGTATCTTGGGTTTTTTTGGGGCGCTGTATCTGAATCCGGGCTTATTACAACCCTATCAGGTCATGGTCAAGGTCAGTTGAAGGTCAAATCATAAAGATTCATAAAAAGTAGAGTCAAACCATGACATTTAGGGGTTTTTGGGGTCGCTGAATCCGAATCCAGGGTCAGTATAGTCCCATAAGGTTATATTTATGGTCAGTTCAAGGTTAGTTCAAGGTCATGGACGTAAAGAGAGTGAAAAAATTAGTTATAAACTGAAACAATGCAAAAGGTAATGTAAACCATAAAGCAAAGAACAATGTATATGCAAGTACAATCGTATCCTTTAAAACAATATCATAGTTTGCTGCTCCTTCATTTACTTTAAATTTGTTAGAAGTATATGCAATTCAATAAAATACCCGTAAAAATATTAAGCCCATTACTCTTTTTTATGGTAACGAACTATTTTATTGTCAAATGATCTACGAAGTGGATTACGCTTCCGCTTCTCCGATGTTGATGGTAGATCTCTTTTTAACGACCAACAGTAATCTGCTAACATATTTACGTCCCATCTTCCTTGGTACCTGCGCTCCATTTCCTTGATATCTTGGTGAAATCTCTCTCCCTGCTCTTCGCTGTAATCACCTAGGTTTTCTGGAAATTCATCAACATGCGAATATAAAAAGTGTAATTTTAGATTCATTAGGCAGCCTTGATTTTTGTAACTATTTACTAAATTTAAAACTATTTGTTGGTAATTTGGGCTCTTATGATTTCCAAGAAAGTTTTTAATTACGTCCTTGAAACATAACCATGCTTCTCTCTCTGTATAATTCATTTTCGTAACAAAAATTTCATCATTTATCATCTTACGAATCTGAGGGCCATCGAAAAATTCCTTCATTTACTTTAGCATCACTTAATTTGGGAAACTGATTTCGCAGATACTTAAAGCAGCTACCATCTTTGTCTGAAGATTTTACCCATTGTTTCATAAATAACAATTTAATGTGCAGAGGTGGTATAAGAATTTTTGATGGATCAACAAGTGGTTTATCTTTTATATTCTTAGAACCCGGTTCGAACTTTTGTCTAAGGGGCCAGACACTCTTTATGTAATGATTCTTTCTATCCCTACTATCCCATTCACATAAATAGCAAGGATATTTTGTGAATCCCGATTGTTGCCCCAGAAGTATTGTTATGATTTTAAGATCCCCACATATTTGCCATTTATGATCATTGTATTTTATTCGGTCTAATATTACTTTCATGTTACAGTACTCTTCATTCAGTATTACCGAATATCCTATGGGAATGGCTGCATAAACATTTGTATTGTGTAACAGAACGGCTTTTAAACTTCTCGTTGACGAATCGATGAACAATCTTCACTCGTTAGGGTAGTAACATCCATGTTTAAAGCAATTCATCAACCCAACTATATCTTTGCAGTAAACTAAGGAAAATTCTTCATCTTTAGCGAAATAATCACGATATTTCTTATCTCTGTCTCGGTAGTAAGAAACTTTAATTTTTCCAGCTTCATTAGTATTTTCTTTTAGCCATGAAGCCAAGTACTCCGCCCCATCCTTTGGTAGGCCCAAATCGCGTATGAGATCATTCACTTTTTCCTGTGTAAGTGGACTTTTCTCCTTCTTAGTATTATAGGGGATGTATTCTTCGTCACTTGTATCACTTGTACTAGCAACGTCATTGTCTTCATCAGGCGCTATTTCTTCTTCCGCAATAATATCTCCTTCCTCCATTTCTGCTTCTAAGATTTCATCTTCATCATGTCTTTCTAAATTTTCCTCAAGATCCATACTTCCACTTACGTACATACCCAGTGGATCTTCTCTTTTATCAATTGACGATTCATATATAGGTTTCGTGACACTTCCAACGTTAGCGTAATTAATTTGCGACTTGTTTTTACTATTAACTCCATGCAAATTCGTATTACAAAAATAACAGTCTTCTTTTCTTAAAGGTTCCTTCCATATCGTACGCACTTTCATTTTTACTTCAGTTTTACCATTTTTGTCTTTATGTACCATTTTCCTACATATTGCGCATATGATTTTAGGAACCCAATCAAATTCATCAATTTTCATGTCTAAATCAAACATGTTCTTGTACTGCTCTTTAATATTTTGATTGATTGAACAATCTCCACTCGTTAGGTTTGTAACATCCATGTTTAAAACCACAGCTCAAAAGAACCGTAAGCAGAGCTGTCTTCATTATCGGGTTTCTCTCTCGGTGTAAGTCCCAAGACGATTAATGTTGACTATCTTGGGTTTGTGTTAAGGTCTTCTTTCCCGAAAGGTTTCCAAAGTCATGTTACAGTAATCTTCATCTCCCTTGTATCACTCGTATTTCCTACTTGATACGAACGGATATGAATATGCTGTTTGTTTTATTATATTAAAGAGCAGTACAAGAACATGTTTGATTTAGACATGAAAATTGATGAATTTGATTGGGTTCCTAAAATCATATGCGCAATATGTAGGAAAATGGTACAGAAAGACAAAAATGGTAAAACTGAAGTAAAAATGAAAGTGCGTACGATATGGAAGGAACCTTTAAGAAAAGAAGACTGTTATTTTTGTAATACGAATTTGCATGGAGTTAATAGTAAAAACAAGTCGCAAATTAATTACGCTAACGTTGGAAGTGTCACGAAACCTATATATGAATCGTCAATTGATAAAAGAGAAGATCCACTGGGTATGTACGTAAGTGGAAGTATGGATCTTGAGGAAAATTTAGAAAGACATGATGAAGATGAAATCTTAGAAGCAGAAATGGAGGAAGGAGATATTATTGCGGAAGAAGAAATAGCGCCTGATGAAGACAATGACGTTGCTAGTACAAGTGATACAAGTGACGAAGAATACATCCCCTATAATACTAAGAAGGAGAAAGGTCCACTTACACAGGAAAAAGTGAATGATCTCATACGCGATTTGGGCCTACCAAAGGATGGGGCGGAGTACTTGGCTTCATGGCTAAAAGAAAATACTAATGAAGCTGGAAAAATTAAAGTTTCTTACTACCGAGACAGAGATAAGAAATATCGTGATTATTTCGCTAAAGATGAAGAATTTTCCTTAGTTTACTGCAAAGATATAGTTGGGTTGATGAATTGCTTTAAACATGGATGTTACTACCCTAACGAGTGAAGATTGTTCATCGATTCGTCAACGAGAAGTTTAAAAGCCGTTCTGTTACACAATACAAATGTTTATGCAGCCATTCCCATAGGATATTCGGTAATACTGAATGAAGAGTACTGTAACATGAAAGTAATATTAGACCGAATAAAATACAATGATCATAAATGGCAAATATGTGGGGATCTTAAAATCATAACAATACTTCTGGGGCAACAATCGGGATTCACAAAATATCCTTGCTATTTATGTGAATGGGATAGTAGGGATAGAAAGAATCATTACATAAAGAGTGTATGGCCCCTTAGACAAAAGTTCGAACCGGGTTCTAAGAATATAAAAGATAAACCACTTGTTGATCCATCAAAAATTCTTATACCACCTCTGCACATTAAATTGGGACTTATGAAACAATGGGTAAAATCTTTAGACAAAGATGGTAGCTGCTTTAAGTATCTGCGAAATCAGTTTCCCAAATTAAGTGATGCTAAAGTAAATGAAGGAATTTTCGATGGCCCTCAGATTCGTAAGATGATAAATGATGAAATTTTTGTTATGAAAATGAATCATACAGAGAGAGAAGCATGGTTGTGTTTCAAGGACGTAATTAAAAACTTTCTTGGAAATCATAAGAGCCCAAATTACCAACAAATAGTTTTAAATTTAGTAAATAGTTACAAAAATCAAGGCTGCCTAATGAATCTAAAATTACACTTTTTATATTCGCATGTTGATGAATTTCCAGAAAACCTAGGTGATTACAGCGAAGAGCAGGGAGAGAGATTTCACCAAGATATCAAGGAAATGGAGCGCAGGTACCAAGGAAGATGGGACGTAAATATGTTAGCAGATTACTGTTGGTCGTTAAAAAGAGATCTACCATCAACATCGGAGAAGCGGAAGCGTAATCCACTTCGTAGATCATTTGACAATAAAATAGTTCGTTACCATAAAAAAGAGTAATGGGCTTAATATTTTTACGGGTATTTTATTGAATTGCATATACTTCTAACAAATTTAAAGTAAATGAAGGAGCAGCAAACTATGATATAGTTTTAAAGGATACGATTGTACTTGCATATACATTGTTCTTTACTTTATGGTTTACATTACCTTTTGCATTATTTCAGTTAATAACTAATTTTTTCACTCTCTTTACGTCCATGACCTTGAACTAACCTTGAACTGACCATAAATATAATCTTATGGGACTATACTGACCCTGTATTCGGATTCAGCGACCCCAAAAACCCCTAAATGTCATGGTTTGACTCTACTTTTTATGAATCTTTATGATTTGACCTTCAACTGACCTTGACCATGACCTCATAGGGTTGTAATAAGCCCGGATTCAGATACAGCGCCCCAAAAAAAACCCAAGATACCATGGTTTTAGTGTATTTTTCATGTATTTCGATAATTTGACCTTCAACTGACCTTGAGAAAGATCTGATTGTTTAGTCTGACCCCGGATTCGGATTCAGCGACCCCAAAAACCCCAAGATACCATGGTTTTAGTGTATTTTTCATGTATTTCGATAATTTGACCTTCAACTGACCTTGAGAAAGTTCTGATGGGGTTAAACTGACCCCGGATTCGGATTCAGCGACCCCAAAAACCCCAAGATACCATGGATTTAGTGTATTTTTCATGTATTTCGATAATTTGACCTTCAACTGACCTTGAGAAAGATCTGATGGGGTTAAACTAACCCTGGATTCGGATTCAGCGATCCCAAAAACATATAAGTACCGTGGTCAGGTTTTTGGGACTTACAATTTTTTTTGTGGGGCTGTGTAATTAATTCTTAAACCTTGTACTTATTTACTATTATAATTAAAGCTAATTAATAAATTTTTTATTTGAAATTGATTCAAGATATATTTTTTGATGAAATTCCTTACAGTACACGAGCTTTGTATGCAGTCTTGGAGTATTTTATAAAATATTCGTCAAGGTCATTTGGTTTTCAAATATTGAATGTAATATTCAGATAAATCGCACAAAGCCGTTTGATCTTGGAAATATTACAGAAATATTTCTGAAACATTTCATGTAATGTTATGCTAAACGTTTCTGAAATATTTCTCTAATATTCCACAAAAGATTCAGTAAAGCCGTTTGATCTTGGAAATATTAATGAAATATTTCTGAAACATTTCATGTAATGTTACGCAAAACATTTCTGAAATATTTCTGTAATATTTCAAGAAAGATTCAGTAATGCCATTTGATCCTGGAAATATTACAGAAATATTTCTGAAACATTTCATGTAATATTACGCTAAACGTTTCTGAAATATTTCTGTAATATTTCTGAATTATTTTGTGTAATATTTCATTATATAGTAATGTGTATAATTTGGAATATTTACTTAATATTTCGGATATATTTCAGGAAATATTATGTGAAATATTCATGAAATATTTCTTGAACATTACATGAAATAGTACAATGCCCCGTAAAAGCGGACGTAACAATATTACAGTAATATTTCATTGAAATATTTCTGTAATATTCCAAATCTTACAAGAAATATTACAGTTATATTTAGGACATATTTCATGCTGTGTGGGTAGATTTTTACTGTCTCATAACCCGTATGTTTCTTCAGATCATGAGATAATTTATTTTATGAAATATTGAGGTTATATTTTTTTAAAATTTTTTTTCATCACTTATATCTCGAGAACGACGCGGTAATTTTTTACCATTCACGGCTCATTTTTTTCTTTTTTAAATAAAAATTTATTATTTAAAACAAATTTCAAGATTCATCGACTTATTTTTGTTTAATATGAAACACTTACTCGTTAAAATTTTTTTTATTATTTTTTTTTTGAAATCCAATCGAATTTTTGAAAAATAAATTTACAATTTAAAATAAAATTGATTAGATCTGCGAAATAGAAGAATAAATAAACTTTTAACGGAAAAGTGATTCGCTCACTTTGTAACACATGTCAAAAGGAGTTGAATAACCGTCGAAAAGAAATTGACGTTCATCATGTCACCATTTATTATGACATGTCTGATCAAGATTTAGAGGTTTTACATCGGTAAAAGTTAAGATATTATTGTGTATTAAAGCGTCAAATTTTCAAAATACTTGCTTTTAAACATAAAAAGTTTTCTGGGCTCGTGAAATGAAAATTCTTTCTTTGAGTTTAACCCAGGTTTGTCCTCTTAATGCGTGTGCAAAAGTGTGACATTAAAAAAGTGAAAAAGAGAAAAGAACACATATAGCTCATTTTTTTGATACACAATATACACTTTAAATAGTACACAAACTAGAAGCGGGTCCGTTGTAAACTTGAAAACCGGTGTTCGTTCTCGTAGCCCGCGTATCGATGACGGACCCTAGCGCTAAGGAAAGCGCAACGAACGAAAAGTCCGTCTTCAGAAGACATTGTAGATCACAATCAACACCAACGCAAGAACACTTTGTAGAACTCTCGATGGTTGAGCTGCAAATATACATCAACTCGGAATAAGCTGCTACACTGCCCTCATATGAAGGGCTAAGGAGAGTATACTCTCGGAGGAGACTGGCGTCATGCACCGATAACACTACATTGTAATCGTTGAAACCTAGCTTGCTCTCCCCACCATGGTACACGTGCACTGAGTTATAAATCGCTTATTCTTCCAGCTCTTTCACCTGATTTTCAGTGTCAAATTCTCACTAGTTAAATCGTTACGTTTATTATTCAACATAGCCACTTGAAATTCTAGGTCTTCTATCCTTTGTTCTTGAAAATTTAGTATGAAAAGCAACGTCTCAACTGCGCTTGAAATTTTACTTATTCTAACTCTTTCATTATTCGCGTCGTCGCGGTATTTTTTTATAGACGCGGCTATCCGTTACCCGGCGTTGAATCATATTCCCCTCTCGTACTCTGCACAAACTCATACCGATCATACATACGTACATACACACATTCATAATTCATATATTATTATATACATTCCTGGCTGACCGCCACCGCTGCTCTTCCCTACCTATCCACTCCTCCATCTCTCTCTTACTCACTCCCATTCAGCCGCGCACGCATCATTCTCTCTCTCTCTCTCTCTCTCTCTCTCTCTCTCTCTCATCTGCTCGGTGAGTACAGTACACCTGTCTATCGCTCCTCGTTTCACTAGTGTTTCGCTGCATTTTTCGTGCCTTCGAACTCCTTCTTTTTGCAGTCTGGGCATGTGCTTTTCTGCCCCCACCTTGTGCAACATGACTTTTCATGGTATGGTACCCTGCAGCTGTCAAATTAGTTCATCTAGATTTGGTTCAATTTCCATACCTCGCTTTTGGTATGTGGCAATATTGGCTAATTAATCGATATTCTATTCATTGATTAACCAACTAACGACATCTATGGGTGCGTACTTCAATCTTACGCGCTATGGTTGGGTCATCTAGCAACGTTACCGACGAGGATGAGTTCCGGAGCCCACCCTCTTACCAATTATCGTCAGAAGATGTCACTAAGCTAATGGCTACGGTTAGAGAATACTGCGATACACTACTCAGCTGGCTTTGTAATGCCAAATAAAGTGAAAAAACCCGCGGTACGAGAAGCGAAAAATGTACTTAGCAATTCTATCATTTCTATTAGTAATACGTACGTGAGTAAAATAGTTATTGATGAAGTGTTGGATTCACGCAATATCATTATTACGCGAGCATGTAATAAGATCGAGCGCGCCTGTTCGTCTCATGTGCAGAGTACTTGTAAGATTGCCAATACAGATAGCTGTACACACACGCATAAGGTCTCCGGTTTAGCTCTATCTATTCATAATGATGTGCCTACGAATAAAGTGTCTCTCTATCGTGGTAAGCCAGTTGCGATCGAGTCTGCACAGCGTATTATTATCGAGCCTTGTCAACAATCAAAACGTAAATTTTCATCGTCCAAAGAGACTAAAATGGCTATGCAAAAAGCAATTAATCCTGTTCACTTAAAAATGAATGTGCAACGTGTATCGGGCGGACCTAAAAATTCTGTTATCATAGAGGGCGATATGTTGGACGCAGCCGATTTAAATAACTGTTAGTCTCTCGCGAAAGTTGGCCTTGTAGTTAAATCGGGCACTAAAACTTGTCGGTCGAATACTAAAAAGTGCTTTACCTGTACCTACCTCATAATAAAAAATTTCGTGTATTATTGCAACTCCACCGGCTATTCGTACTTGCCTTTTTAACGTCAAAAGGTGAATATTAGCTGTATTTCTTGGCATGTAGACGATCATGCTCCAATCTTACAATGTTCTAAATGTTTAAGATTTCGCCATCCGGCGAGTGAGTGCAATAATACTGTATGTTGTGGTAACTGTGCAGGTGAACATTTAGTGACGACCTGTAAAACTAAAAATAATTCCTTACCGTTTGTAAATCGTATGTCTGCTAATTATTCTAGTACCGCGCACTCGGCCTCCTATAATGCTAAATGTCCGATTCTGCGTAAGAGGATTGTGCAGAATATCTGTTCCACGAATTATGGCGATTACTAAACACAATTACACGTTAAAATTTGCTCACATCGATGCGCAGTCTCTGGAGCCACATTTTCATGCTGTTCAATCTGTGCTGCTTATGGAACAAATGCACGTCATGGCTTTTGGCGATTCCTGATTCAAGCCAGCCAGAGTTTCAAATTTTTTCATGATTCCACGCTATAATTTTCTTCGGTTTGATAGATTAGGTAAAATAGGTGGAGGCGTAGCTATGTGCATTCATGAATCGATCAAATATAAAGTTGTAGCTCAATCCAATCAACTCTTTACTTATACTAAAGGACCGGAATTTCTTTTCACTGAGCTCTATGTTGGAGTTTTTAAAATGTGGCTACTGAAGCACCGTTGGGGAAGTCATCCTCAATCATAACACTCCTTGTGATTTTACGGCTGTGCTTGGTGATCTGAATATCAATTGGTTTTGTTATTCCACGCCCCACAACATTCTATCTAAACTCATTAAATACATGTCTTCTTAACCCGATCCCGCTTTTGCCCACGCATTACACAGACAACGCGGACACGACTATTGACTACATATGTGTTAATGATGTCAGCAAAACGATCGCATATACACAGGTTCACTTTCCCAGTATATCGGATCACGTCATTAAAATGTATTTAATGAGTTAGATAGAATGTTGTGGGGCGTCTATTAATAAGACCAATTGATATTCAGATCAATCGGTCTGAATTTAATTAGTTAAAACTACTACTCTGGCTTTTACTTTTATGCAGCCCCTCAACCTACTATCACATGTCACTCGTTTCATAATTTGAATCAAGATCTCTTCAATATCGACCTTCGCGCTATCAATTGGTATTACATTTGCAACATAAAAGCAATTGACGATAAAGTAAATTTATTTACGTCATCCCTTCTTAGGTTATACAACATACGCCCTACCGGACTATTACACCAAAGAAACGCACCTCTCCTTGGTTTAATCAAGAATTAAATGATCTTATTAAATCTCGCAATAGAGCCTGGTGCAACTTTAAGTGTTCTGGTCGTGCTAGTGATCGAGCTTTATATAAACTACTCAGAAACAGAGTAAAAATTGTTACTAGAGACACAAAGTCTTCACATTATAAAAATATGCTATCCAACTGTGCTAGCGCATCCAATATGTAGAAATGTATTGGTAAACTGCGCATAGGCGTGAAATCACTCGAAAAAATTACTCTTCCTGAAACAGTTGATGAATTTAATCAGTTTTTCGCAGGCGACTCTACCCCCTAAATTCTCCGAGACACTCGCTCTATGGTGAGAATTTCTTCAGATAAACAGTTCTATTTTAAATACGTTGACACCATTGATGTCATAAAAGCTATTGTTACTGCTCGGTCTAATGCGCAAGGCTCGGACGACATTCCTGTTAGTCATATCAGAGACTGTCTTACTGCTATCCTGCCTGCACTACTTAACATTTTGGATTGCTCTCTACAATCTAGCACCTTTCCATCTAGCTGAAAGCACACGTTAGTTAGACCTATTCCCAAGTGTAGTGCCCCATCAATAATTGGTCATTTTCGTTCATACAACGAAAGAGAGAATCCCGTGAATCTGATTTAATTCCTTCACTAATAAATTTTGCAATGTTCGTTTTCCCACCAAGCACTGATTCTACTATATATACATATATATATATATATATATATATATATATATATATATATATATATATATATATATATATATATATATATATATATATATATATATATATATATATATATATATATATAAGGACGTGTCCCGACTGACTGACTGATAGACTGACTGACTGACTGACTGATTGACAGACTGATTGACTCCTCAACGCCCAGCAAGTACCACTAAACCTAGCGTCTTGAGATTTGGATGGTATATTGTTTTTACATCCTAGACAACGAATAAGAAGGGATTTATAAAATAAAATGTGTTTTTACGGGAATCATTTAAAATCTCCAAGGCCCGATGAGATGTCAGATTTTTTATTGTTTTATAGGTTTCTTAACACCAATTTCGAGAAATCGCTAAGTTGGAAAAAGACTCCGATCGCATGGCCGCAACTCTCTCAGCCACGGGGGACTCATGACCACCATAATTTTCAACACTTGCATAAAACCTTCATTGAAAATGCATGCAGCTGTTCATGTAGCTATTTCCAATGTCTTTTGTTCCACAAAAATATGCTTCGGAGCAAAATTCTATACGCACCTAAACATTCGTTTTTTTACGTGTAATATACACTCTTTTTTAAAACTACAGGATTGCCGTTGTAAATATCAGCTTTCAATAAATTCTTGAACGTTTAAGAATCACCATCTCCGATATATTTCTTATACTATACGCCAAACCACTTCACAGATCGCCTAAACATTTCGATCACACTGTCCACTTCAATTTTTCCCGAACTTCCTTCGTGATTTGCCGAACAATCTTTCTCATGATCTTCGTACCACTCAAAATACTCGTCCGTTTCTTCTTTGCCTACCCACTTTTCATATGCTTTTCACACTTTTGATTTTACTACAACATCCACGATTTTATTCGTAAACTTTCCAATCAAAGAGACAATGCCTAAAAGCGATATGAATCCACGCTTCGCCCACGAACCGTCGCCAGAAACTGTCTTCTTGTTTTCTTCTTTCACTGATTTTTTGAACACAGTTTCATCTATGGCTTTTACAGCAATATATATTTGGTCAATTATATAATAATAACCACTTTTACTAAAGCCGGAGCATAAATGGATCAATGAGCAAAACACATTTGTGACAGCTAAACCGACGCCGAGTAGCCGCATAGCAAAAGCAAAGCAGCTGTTTACTTCGTACGCATTTCTGATCATCGGACAAGAGTTAATTAAAAATTCTTGACAAAAGCACTTCACACACAGTTTGAATCCCAATCCTTGCATTGATTTTTTTAAAACCTGGATATCACCATTACACAACTTGCACTTTATCGCGGATTGTAATGCTGTGAACACTAGAGTAAATTGTAGTAGTACATAAGTAGCAGTTTCACTGAAAGTAACATTGAAGTCACTTGGATTTTTTATTTTATAAGCAGAAGTGCTTACAAACTCAGTCCTTTTTCAGCAGTATGCTGATTACCTCGACATTTTCTCGGTACAGCAGCTTGCCCAGGATTTCTAGTTTTGCGCTTCGAATCTTTTCGATCCATTTTTGGTCGATGTTTACGCACTGAGTTATAAACTTCTACTGCCGGTTTGCTCCAAAAAGTCAAAACGTGTAATACCTGTGCTCCGAAATATAATATACATACATACGGGTATAAATTTAAGTATACACAAACTTTTCAGCTTTTATGCGCAGGTATAAACGTTATACAACAACAATAGAGGGGACCGGCCGTTGCAGCTGCCGCGCGGCTTAGAGCGCGCAACTATAAGACACTCTCGAATATGTGTTATAACTTTCTTAATATTTGGATTTTTGGTCTGATGTTTCTACAGTATATTCTCCAAATATTGTACTGTCAAAATAAGGTATAAAAAATTGATATTTTGAACTTCAACCTCCATACTACACCCTTAAGGGTCCGGTTGCTTCTTTACACTGCGGGTCATACGGTGGCGTGGTCACAGGGTTAACTCCGTATTCTTTCAGGGCATCTTTCAGATATTTATTAATGAACTCCTTGCTGTTGTCTGTCAATTGATAGTCGGACGTCTCCCAGCGGAACAGGATTAACTCCTCTAGAGCGCATGTCACCGACTTCCTATCGACCTTCCAAAGTAGTTTTAGTTCTATCCATCTAGTGAATAGATCTTGGAATACCACCGAGTATTTGAATTGACTCTTCCTTGGCGGAAATTCCATGAGGTTTGCTACCACTATGGACCGCGGTCGCTCTATAATTCTCTTATCCAATAAACCCATTTGTCCTGTCTGAGAGATCTTGTGCTTCTGACACTCAAGACAGGACTGGACAAAATGACGAACGTCAAAGTACATGCACTGCTAGTAGTACTCACGCATCACTCGGTAGTATGTCTTCTCAAACCCAGGGTGTCTCGCAGAGGTGATGCAGTGAGAGTCATTCATCACTCTCTCACGGTGCTCCATTGGGACTACTCGTCTCCATCCTTCATCTCAATGGATCACTGGATCGAGTAAGGGGTAGCTACGGAATTTGTATGGCAGCCTATCTTGTTTCCTGCATCCTTGTTAAATATTGCTCGTCCTGGATCTCATCAAATCCCGCTATTTCCATGTCATCCCCGAGCATTCTGGACAGAGTATCGGGTACTTAGAGGAAGGTGCCATTTCGGAGAATGACTTAAAACTCCCACTGCTGCATCTCGAGTGCCCATTGTAGGGCGCTATGGTCTGTTATGGCTTTAAACACGTATCCTTTTAGATACGATCGCAACTTTTTGATTGTCCATAGCAGTGCCAGACATTCTATCTCCGATGTGTTATAATTACATTCCACAGCAGTGAGTATCCGACTCACGTAGATGATAGGGTGTTCTCCATCATCCTCTTTCTGGGTCCGAACCGCCACAATCACAAATACACTCGCATGACTTTGGACAGAAAATGTTTTGCGGAAATCCGGTCTTGCCAGATCCGAGACAATGTCAATAGCTTTTGAATCCCTCGAATGCTTAGTAGTTTTACCAGTGGAATCTTCAGTTCTGAATCGTAGTCTATAAATCTCGAATACCATCCCACCATGACCAGAAATCGCCTCAGCTGTTCAACGTTCCTTGGTGCTGGATAATCGGTCACTGGAGCTACCTTCTCGTAGTCAGGTCGCAGTCCGTCTCTGTCTCTCGAACAGCAGAATTCATATTTCTTCCTATTGGCACTAGCCCAGCTTTCACCAATTTCCTGAGAACTAACTCTAGCCAATAGAGATGTTCCGCAAACGTCTCGGTCGCTATTATGATGTCGTCCAGATATCCGAGTACTTATGGTTCATACGGGATGCAAAAAGGGGCATCAATTAGACGCTGGAAGGTCATGGGCGAATTTGTCAATTCGAAGGGCATTTTTACAAACTGCCAGAGTCCAGACCCAGGTACCGCAAAGCCTGTATACTTCTTACTGCTTTATTCCATTGGTACTTCAAACTAGGCATGCTTGTGGTCAAATTTGGTGATGTATTTGGCCCTTTGCAATTTGTCGAGTGTGGAATCCATACTCCTGATAGGGTATGCGTCCTTCCTGATCACCTTATTAAGGTCGCGATAATATATGCAAAATCTTTAGCTTCCATCTGGCATTTCCATAATTACGGGAGCGCTACTCCATTTGCTCGGTGACTGTTCACGGTTCCATAAACATTTTGTCTATTTTTTCATGCACTACCTGAAGAAGTTAGATAATATATGTGGTGTTCTGTCAACGTGGTCGCTTCTGCATTATCCGACGGTGGGGGTAAGATCTTGGTCACTAATTCTTCAATAACTCTTCGCTGCTCATCGCTTACTACGATGATGCCTGCACATTCGACATACGTTAGGGTCGCTTCAGTCTCTTCGTCGTCCCAGAATTGCTTACACGGTCCATCATTGTCTCTCCACCTGCGTCTGCCATATCTGACATCCTGTAGTGAAATCTTGGCCTAATAATATGTTATGGTCGCGAACGTTTACTGCTCTTAACATTCTTTTTCTTGATTGACCGTCCAGACATCCAATGTTCATATCTAAACTTCCTAGTACTTTCTTTGTTCAACCTAATACGCTACTTATGAGAGATTTCGCTGGTCGCAAGTGATCTTTAAATTCTGCAGCTATCACCGATTCTACTAGAGACACTGCTCGCGCGCTAACTGGCCAAAACACAAGAAGTTAATTTTTGGTTTGAAACCTGCTTAGAATTGATAGCGGTAATAGCGTCGTGCGAAAGTGCAGCTAAAGGCACTTAACGATAGCCCGGAACACGTGTGGTGCGTGAAAGGATGCGGAGTCTGAGGGAAAATAACTTTAGGATTTACACTGATTTTAATGTAAAATATCACATAAAAAGTGAGCATTTATTGCTCTTAAAAGTAACTATATACATGTCGTCTTAAAGTGTAAATGTTAGTGTATAAGAAACTTTAACACGCGGTCGCCAGAACAGGCGTCGCGAGACGCGCACCGAGCTTGCCATAGCAACGGTGAAGCCGGAAGAGAGTGAGCTCAGCGAGAACAATTAGTTTTAATCTCGCTTCGCCGAAATCAGATATATCCTGCCGGTGGTTGCTGAGGGGCGGGGAGGGGTAGGGGACTGCTTTGCCCCCTTTGTCCCATTTCTCAATGCTGGGTTGTTTGGGCCATTCTGCCATGCTGTCTGTCTATTAGGACATTCGCTCACAAAGTGTCCCATGGCCCGCACATATAATAGGTTCGCTGTGAGTAATCTCTGGCTCAATGCCCTACAGCCTGGTACGTACGAAATGGTCCACTACATATCGAATCATGAAATGCAATTTGTGATCTCTTCCCTTTGCACTATCGTTCTCTTGCGTAGATCTTCCATGGTGTTTTCTTCATCACGCCGATTCATATATTATTGCTAGAATGCTCTATTAAATGATTTCCACGCGTATAGGTATGAACGTTTTGAGCCGTGCCAATGACTAGCAGTCATCGTGAAGATGGATGGCAACGCATTTAGTAGCTCCTTGTCCCTCGTGGCTGTGCTGTCTCGACATTTCATTAGATGATCTTGAGACTTCTCTACGTCCTTTGTCTCCCCTATGAAATTCAAACCTCAACTCTGGACCGTCTTTACGTTTTTACCGTCGAGGTCCGAGTTTGAGTGATCCCGTCCATTTCTGGCGCATATTTCGATTCGCTATCTGAATCAGATTAGTCGCTATTGATGTCGCTACTGGTACTGCTGGTGCTAGAGGGGCTTTATCTCCGTCCCTTTTTCTTATTACGTCCGTCTCTCGCTTTTGATGATCTTCTTCACCGCTATCCGAGCTGGATGACGATCTTCCATTCTAGGTATCGTTGATCCACTCTTTCGGTTGCTTTTCTCACTATGCCTCTTAGGTTTAGGGTTACGGATACCTGCCAGCTCATGGTCTTCGGCGCTTCAGCAGATCCAGCGTCTCCTGTGCTCCTCTGCGGTTTTGGAGTCTCCACATACGGTTTCGGGGCAAATCTCAGCGGAGGCGCCGGCTGTGGATGTGCAATGCGCATCGTTTTCTGAAGAGGAGCCGTTAGCTTTGGGTGTGAGATAAGCATCTCCTCGTACGCTTGCAATAAGTGACCATATTCCTCCTGGACCACTGGGTCCGAATTCGCAGCCTGCCCGGGACGCTCTTCCTCGCTTTCTGATTCACTGGTATTTGACTGGTTCTCTTCGTTGTCTATCGGGTTAGGTCGATACCTTCTTCTTGGCTATGCAATTTGTTCATTATCATCATGCATCGTTTGAGATTAAGTCGTTGGATTCTGCAAATTGTGCGAAGTTTGGCCCTGAGCAGTTCCAATTTGGTTGATCGTACTGTGAGAGCCGTAAGCATGTCTGATGGCCTTGAAGGAGGTGGCACAGTAGGTGGCCCTGAGGTAGATACGTTCGGCTGCGTGGTCGCTAATAACTATTGCGTAGTGCTGGCTGGGCCTGTGAGCCGTGGGAACCTGGAGTCATCGTACTTGAATCTGACGTGACGGGCCATTCTGGATACTGGAAGAATGGTACTGCCATAAATTTCTTACCTTAAATACTTTTTAACTATTATTTATTGACCATATATACCATTAAAACTACAAGAACTACTAGTGGATGCTACTAGGCAAACCTTTTTATATATCTTAAATCGAAACTTTTAAACACAGATTTTACATTAATTCAGATTATTATTTATCAAAAAATTATTTTTTGTACTCTAAAAAAGTCACGCGTGCTCAATCATAATCCTCGCTTAAAAGAAGCCAATATCCCCTCTAGTTACGCAATGTACTATTACCGTTCACTGTAGAGGATGGTAACGTAACTTTTTCGTTGCCGGTCGGAAACCAGCGACTTTTTATCAGCTTTATAGGAACGTAAAACCGCGAATATCGTGCATTTGTTACAAAGACTATTTTTATAGTTCATTGTTAAAAAGCTTCATGTTAAGTAATTACTTAAGTAGTTACTGAAGTTGTTACTTAATTTTTTTTAGATAATTCTTAAGTAATTACTTAAGTAATTATTATCACTTAAAATTTCAAGTAAGTTATTCTAATTACTTGAGTAATTACTTTAGTTATCTGAAAATTTCAAGTAAGTAATTACCTAAGTAACTGTTTAAGTAATTACTTAAGCAATTCGTTCAGTAGTTACTTAAGCAATAACTTAAGTCATAAATGGACCATGTAACAAGGCCTTTAAGTTTTCCAGTTACTTTCATAGCTGAACATAGTCGCACGTCACCTGCAGTCAACTTTAGCAGTTGGGAACTTATGACGCTCCCAAAAATGAGGTGGAAAATCGGTCTGTATTCTTGGTTGTGTGTGGGCAGTCACCATCTGCATAGCTAGGCTATCCGTGTTCCTAGACGTACACACCGGTGTGATCACCGTTAAGGTGATTGTGGCATTACGTTTGGTCCTTGCCACTGCTATCAGGGCACTATCCTTTTTCTGCTGTAAAGTCGAAACTGGTACCTCGTCAAAGCTAAGTCCAGTCTCCATGCTTTTGGTGCCAGGCATTTTGGTTGCCTTCTTGGGTTTGCGACCTCTCTGTTTAGAAGCAGTGTGTTCGTGCATTTCTTCAAAAGACACCTCTCTCATAATGGCGGCCGTTGTTGCGGGTAGTTTCTCTGATCCCCTTTCGTCCACTAACGGGTCCCATAGTGTAGCAGCGTGTGGCTCTGCTGCCCTTATGCTGGCTTGTAGGAGTCGATCCCGTAGTACACTATCAAGGGGAGTACACACTCTCCGGGAACCGAATTTTAGTCAGACTTAAGGAGGAGGTTACTGGTACCCAAAAATGAAGCCTAGCATTCGTAATTCATTATAATGGGCCCTTGTTATTGAGATATGATGTAATTTACTCGAAGTATGCGTTATTTTAATGAAAAAGAGTACCTCTTTTTCTATGTATAGATTTACAAGTTTTTATTATGCATAAATGACCCAAATTATAATAAGAAGTAGTCGGAAAGAGCTTTAATTTAAGTCCTATTATGTATAAAAATATTAATCGACTTAAAAATTATTAACCATTTAAAATGGTGTCTGAAAATACATGGAAAATTAGGGAATTTAAAAGAGTTAAATTTCTTTAAATGATCATGCCATTCGGTCACGAGCTTCAATTGTAAATAACTTTTAGTCATATTAAATTAAAGGTCTTCTTGCCTACTTTTTACTATATTTTGAGTCATTTATCCATAACAAAAACATGTAGAGTTATGGTTAGAAGAAGAGGTACCTGTTGTCATTAAAATAACGAGTAATTTACCTCATATCTCGACAACAAGGGCCCATTAAAATAAATTACTGATACTATTCATTTTCGGATATCAGAAAACACCTCCTGAAGTCAATTTCATGTGGTTTTTAAGGACTCTTGCTTGGCCGTGTTTATAGCATACGCGAATTCCGCGATGTCTACGTTCTATCTGTTGTGATTTTCCTCGATAAATTGAGTAATCGTGGTTTTCATGGTCCGATAAATTCGTTCGACCATATTTGGCTGTGGGTAGTATGGTGGCAGTGTCGTATGATGCACGTTTCTGTCACCCAGGAATTATTCCCTTGTGCGATTCTTTAATTCAGTACCATTGTCTGTTAAAAAGACTTTCGATGTGTCTAATCTTAAAAACACGCGCTCATTCAAGTGCTGTATGATAGTTAGTGCTTTCGAAGTTGTAGTCAACTTTTTTATCTTATTGCATCATTTCTCTAGCAAAAGAACTTGCAAAGTTAGGATTCCAAGTATAGGTACCATTTTTTACTGAAATAACGCGTATTTTTAATACAATAGGTCATATCTTGACCCCAAGGGCCTATGAGATGAAACTACAGATGCTAGGCATGATTTTTAGATACCGGAAACCACTTCCTAAAGCCTTAGCGAAAATCGCTTCCCTCAGGTCGGAGACTCTCCTTATGAGATCGATCGTAGAAATCTCGCAAGTTGGAGTTTACTCAAGATCGTGTTCATATATGGAAGGGAGTAAGCTCTCATACTTGACACAGCATTTACCTTACGGTAGTCAATGCAAAAGTGGTATGTGCCGTTCGGTTTCTTAGTGATAACGACCGGGCTTGACCAGCCACTATTTGAGCGATTCGATTATCCTCTCTTCGAGCATTTTGCTTACTTGAGAAGGCATCTCTTCCTCTACCCCTTTAGAAACAGGAAAGTATTTTTGTTTAATCAGCCGAGAGGCATCGACGCGGAGGTCATACTCTACCAGATTTGTGAAGTCAAGCTGCCCTTTGTTGTCCCGTATTACTCTATCGAGTAGTTCTTCGAGCATTTTCCGCTCACCAATGTCGATGTCAGCCAAGCCGATCGATGCGAAGGCAGCGCCGTTCAGCACGGGGGTTGTGACTACCTCAAGTTTTATTATCTCGTTCGCGTCAGTGACAGTCAGTGTATCTTTGCGCAGATTTAACCGCGCGTCGAATGCACGTACCAAAATCCGGGCCCAAGTAACAGTCGCTATTAAGCTCTGGCATAATCAGGGCTGTAAGGTATTATCTTACTCCTTCTACCTCGAAAGGCACCTTGATTTTTCCAGTAATGGGCGACAGGCTGCCGTTGGCAACACTTGCGCTTTCCCATTTACAGGTGTCACTGGAATTCCACGTGTTGTTCCTGGATCGTACGATGCTCGGATTCGAAACTCGCCGATCCAAACCTGCAGTCACCAGCGGGGATCTCCATCGAGATGAACGTCGCTCGCCGCTAAGGACTCTTACTTCGTCTCAGCAGAGGTGGTGCCATAGCTAAGTTCGGTTTTCTGCGCTTCTTCCGAGGCCCTAGGCGGTTCTTTGGAGCTGGTAGGGGCCTCTACTACTCCCTGCGTTCTTCCTTTCCCGCGTATTGTGGACATGTGAACCGCGTGTAGCTTACAGTCAAAACAATATTTCTTTGTCATTTTCGGGGGCTCGTTCGGGGTATTTCGTCAGGGGTTGATGTTGTCCGGCTTTGGGCTGGGTTGCCTTTTCCATGTTTTTGTTGGTTGGTTTCTATTACGAAACATTGACTTCCCTCCACTCCTGGAAGTGAGAGCTCTTTCATTTGTTTTTCGACCGCTTTTTCTATGGCTACGGCAAAATCAATCGTGTTTATGGCCTGTATGCCAGCAGCATTCGACAGTACCGTGGCTTTATTACCTACGCGCGGCTTGAACGCTACCTCAGGCACCAGAGACTGGTCGGCTGACAGCGGCTGCTTTCTTGGCCTCTTCGGGATGACCCTGTGCTCTGCGTTCATTCCCAGTTGGAGAAATTCATCTATATGCCTGTCGTTATGCCGACCGAAAACACCCTTAAATTCGTCAGCCATATTCTCGTACATCAAGTCGAGTTGCGCGTAGAGTTCCACGGGCTTGGTAACCTGTTTAAGATCGTCATCAAGCAGACGCCGTAATCTCGTTCCGGCACTTGCGGCTCCTATGCGCGCATTATGGTCTCAGACAGCAGTTTCGCTTTTTGTTGTTGAATTTCGCTGCAGCAGCGCCTGGCCACTATACGAAAATCGTCCCAGCAGTGCCAGTGCTCTTGGTTGAAACAAGTCCACTGTAGAGCGACGCCCGTAAGCAGCTCCGACAGATAATTCAGTACATCGGCATCGCTGAGGTGTGCGAGCTGGCGGTACTTCTTGACGCGCGTGAGGAACTTCTCTATGTTGTCATCTTTTGTACCTAAGAATTTTAAGCGCTACTTCCACACGGGGTCGCCGACATCCCTCAGTTTGTGTCGCTTGACTGAATTTACCGCTGTCGACCGAGGGAAATATGCGCTCTGTAAATCATAATTAGGATGAGGGGCGGACATGTTGGACACCGGCGAGTATGCCCTCCCCCCAGTCTCCTCTATCTCCCATAAGTAGGTAATAGTTGGTTCGTACGGGTCCTTTATTCTGTACTCCAACTTTATCCTGAGATGGATGAGACGAGAATTTTGATTGGCGCTATTTCTCGTGCAAACTCATACGCAATTTATCTATGTACGGTAATTTTCGAATACCCGTGATGTTCTCCGTGTCATCGCTCTGTACGCGCGGGCGGTACTCCGCTACTTGGTTGTGTACGCACGGGCGGATCTGTAAAGGACATAAGTTTTTCCTGAGGCTCGGAATTGAAATTCACGCGAGGTTATTGCCTTTGTTTGCTTACAGTATCTGCATTAATCATGGGATACTGATTACCCGATATGCGTGTACTACAGGCTGGTGCTGAGTATTGCGTTTCCGTCTCCGGCTCTCCTAGTAATGACATAGCCGTTTCGTACGCTTTTCCGAACATACGTATATATTTTTTCTTTTCTAGGATGGTCTGCTCGTAAGAAGCTGCTACCTTTTGGGGTACTTTGTACACTGAACTGTCCTCGAGGATCAGCAGTGCTGCGAGTTCATCAATTCGTACAGTGGAAGCTTGCGAGTTTGGTTGTACATTGAGCATCGTGTGATAAGATAGGTACAATTGGCCTTGTTTTTGTATCGTTCGCCCGCGCTGGATGGTGTATAAAAATCTCAGCCGGCGGCTGTCGTATATTCGGCCTTATTAGCACCGGAGCGTCTATAAGACTGCTTCGACATGGTGTGAAGGCCATATTTTCTGTTATTTCGTCAATCGAAAAGTCGGGATTGATTAGCGCGACGATCATCATGCTATTCAGGAACCTCGGGGTAAATGAGTCTAAGTAGGATGATCAGAGCGCTGCTCTCTGTGTCTTATCAACTCCCAATGGTATTCTATGGGCGGGTTATGTACGTAGTTCATCGCGACGTAATTGCCGATGAGACAGCAATACAGTCCACACGCTCGCTCATGCGATTCGTCGATCGTTCGTAATTCGACGTGGACGAGCGCTCTCGTTGTTTCATCCATTCCCATGAAAGTCACGAATGTAAATAAATCCTCGGCGAGATGCTCATTTTGACTAATAAATTTTCATACGAAGTTCACAAATCGCGGTGAGCGTTTAGTCATTAAAAGGAACAGCAATTTGTAATTATTATTTATATACTTTTAATGGTTTTAAAAGAAGATTTCAAAAGTTAAAATACATTAATTGTTTTCAAAATATTATTGCTGTTTTTTTATACAAGATAGAATATAATTACGCAGCAATACAATTTTCCATTAAACGAAAATTATTGTCTGATATAATCAAGAAATGCTTTATATAAAATCATAATTTACAGCAATAAAGTTTTTCAGAGTAGAATTTTATTTTCTCTTGGATAAAATTCAGAAAAGAGAAAATCATTAGTATATCCGAGATTAATTATTTACATTCAAAATTTTTTTGTTTGATCAAATACAAAAGCGAAAAATAACCAATTTAGGTTTTGAAAAATAGAATTATTATTTCTAAAAGTTTATTGCTATTTTATTTTATATCCAAACACGGTGGGTAGGGAGGAGCGATAGGTTTCACCAAAATGACGATAAAATCGGGTTGTGGGGCGATATTCGGGCATGAATGTACATCTGAAATCCGTTCGAATCGAAATCCGATCGGCTCCTGTTTTCGAGATATCGTCAATTTACATATTTTAACTAAATTATTGATGTAAGCGAATGAGTTATACCTTAAGAATGGATGGAACTTCATTATATAATCAAGGAGGATATACAAAATATGTAGATATCATGTATATTATATATAAGTATGATATATTGTGTATATACATGTAGACCTGGTTATCAAATAAATGGAATGATGTATATATATATATATATATATAATATACATGTATAAATATATAATTTAAATAAGAAGTCATATTTAGGATGGTGCATTGGATGTGTAAGTGTATTATATTGATAATACGTACTTTTCCACAAATTGTAATTTTGTTCAGAAAGTTATTATCAACGAAAAAAATCATATTTCTTTTATATATTTCCTGAAGAAAATTCTTTCTGAACGCAAGTTTTGCAAATTTCAAATGAACTCCTTGAATCCTTTATACTTTTTTCGGTTTCTCTGACCAGATTCTTTTTTGTGCCATCAAGACCGTTCGATTCATCAATACAAATGGAAACATTCAGTATGTTTCCTTTACCTTTTTTTACTTTTGATGATGATATTGTAGAGCGAGCTGTTCTGCACAAGTAACAATTACACTCATCAGAAGTTCTAGTTTTTTTAGGCAAAATTACATCTTCATAGTTTGGCATACTCTGTAAAGGTCTTTTTTTTTAAACATTTTTTTCTCGTTCACAAAGTGCAAGACGACAAGAGACGCAAATACTTAATGGAAACTTCGAATTAGGTAGATCAAAATCTTCATTTATGTATTTTCGAATTAGTCCTTCATGAGACTTAGTTATCAAAAAATCTTGTGATCTTTTTCCTTTGAAACTTATTTTTGTACCACATGGCGCACAAATTTTCATTCTATTCTCCTCATGATTACACTTATGATCCATTTTAGAATGAATGGATTCATAATTCTTTACTGGAAGAGAAGATGCCATATTTATCCGTTAGCCTGCCACTCAAACGTGATCTCTAACACGAAAAATATCAAAACTATCCAAAACGCAACCAAGAAGCATCCAAAATCTGATCGTCTTATGTGATAAAATCATCTCTATTATCATAGAAGAAAGCACGCAGCCACCTAGCGGTGAGAAACGAAGTTATAAATTTTTATATGGAAATTTAGTGTAACCCAAAAATTTATAATTTATGTAATATAAATTTATAACACGATAAAGTTTGGATTTAGCTATATATATATATATATGTGTGTGTGTATATATATATACACTATAAAGTTGGTGAGCGGAGCGAGTAGGGGGAATCCCCCTCGTATATATACTAGGGGGATTCCCCCTACTCGCTCCGGTCGCCAACTTTCATTCAACTTTTAAACATTAATAAACCTTGTAGAACTGAGTGTCTGTTGTAATATTTAATATAAGAATTGCGCATTTTAATTGTGTTCAGTTTAACATTGATCGATATATTTATATTCGACAAATGCTAAATTGAACACAATTATAATGTGGATGAACCACAACTCTATAATTTTTACTTAAGATATATCATCATGTTTTATTTAATTTAATAAGAAATAGAATAAATATTAAGACTATGTAGGCAGTGCGTGCGTTCGATTTACGTTGATTTAATGTAAGTAAATTAGTTAAAAATAAATATAGATATACTCTGTCTAGCATGTGGAGGGGATGTGGAGGGGGTGGATGGGATGTGGAGGAGGTTGGAGTGGATGTGGAGGGGATGTGGAGGGGTTGTGGAAGCCAATGTGGAAGTAATGCATTAAAAGTGGAGAAAATGTGGAGGGGTGTGGAGGCGAATGTGAAAGGGCTGTGGAGGAGGGTGAAGAGGATGGAGGGGGCGGAGGGGTGTGGAATGACTTAATAACGCTTACGATTATATAATATAGGAATATATATCACTTATGTAATTATATTCAGATGTCTTTATTAATTTAAATTATTTTTTCCTAATCTATATACAAATAAGACTAATCTTATAAATATATTCTTAAAATGGAAAAAACCTTGTTTGTTTAAAGCATTTTATAATTACAAAAACATATAATAAAAAATTTATATATATTATTTTAATTAATATATATTGTATGACGAGTAATTATACCTCGTCACATGCTCTCTCTCTCCCACTTATATAAACCATGTTAATACTACAGCTGTTACCGGCATATTCATGCGGCAACGGGAGAACGAGACGAAGCCGATGAAAGGTGAGAGAGAAAGAGAGAGAGTATTGGTAGGCCGCGGGGGGGGGGGCGGGGTGCACGAACCGCGACTACTACCGGGCACAGACGCTTGGGCTACCGAGCAGAACTGATGACGATATCTTGCGAACGTGTGCGAACCTGCCAGGTGTAACGGTTACAGTGCGTGAGGACAACGCGGAGATCGTGATTGTGCGAAGCTGCAGCGTCTACCGGTTGTTGGCGACAGGTGCGAGATTCGCCGAGGACGAGGCAACCTGACTAGCAGCTTCCTTGAGAGCGAGCGCGACCCGACGCCGAGGAATTAATGTGAGGGTTTTATTTCGGCATCACGGCTCTCTTATCTCTTTCTCTCTTGTTCTCTCGGGATCTTCTCGTTCCGTTTCGAGCCTGCGAGAGCGCATACACAGCGTGCGCAGTGTGCACCTTATTACCTTTAAAGTTCCACCGTAGCGGAGTCGTTACAGTGATGGAGTCTTATGCAGCAATATGTCACGTCTTTGTAACGTATTAGATTTGAGAAATTGACTTTTTAATGATATATCAGTGATTCAAAAGCAAAAAGTTGTTCCAAGTTCAGTGGATTATTATGTAAAAATTTTTTATTAACAATTTTCAGAATTCTTTTCTGCAGATTTTGCAATAAATCAAGATTGTTCTTATAAGCACCACCCCAAGCAATTATTCCATAATTAATTAAACTATGAAAAAAAGCATAATAAATCATTCTCAATGTTTCGGTTGACATATATTTGGCGATTTTATAGAATATATATACTAAATATTTAGTTCTCTTTATAATGTATTCAATGTGCTTATCCCATATCAAGTTATAATAAAAAATGATCCCTAAGTACTTGCAACTTTCTACTCTATTTACTTTTTTGTTTCTAATTTTTATATCTATTTGCTATAAAATACTATCACAATAGTTACCAAAAGTTATACATACAGTCTTATTAACGTTTAATGATAGTTTATTTACAGCTAACCAATTATCTACTAGTAACAAATTGTTGTTCATAGATTCCTGAGCTTCGTCCCACGTATCCCCAGTAGATATAATTGCAGTATCATCTGTATAAGACAAAATTTCATCAGGATGGATTACTTTCAAGAGATCATAAATATATAAAATAAAAAGTAGTGGACCTAAAATGGTACCTTGTGGTACACCTGTGTATATTTTTAAATAATTACTCTCACTATCATTAATTTTAACTTTTTGATGTCAATTATTAAGATAACTTGAAAGTAGATCCAGTGCCTGCCCTCTAATTCCTATACAGTAAAGTTTATCCAGTAATATTTTATGTTCGACAGTATCAAATGCTTTAGCCAAGTCCAAGAAAGTTATTATTGTTGGTTTACTGCGATCCAAATTATTGTATAGTACATTGGTAATATAATTTAGGGCATCTTTTGTACCTATATTTTTCATGAAACCAAATTGGTGATCAGATATTATATTATTCTTTTTAACAAAATCAAAAATTCTATTATATAATACTCTCTCAAAAATTTTAGCTATGTTAGATACTAAAGAGATTGGTCTGTAATTAGAAACATTGTATTTGTCATCAGATTTGTAAATCGGCACAATTTCATCATTTTTTAATGCCTCAGGCCAGATGGCTTTTTCAATACATAAATTAAATATATACTCTAGTGGTTCCGCAATATAATTACAGATAACCTTCAGAGTTTGAGCATTGATTTTGTCTACACCACCATTTTTTAATTTCAAATTATTTATAAAGCTCATGATTTCATACGCATTTGTCGGAGTTAAAAAAATAGAATTAGCATTCATATCTGGCATTTTTACCAGAGATGTTGAAGGTTTATCTATCTTACGAGGGTAGTTCAATAAGTCTTTAGAATAAAGTATAAAAACAATTTTTTTTGGGTAAATTTTTTTTTATTTTTCAACATAATCTCCTTGGAGCTCTATACACTTGGTCAATCGCTTTTTAAGTTTTTTTAATCCTTCAGAAAAGTGCGTTTTCGGAAGTTCCTCAAAATAAGCACTTACAGAGGCAATGACGTCTTCGTTGTCCGTAAATCTCTGTCCACCGAGCCATTTTTTCAAGTTTGGAAATAAGAAAAAGTCACTGGGGGCTAAATCTGGTGAATACGGTGGGTGTTCGACCAATTCGAATTTTAGTTCTTCAATTTTAGCCATTGAAACGAAGCATGTGTGAACTCGGGCGTTGTCGTGATGAAAGAGAATTTTTTTCTCGCCAAATGTGGTCGTTTTTTTTTAATTTCTTCTTTCAGCTGCTCTAATAATGATGCATAATACTCACCAGTAATTGTTTTACCCTTTTCCAAGTAGTCAATAAGTATAATTCCACGTGCATCCCAAAAAACTGTAGCCATAACCTTACCAGCTGACTTTACGGTCTTTGCCTTCTTTGGAGCTGGTTCGCCTGTGGAAATCCACTGTTTGGATTGTTCCTTTGTCTCAGGAGTGTAGTGGTGTATCCATGTTTTATCCACAGTCACAAATCGACGAAAAAATTCCTCAGGATTCCGACTTATGCGCGCCAAAAGAGCCTCAGAGGCGACCACTCTATTGCGTTTATTCTCAGCTGAGAGCAAACGCGGCACCCATCTTGCCGATAGCTTTTTCATGCCTAATTTTTCATGTAGAATTGAAACAACTGCACCTATAGATATCCTTGTGGCCTCAGCTAACTCACGCACTTTTAATCTTCTATCCTTCAACACCATATCGTGGATTTTATTGATGATTTCGGGAGTAGTTGCTTCTACGGGCCTTCCTGAACGTGGTTCGTCACTTATTGATGTACGACCACGCTTAAATTCATTTACCCAGTTATAAACCGTTGCTAAGGCAGGGGCAGATGTGCCATGAACTGAGTCCAATTCATTTTTTATCTCATATGGAGTTAAACCCTTTAAATGAAAATGTTTAATTACCGCTCTGAACTCGTTTTTTTCCATTTTTCTTAACAAGCAATTTTTTTTTTTTCAATTGGTTATAAAAACACGTAAACTCAGAAGATGTGGACTGTGACTGCACCATATATCTAGTCGGGAGTGGTGCTGACTGAAAACAGATGATTTGGAGCGATTCGCGCGCCATCTGTTGGTCATTCTAAAGACTTATTGAACTACCCTCGTATCACTCAATTTTTTACCTATTTTACAAAAATACTTATTCATATTATTAGCTATATCTACAATATCTGTAATTTTGACATTATCAAATTTAATATAATTTACAGTTTCATTCGATTTCGTTTTTTTCCTATTTTCGTTTTGATAATTTCCCATAGTTTTTAGGGTTGTTTGTATTATTTTCGACTAAATTTTTGTCATATTTTATTTTAGCATCTAGGATAACCTTATCTAAAATGTTTGCATAATTTATGTACTGTTGTCTAAGTTGTTCATTTTTAACATCCATTTTCCATAAATTGTATAAGAATTCTTTTGTTTCGCATGATTTACTAATAGCATTAGTAATCCAAATTTTCCTACATTTATTTACGCATTTTCTTTTCCGTGTTTTTGCTTGTTCCATACATTTTTTGATTTCGCTTATCAATTGGTTAGTAGCTATGTTTGGATCATGAATTGGTATAATTGAATTCCAGTCTCTTGTTTCAGCAATGTTTCTCAATTTTTTATAGTCTAATATTACAGTAGGTCCGGAGTCTTTAGTTTTGATCTTATTTATAGAAACAAAAATAGGGTAATGGTCTGTCAAAGAATGTCTCAATTTATATGTATCTATACTTAGGGTATCAGTTTTGATATATATGTTATCAATACATGATCCATTGCAATTTCCTATAGATGGTCTAGTGATACCAACAAAACTAGGTATATATCCTTTGTCTAAAACGTTACAAAGAAATTCCTGGCTTATTCTTTCCAACTATAAAAGGTTAATATTAAAATCTCCTATTACTAAGTGATTTTTTAAATTTCTCTTTTAACTTAAGAATTTGTTTAAATATAAAATGAACTCAGTCTTATGATACTCAGGTATGTCATGAGATCTGTACACAGCAGAAAGTTCCATACTACTATTATTACTGAGCTTAATATGTATATTTATTATATTAATCCTTCCAAATTCAATAGTTTTAGTTTCATGTACAATATTTCCATCAACAAAAACCATAACACCATCGTTTTGATTTATTTTACTTTCATTATAATAACTTTTATAACCTTCTAATTCATATAATTTATAATTAACTTGTACGTAAGTTTCAGTACATATAACAATAGTTGGTTTGCTAGTTAGACTTTCCAATAGAATTTTTAATTTATCAAAGTTAGCAGACATGCTTCTAATATTAACATGCATTATAATATCATTTTTATTGTTAATGATTTTATTAAGGCTATTAATATTGTCACATGTTTTTTCTTTTCGCACGAAGTCTTTTTATTTTATCAATAAATTTAAAATCCATACTTAACTAATTAACTTAAGTCTTTTTGTCGTTTTGCGTTATTTCTTGTTAATATTTGCTATTTTGTTGCTGCTGTTGATGCTGTTGTTGCTGCTGCTGTTGATGCTGTTGTTGCTGCTGCTGTTGTTGCTGTTGATTTTTTTGATGTTGTTGTTGCTGTTGTTGCTGTTGTTGTTGTTTTTGTTGCGTTTGTTTTGTAGTATTAAAATCATTTCACTTTGCATCTTGTTTTCTTTTTGCCGATTACTTATCTTCTCTTGGTAATGCATAGGTATTGATTTTACTGTCGATAAAGTAGGTTTCACTGAGTAATCAGTTGTTTCAATAAATTTGATCTTATTTTTTAGAATATCACATAAATTAAAATCTGCTGCATCATGACATGTATTAAATTTTGTTTGAAATTTGTTATTGCTAAAATTACAGTTTGGGCATGTGAAAACATCACTATCACACTCAAAAGTTTTATAATTTTTTGCACACTTTAGACATGTTGTTGTGTTATTGCAGTTTGAACCATTGTGTCCGAATCTACCACAGTTAAAGCAAGGTTTAATATTTATCAGGTCAAAGACTCTACAGCTTTGACATCCAATAAAAATTCTGATGTTGTTATCTCTTATGTGTTTATACATATCAGCCGTCACTTCCATTAAGACACTGCTAAGATTTGTCTTCTTGTTTATATACATGTGCACTATTTTAATTTTTGGATTATTTAATTGTTCCAGGTTAATTTCACAAACTTCCTTTAACTTGCTCTTTAATAACTTTTCAGCAATTTCAACACTGTCATTATTAACACATTTGACAACAATCTCATCTTTATTTTTAATGTATAATTCTTTCGTTTGAATACTTTTTTCCTTTATAAGACATTTTGCAACTCTCTTTTTGACATCTGCTTGCTGCGTATTATTTAATGCTTTGACTATAATTTTTGGAACTCGGTTCTTTACAGGTCTTATAACACTAGCTACTTCAGCAAAACATTTATTGCTTGTTTGATAGCTTTTTTGTTTGTCTAATAACTCTTTCAATAAATCATTTTTTTCAACTAATTCGTTGTTGAGTTGTTTTAGCAATTCATTTTCTTTTTGCATTATTTCATAAACAGCTGTACTATCTGTCTTCGTTGTGTTCAACATTTCTTGTGATTTACTCGCTAAATCCTCAAGTATTTCCTTTCTTATTTCTTCTGATTGTCTCATTTTTATTTGAGCAATCATTGCTTTTTGCCGATTCACTCAAGACCTCTACGTTCAATTTTGAGGTTATGAGATTTTTGTGTTCTGGACATATTATTAGTCTTTCACTTATAAAATTGAAACTTTTATGTTTTGCACAACTTAAATGGTATGTATTATCTCATACGATACAGATAACAGTTGTCACTTCACTCTTTGGTGACATTTGAGAAGTTTTCCACGGTTCTTATCACAATGTAATAAACATTAGTTTTCTTATTTAGAAAAAATTAATACGTTAATTTTAAATTATTAAATATTTTTCATTATAATAAATATAATTTTAATTTTTTTATTAACGTTGTTATCTTCACTTCGATGAGTAAAAATTTGTTCTAATATATTAAATTATGCAACAATAAATAATAAACATATAGTAAGGAGATAAATTGCTATAGCTTTAGATTTTAGATATGACGATTGTTTCCTGAAAAAACGTATTATAAAAATTAAGCGCATTAAAGGAAAGCTGTACAACTGATATTTTTTCTATTTCTAGAAAAACGCGGACCAATCAATATTTACTTCCGTGGTAGGCCAAATTGTATGCTTAAATGGTTGAGTGAGCGCGGAAAAATTTATTTGTTTGCTTATAGTAGCTTTCAAAATTGGTGATTCAACATTTGGATTTTTGAATTATATTTAGGAAATATTAAATATATTTTCTCAAAATTTCCTCGAAATCAGAACAGCAGCTTTCACGAATTTCATGATTGCAACTGTCGAAAGCGTGAGTTCCCATCATAAGGTTACGTGTTAAAAACGTAAGTATAAAATTCTTATCTTTTTACTGGGTTGATATAGCTTTCTAAAAATTTATATGAGAAAGTTTGAGGTCAGAACATACTAGTATACATATTTTCAGAGTATTCTGAACACTAATTCGAAACCGATAGTATTCCCTTAAGGTGGCTTCGTCGCATTGTCCCGTATCTACGCGGGGCCCCGTGGGAGTACATATATTTTCTTTTAATCCATGCAATTTTCATAAAAATGATTCAGCATTAATTTTCATAGTTATTGACATAAACATATGTTATGAGACATAAAAATTACAACAATACGCATACATACAAAAATACACTAATTTTAGCTTTTCATTATTTATTTTTTATATTTGGCTGGCACCTGGGTATTTTCGATAAAAAATCAGATTCTATAAATAAAAAGCTACAATATCTTGGTAGTTTTATAAAGAAATTATGGTTTTTCAAGTACTTATTAGCATAAATACTGATTTTTCCCTAAGAGCCTATGTTAAAAGTTCTAAGTTCCAACATATTTTTCTCTTCAGTTTACCTGGCAACCCCACCTAACAAACATTTCAATAGAATGCTTTAAATGTATACTTTCAGTGGGAAATTAATTTTTTGTTAATGATGGATTTTGAAAAAACGACATAGCAACTTATAAGAATAATTTTAACTAATCCAGCCAAGATTATTGCGCCGCACATGCAGGCTTCAACATTAGTTTTATTCAAGACTTTAAATAAATCGTACACGGGAATTTAGGGTAATATTATGAACACTGGTGGTTTATTCAATCTTGATACAAGTATTGATCGCCAGCTGCGCAAGTTCGCAGCACGATTTTACAAATATTCTACCGACACATAGAATTACTTATACAATTAACTAACTATAGTGAGCACGCGGCACGGTGGGAAACGGTAAATGATCGGGGGGAAGAAGCTAATTCTCAGGGACGCACGACACGCACGCGGCGCAAGCTTTACAAAAAATTACCTATATAAATGTATATATATGGATATGCACTAAGCACAATAATAGTCTGTGCAACTTACTCTTTTATTCGAATCTGGTGTGGCCTCCTTCGACGATGTAAGTTGGTTGGCACACACGGTAAACGGTATATATATATATATATATATATATATATATAGCTATATTCGCGAGCGGAACGAGCGGTTTGGTATTCGCACGGAGCTGATACAAGAAAAACGAAGTGTCTGTGTACGTGGCTCAGTACGAAGTGGACTCGTTGTCCCTTCGTTCCCGCGGCGCTACCCTCGGGTTTCGGTAGTGCGGACCGAGCCCGCCTGAGGGCGCAGCACATGCTTTGGCGAGGGAGAAAGAGAAGTGAGAAGGAGGAAAGGGGAGCGTCTGCTCGCGGTGACGTCACGCTATGTGGCATGGATTCGACGGCTTGCAGACGGTGTTGGAGAGGACGAGGAAGGACGAGTGGCCAGGACGAGGAAGTGCGACGAGGGATGGAGCAGGAGGGGTATGTGGGCAACGGTGCCGCCGAAGGGGCACAAAGACGAGAGCTGCAAGGCCCAGGACGGCGTACTTGCAGCAGGAGCAGTGGACACGGTTAACCTCGACGAGGTTATGTTTACATACAGCTTCCTACTGCATTCATCCACTGCCAATATTATCAGGTGAGATTAGTGTTTAGTTTATCACTGTAATCTCCCCTTACTAATGCTATGTTGTTTCTATGTGTCTGGCGAGTGCTTCGGAGGCTGTTGCTGCTGCTGTTATGGGGAGCGAGCTACGAGTTGAGCAACTTACGGTACCTGAGAGACTACCCTGCCTCAGCAAACCCTCCAAACCAGGTAAGAGAGTTCCAATTTGATGTGCATGTCTGCTGTAGACTAACTCATCTTTATGTTTTCTAGGGTTTATGCTGCAGGCCTCCTTCATGTCTAGAGAAGCAGCCGCTTCGCCCAAGGTGGAACTATTCATGCCTTTGAAGGCATAAAATCAGGTGGGTATCATTCTAATACCATTTTACTTATATTCTCGATTTCTAATCTCTTGTGTGTTTCCTTAGGTTGGTTCGAAGGGACAGGAGTAAGGAGAGGAGACGCCAGGACATGCTCAGCGCACCCCAGCCGAGACCAGCCAGCTCCCACCTATGCGAGGCTCTTTGGGATGACAGCTATGCGTCCTCTTCAAATGCTTCAGAGCATTGGAGAGCTCGCTTGCTCTGTGTCGTCCAGGGGAATAGTGTATGTGTGTGTGTACGTGTATAGTGAGTGAGATGGTTAGGTAGTGTGCTACAATTCACATAGGCCAGTTCTGTCGAGCATCGGACTCGCACTGAGCAGTTCGTTCAACAGACTGGAAGTTGTGTAACGCACACAAAATGTGGTGTTACAAACTTTAACTAAATTTTCTCCTTTTGTTCTAGCAAACCAATCAAATTTCCCGTCGAAATTCCTAACCTCAAATCTTTGACCGAAGTATGAACAATTGATTACAATCAATAAATAAACCGAATTATGAAAAACCAAGACATTATTGCCCTTCATTTTTTAGCATTCTACTAATCTGTTAAGTTTCAGGTAAATAAATATTTCAATTAATAATTTGGAATAATATAATTAATATTGCGAAAATATTTACGAAAGATTTTATTTGATATCTTTCTTAAAATATTTCACTGGAATATTAATTGAAAAAATAAAATAAAAAAATAACAATATTCCATGCTGGGTAAGAACCTCCCGACAATCTTCCAGCGTACTTTCCAAATAAGTTTATTAAAAGTGTCTTTAAAAGTTTGAAATATAGTTTACGGTTTTCTGCAATGTGGACTGAAATATTTTGGAAACATTTCGGTCAATCTTTCTGAATGACATGATCGAGAATCATTGTCAAAAAATGTCAGTAACATTTCATGAAATATTTCTATAGTAATTTATAGTAACATTTCATGAAATATTTCAGTAACATTTCATGAAATATTTCTATAACAATTTTGAGGAAATGTTTTTATAACAATTCGTGTAATAATTTTTAAATTGTTGTGTAAAAATTTTGAAAATATTTTCTTAATCTCTTAAAAAAAAATTTATTACACAAAAATAACAAGCAACAAAACGTTTCTAAAACATTTTTTAATTAGCTTTTGAAACGCTTTTATTATAATTTGACAAACGTTTCATGAAATATTTCTGCAAGTTCTCGAAAATATTTCATAATATTATTTCAGAAAGGCTTTCGCAAACTAATGTTTCCTAAAACATTTCACTTAAACATTGTGTGCTATGTGGGTGTCAATCAGTATTACACGGTATATAGAAGTGTATGTATATATGTATATATATATATATATATATATATATATATATATAATTCAAAAATAGACGCCGGTCAGACGTTAAGTTTCAAAGTACATTCGAGATATTATGCTCCGTGATATATATGACTTATGTTGCTTTTTGTGTTAATTAAGTTATTTAATTAATATGTATGGTCTGTTTGTTTGTTATATATTTATATTATTTAAAATCAAGCTGACAATCTTGGTATATGAGAGAAAAAGTAAATGGAAGGTAAACTAAGATAACATAACCTGTAAATGTGGAATCAGTTTGTATTCAAAATAATAATTAACCTTCGTTTTTGTTTTTCTGTATATAGAGCGACAGATTAGTGTCATTATGATAGTAATTGTAATTAATATGTAACGAATAGTAAGTAACAAATATTGTAAATATTAAATTTTAATTATGTATGTTCCAATTGTTAATATTATTATGAATAAAGATATAACCTGATAAAGATGATAAAGAACCATCGAAATGTCGCTAACAATTGAACTGTTGGTTTTTACTCTACAAGATCACGAAACATAACTGAATTAATATATCATATAGAGTGATAATTAGGAAATTTATTCAACAATAAGTATACGCATTATTCTACACAATAGGATCATAAACACAAACTTTTTCATTACCTTACTTAATAAACTTACCTTTAAGGTAATGGGAGGTAAACTAAGAAACTAACTAACCTTATACGTATGGGCTGATAACTTCCATGTTTTTTCAGGCTTTTTACGGGAATTTTTTATTAGGGGAAAATAAAATTCAATGGGTTTGATTTTTTTATGTTATTATTGGTATCTAAAAGTGTACAAAAGAATTTTTTTTTCTTTTTTTTTTAATTTTTTGTTATAGTTTTTTAAGACTAAAGTGAGCGTCTCAAAAAAAAGTTAGGTGACTGGCCCAGGTTATTTCGCAGCTTGAGAACATCAAAAAGATTATTGTTCGGTAAGCTTGTCATTCTGGTTGAAACTAGGATTAAATAATTTTGTTGAAAAATAACAAAATGGCGGACGTAGAAAAAGTGACTTTTTATTAGTGGAAATCGGGCTGTAAAATGAAAAGTTAGGGACGAAAAAAATATCCTAGTCCCTCCGAAAGCTATTAATGTATAGAATAATATATCCAAATATCAGGCCAATCGGTTGGATGGAAAATTTGTTATCACCCGGGCCAACCACCTCCCTTGTTTTTGAGACGTTCACTTTAGTGTTAAAAACTATAACAAAAAATTAAAAAAAAAGAAAAAAAAATTTTATATATACTTTTAGATCCAATAATAAGATAAAAAATCAAACCGATTGAATTTTATTTTTCCCTAAAACAAAATTCCCGAAAAAAGCCTAAAAAAACGTGCAAGTTACCAGACTACTACCTTAAGGGGATGTCGGAGCTTTATTTTAAAACAGTCGCCGCTACATTAGGCTGGCGCTGCCGTCAGGTGATGGGATCGCGATCCAGAGCATTATTTCGTATAAATATAAAAAATAGACGTACTTACAGAGTAACTAAATAGCAGAGCCGCGTAGCCATACCCAAAAGGTAGTGGATTCTGCTGTCAGACTCGGCACCAAGCGCGAACTTTTTACACAAATTTGGAAATACGACGCGACGGTCGGCGTACATGACATCCACGGCGCCATGTTGAAAAGCCACTTAGTATCGACCATCTGAACCGAGATGGCACCACGTGGAATTTCTTAGGCATACTCGGCGCGCAATCATCATGCTAGAAGTCTACCACAGCGGCGTTCACTCTCGCCATCATGCAAATCCGCCGCTGTGGAGTGCTGATTCCGCGTCAGTGAGTGCCGCGAAGCGGGTAGGCTATTCCAACGCGTAAAAGCGACTTACTACCGGTCGTCTGGGCAGAGATGGCGCCACGCGGAATTTTTCAGCCATATTCGGCGTGCGATAATCGAGTTGGAAGTCTACCGCAGCGGAGTTCACTCTAGCAGTCTCTAAACTCCGCCGTTGTAGAGTGCTGATTGCGCATCCAGAGGCTATTCCAATGTGTAACATTTAGTTTTGGCTCTTATTATATTTACGTATAATTATATATCATGAATTACCATAGTATTGTTGCCTGCTAATTTAAAATTATATTAGTACGTACAAGTACCAATATTTTACAATATTATTTACACGATAATGATATATACCTTTATAATAAAATAAGTACTTAATTCTATCTTATTATACAACTAATATATAAATAAATGTAAATATAAATATAAATAACAGAAATAAGCAGATACCCTTACGGAGAATATTCTGTGCTTATCTATTATACTATGCTGGTGCATGCAGCTAATTTATTAAAAACTATCATGCAATATATATATATATATATATATATATATATATATATATATATATATATATATATATATATATATATATATATATATATATATATATATATATATATATTGCATGATAGTTTTTAATAAATTAGCTGAATGCACCAGCATAGTATAATAGATAAGCACAGAATATTCTCCGATATATATATATATATATATATATATATATATATATATATATATATATATATATATATATATATATATATAAATGTTATAAATAATACGATATATCTCTCTTTCTCTCTACTCAGATTTACTTTTTCACGAGCATTTTCTTATTCGCAATCCTAAGAATATGAAAAATAGATCAAATAAAACATAATTATATACGAGCAATATTTATAAAAACTACTTATAGAATTTTTTATTTTTTAATTAGAGGTACTTATATTCAATTTGACAAAAATACATAAACAACTTGTAAATTGTATAAAAAGTATGTGAGTAGAAAGTATGGCGTAGCGCCAGTACAAGCTAGAAGTCTACGACAGTGGAGTTCACTCTCGCCGTCCCAAAACTCCGCCGCCGTAGCGTGTTGATCGCACGTCAGTGATACTATGAATCGGAGAAGCTATTCCAACACGTTTATACATGTGCGTTTGAGTCCCAAATGTACGTGTAATTCCATATATGACACGTACTTATAAGTAATTATACACGACGTATATACGATGAATAACCATAATATTGCCTGCTAATTTTAAATTATGCTGGTACGTACGAGCACCAGTATTTCAGAAGATTAGAGGACTTTCAAGTCTTCATACTTACAGGATAATTCAATATTACATTGTAATATAATGAATACTTATTTCTATCTTATTATATAACTAATACATAAATAAATGTGAATATAAATATAAAAAGCAGAAATAAGCAGATACCCTTACGAACAATATTCTCTGGTTATTTATTATACTATGCTGGTGCACACAGCAAATTGATTAAAAACTATCACGCAATATATATATATATATATATATATATATATATATATATATATATATATATGTTATAAATAATACAATATCTCTCTCTCTCTCTCTCTTTCTCTCTCTCTCTCTCTCTCTCTCTCTCTCTCTCTCTCTCTCTCTCTCTCTCTCTCTCTCTCTCTCCGTAGGACTTTTATAATGAACATTTAAATTATATGTTTTAAATTGTATACATAGCAGCAAAATATATCTAGTAATCTTCTATTTATTTATATACGGATGATTCAACGTCAAGTGAGTAAGTGAAGAATTTTAAAACTGTGAAACTTCAAGAAAATGATGTATTTCGTACCCATTGCAAAATATGTAAAAAAATTGGCATATTTAATCAGAAACAGACATGTTAAATCCCATAAGAGCCTGAATTTGGTAAAATAAGCCAATTTCATTTATTTCTATCTCCTAACTGAGGTATCGTAAGATTCTCAATCTTGTTTTATCTTAAAATATACATCTTCAACTATCATCGGAGTTTTTTTCAACCAAATAGATTGTGGCGCTCAGCTTACAATTTAATCGGGGTCTGGGCAGAAATTTTGACTGGGTATCAAATTCTCTTTCCAAAACACGCGGATTAAAGTACTCTATCTTTTATAGTTCTCGAGATAAAAATATATTCATTCTTAGAAAAATGGAAATAATCATGTTTTTCAGATTGACATAAATTCTGAACCAATAGCGGTAGAGGTATGAAATTTTTTTTATATATTTTGGGTATGAAATACATCATATTCTTAAACTTTTAGTTATACCATTTTTCTCTTGCTCACTTGACGTGGAATCACCCATATGTATATAAATTATCTGCGCATCATAAATTATGTTGGTGATTACTTTACCTAAACCCCTAAATTTGGCTATTGTCCATTGCCAAACTTTCCCTCGTTGATTTGATAAAGAGCAAGAGAACTCTCTCCGGATGCGATGCCCTCAAGCAGGAGAAGCAGACGATGCAACAGCCATCTCCTGGCGTAGACGGTACCTTACAAACCTCTCGCTATTAGAAACCTGTAATTACAAAACAAAACAAGATTAGTACACGTGACAATAATAATAAATCTACTGGAGTTATTCTTACATGCTAAAGCATTAGACACGTTAGAACGCTGATCAGTGGATACAGATCCACTTCGATCTGAGCAAATCCATTCCTCGACAGTAGCAGAAATCCATAGCATATGTCTAGAAAGTATACATTTGAATTAGAAAAAGCAAGGGTTAAGTAGTCATTTAGAACAATCTTATCGCAGTGATACATGCAGACTCCCTGTTGGACCCTCCGATGCAGTGTCACAGCCTGACTCCAGGCTTTCCTCTAACAAGCAATAGTCATTCATCGCTCAGCGATCTGAGCTCTCTCTGCATACAATGTCCTGAGGCAGTAGAAGCAAACCATCTCCTGGCGCAGACAGTGTTACAGCTATACCCGAGCATGGCCAGCTCTCGCCACTCATAACTCTGCTTTTTTCAATATTATATGCTGGTGCACACAGCAAATTTATTAAGAACTATCATGCAATATATACATATACGTTATAAATAATAACCTCTCGTTATAAAAATTACAATTTACAAAATATAGTTATACATACTGATAATTTAATCTTCATTAGGACATTGTAATAAATAAAAAAAAAATTAATAAGGCATAATGTTTCAAACAACGCTTTTTTCTAATATAAACTGGAATCATATCTAAGTACACACACACACACATAGACAATGAAGAATTGAAAATTTATAACAATAAATTGGATCTCACCTTTGCATTATTATTAATTAAAATAGGATCTGGAAATTGCAGTCTAAGTATAATCCAAGAGAAGTTTGCCCCTGGCCTCCATCTAACATCGAGGTGAGATTACGATAGCAGCAACAACTTTTGTCTGAAATTCAAATGTATTGTTTACTTGGTAGAAATTTTATTAATTATGATGGATAATGCTCCTTGAAAGTCTTACCTTTCCAAACTTGGGGTAACGACCAGACGACGACCACTTGAAATGGTTTTTCATACGTTATATACATTTCCTGTTTTGAAGTTGCTCACGATGATACGTATTCGTAACGTCAATTGCATCACAAACGATTGCAATCATTTAAATTTAGGAACATTGTACAGTATCTTATAATTTAGTTTGTGTGACAACGCATTTCAAATTTTTAATTTACAACCAATGAAAAGCACTTAACTTTGAGATATCACACTCGAAAGTATTCTTCATTGGTAAGAATGTAAAAATTAAAATGCGTTCCGATAAATGACATTACAAGTGATTGGGCAATAACTGATCGAATATGTCCTGCAGTTCCTTGTCATTGGCTTTATTCTAGTGTCTTAATAGATTATCCGCTGGCTCCTGTCTTCAAATCGATCCTGTACACCTTCGCTTCTGCTATGTTCATGTAAATATTTAGTTCATTATAATACTCGTTATTTTTTTGTACGATACAAAATATAACATGAATATACTTCAAAATAAAATAGAATAAAGTAATAATTAATTACAATACAAAGAAATAACATATAAAATAAAATATACATTATAATCTTAATAATATTAATTATCATATTAAATAACATCTTTAAGTAATTTTTACGGATGAAATGGGCCTCCCCATCGCCCATTTCTATGAGACACAACCAACACATGCTTCGTCTCTCTATTATATGCATGTAAGTACTCTTCAAATCATTTTTTCAATATTAATATAAAGCATGCAGAATGAAGATTTTTACGTATATGATTGAAGAATACATAATCATTTCGACCAATTGATAATATTTTCATACTATTCTTACATGCTAATCTTTGTAAATAAATACAACTATTTTAATAATAATAATAATAATAATAATAATAATAATAATGATAATAATAATCATTATAATAGTCATTCAACATGCAGTAAATGAAACTTATTATTGTGATAAATACTTTTAATCAATAACCTGTAATTTATTAAACATATAAAGAAAAGGCCACTTCATTGCCAATTTCTATTGACTTAGAATCAAAGATCATTTCCCTATTATATACATACATACATAATCTTCAATTCGTATTTTCAATACTATACGAAGCATGCAGAATAAAGATATGTATATGTATATGTATATGTATGTATTTCAACTATGATCGATTTTAATACTATTTATACTATGCTAATCGTTATACGTAAATAAAAATATTTTTCCTCACGTCTAAATATACAAAGTACATAAATACAATATATATAATGACATTGACAATATATCATGAATACCACCACGCTATATATCTATACAATTTATTACTATATCAAATACCGTGGCCACTTCATGTTATTGCAATTGCATTTAAAAATCTTTGTGAATAACAACTTTGTTTATTTTTAATCGCTTATATAATAATTATTTGTATCATGCATGAATATAAAATACTTATTATTGAGACATTTCTATTAACATTTTTTTATATTGGACTTTTCCCTCACAAAGCTCCGTTAGTTGTCATTGGGAAAAGGCTGAGCTGTCTACTTTCAATAATGTTTAGAAAATGTTGTCTCATTATATTAACATTGTGTGACAGATTTACCTGCGTTGGATCTCCTTCAAGAACCATATAGGTTAATAGCGCTGTAGAATAGATTCCACAATTTATACCATCCGGTTGTACCGTTTTAATTTTAACAAATGTTACATCGCTTTCCTTAATATTTGGAAAACGCAACATCACATAACGCAGTTCCGTTTCAACTAATTTACCACCTGTGTAATTAGGAATGGTATCATATACTTTCAATTTATGACCATCATAATATCCGAGACGCCAATGCTTCGTACATGCACCACCAAGAATTACCGCACCTTTCGAGGTTTTTGCAGGTTCAACACAAGCTGGATAGTACGCATACATTACGCTTTCTATTTCAAAATCAGAGCGTTCTTTTAATATACCAAGAAAAGGATCTATTTGATCATCAATTAGCTTTTTAATTGGATTTGAAATTCTTGTTTGTATCAGATTCATATCAAATCCGTACAGTTTCGTTGTTAAAAAGGTACGAATACTTAGAATATTTTGAAGAGTCCAATCGCGTGAATCGTTACTAATACCAACAAAAAGGACATCATCGTCGTTATCACTACTGTCACCATCTCTATCCACATTGTCACTTACAGTGCTTTTTCCGTTATTAATGTTCGTTTTCTTTTTTGGAATATTTTCCTTTTTTGTTTCTGTAGCCTTTCTCTTTTCCCTTTTTGGAGCAACCATTTTTTTAAATGTATTTTTCTTACTTTCTTTCTCCTTTGGTTTCTTTACAGCCTTTGTGTTAACTTGTTTTATTACATCTTTATTCTTTGCTTTTTTTGTTTGTTCTAAATTTAATACATTACTATCGGAAGTATTTTTTTTAAATCTATGTCCTTTTTGATCTTATTCTTCAACAATGCCTTCTCATTTTCTAATTGGCATATTCCTGAGATACCTACTGTCTACAATTTCTGGAAGCAAACAATTATCATAAAATGTTGATAAATATGGTTCCATTTTCGATTTCCAGAAAGTATCATCTTTATTCGCGACCCTCATTACTTTGCTATGTGGTGTTCTTAGAATAAGAATGCAAAATTTTCGTTGGGTAACGTGTAATTGTCCTTGGATTTGATAATACCATCGATGAGTCTTTTTTATGCCATTGGTTTTCTTATCGATAAAATTTAAATCAGAGTAAATTTCCATAGCTGTTTCTGCTGTTAAATCAGCAGCACGAAAAGGATTTTTTATTTCGACAATTCCATCCCTGTTAAATCAGCAGCACGAAAAGGATTTTTTATTTCGACAATTCCATCCGCATCAATCGTGCCATCAGGGCTAGCTGCAAAGCGTGGATCTATTGGATCAATAAATATTCCACAATCATTTATTTCTTTTCTTACTATTTCCTCTAGTTCTTTTCGTGCAACATCTTCATTATCAATGCCATATATCGTGGCAACAGTACCACTCATTGAAGGAAACAATATAGATTTTACAGTCTCTCCATATGACGTATGTGGTTTCACACGACATATACGTCCAAAATTGGATGCTGTTAGTAATTTTTTTCTGACCGTTTGCCATAAATCTGATTTGCTCTGTTCTCGCGTGTTTAATTCGATATCTGCACAGTTTGCTTGGTTTTCTTGTAATTCTTGAAAGTATTTATCTCTTATTTCAACCAGTTGTTCCTCTGTAACATCTGGTTTTTCACATCGAGAACCATAATTTTTATCTGTTGTACTATACACATATCTACGTTTTCTTCCATTCTTTTCTCTGCTACATTTTGTTCTTGCTGTCTTTAATTTGCGCTTTTTTACCAATTCTTTAACAGTATGAGGTACCTCTTTTCCCATTCCTAAATAAATTTCCATCAAAGCTTCTTGAGAATTGTGTTGAATGACTGCAATTGCTACTCTAGTATTATACTGATTGCTGGCAGCATAATTTACTCGTTTACCATTGACTGCTTTGCACACAATGCTGTTAAATGATTCCACAATATTGTTTGTTTCTTTACGTAACAAGCTATCTGAAAAGAAACTCAAGTATTTCATATGATCTTCAACTTTCTGATAAAGATTATGTGCTTTTAGGTAGGGAACATAGTTTTATTCTGTACCACAACCATTACTATTATTACAAGTAAGACCATAAGCTTTACACCTCTTGTGTTCTCCAAAAATATGACTAGGTATATTTAATAAGTGCTTCTGTAAATCTTTTACTTTTGCTTTCCATGGCTTTTTTGGATCTGCAAGTTGTCTATCCACTTCTTCAATCACTGCTTGGCGAATTTTAAGAACGCTATTCTTGACAATGATTCGTAATTGAACGTATCCTTTAATTCTTGTCTGTCCCTTTTTTTGTGTTGTCTTTGCAACCGTTTAATTTTTTTTTGCACAGATTTTTTAACAGATGGTTTGTGCACTCAATCTTATAAGGAACGATTTTCAAATCTGCATAGGGATTAGCGTCGAGTAACCTCTTGTAGAAATTGCTGTCACCATCTCCAACGAAATATTTGTATACAAGGCCATGCACTTGTAAGCTTTGTTGGAAGCCTTCTATCAAAGCCTCACTTTCCATGAGAGTAGATGGCAATTCGCGAGAGTAGTTTTTGTAGCAGTTATGCTTCTTAGGTTCTTTTCCAAGTCTTTGAGCTCTGTGACATGCAGTACAAAATTTATTTTTTACTCCAACATATAAAACTTTTCCTGTTCGCTTGCCTATTATAGCACCTAAGCCAGATAGAGAATCATATTTACTACCAAATGTTCTCTTTATCCAGCTACCATCTACAAGAACGGTAATAAATGGTATGCCATTTTTATCTACATCATTCGCTTCTTTTGCTAGCCTAAACTCGTCTTCTCCGGCTTTTTTCATACTTGCAGTAGAAATCATATTTAAATGGTGCAACAATTGTTCTTGATGGAATTTAAAAGTTGTATCCGATACATATGGAATATGCATACTAGCAAATAATCCTTCTATTTGAGAATAACCAAAACCTTCTGCAATGGTGCCTAACACAGAACTTTGATTTATCCCCATTATATTTTCATTCATAGGTTCTGACCAAATCTTGCAGTCTTTTTTACATTTCTGGCATTGAAAACAAAATTGCGTTCTTAATCCTCCATGAAAATTACATTCTCTTTGAAATCTCCAATCTTTTAAAGTGCAATTTTTACCATGAGAATCTAAATTTCTACCCATTTCTTGCCAGAAATAATTAAAATCTATTATTCGACGTCCTCGAATTTTAGCTTCTAGCAAATGCTGTAGTTGATTAACATCCGACCGCCCCATTTTTTTATCTTTACGTGATTCTCCTCTTCTTAGGTGTTTTGTACGTCCTAAGAGTTATTCTTTAAAATTTCTTCGCTGCTTTTTACGAGCAATGTTTAACCAGTAAAGTCTCTGTTTACTTAGTTTTAGGCTTCTTTTTTTTGTGAAATCGTATTTAAAAGGGTCACAAGCACTAATCACGATTCCACAAAAAAATATGAAACACCATAATATTGCCTTTACAAATTCTAGTGAAAACTAATTGTCTTTCATATTATTATTTTTGATCCTATATTTTGGCTTTCAATCTGCTTAGACGTTGTATTACTTTCCTTATTTTTTTTCTTATTTGTGGTACATTTAGCTGGATGTTTTTCTACAAAATCTTTACTTTTCATACAAATATTCTCAATTTCATCCATTTGCGAGAATTCAATTGAACTATCGGCTGTTTGCGAAATTTGCAATCGATCTACATTGTTGAATATATGGTTATAAGAATTTTCATTTACTATTAAATCGCCTCCAATTGCAACTGGGAAACTTTCAATAACAGGCCGTGATTGTTGTTCCTTCGGCGCATTGCAAGGATTGTTAATACTCGTGCGATCTATTTCTTGAAACATATCGCTCAATTCTTTGTTCCACAGATTTTTGCTAGTTTTCATTTTTTTTCCGCACACCTACATAATAAAATAGAATAAAATTAATAGTCAAATTCTCTGTTGAATTTAGTTGGATTAGTTTAAGTTTAGTTACTGTATTGAAAAAGAAACATTCTATTATACATTTTCAACTAACAACGAAATATTTCAGTAAGAAAAACTTGAATGTACATCCAACGGTAATACCATTTTTCCGAATGTGCCACTAAATACCTACTTTTTCATAGACGTAACAATGACAAGTCACAATCAAGTTAACAAAAGATGACTTAAGATGCTATTTCGTTTCTTGCGCCTATAAAAAAATTATTATTTAGTGACACGTTCGGAAAAATGGTTTTACCGTTGGGTGTACACCTACACTGAGAGAATGGTTCAGTTACGTTTGCCGAAGTCGCATTGCTAAGTTTGCGGAGGCCATAGTCTGTCATTCTTACTGAGGAGTTCGGTAAAAACTGCGGAACAGTTCGGCTGTTTTGGCGGATGTGTATTAAAAGTGATGTGTGGTGTTGCGCTTTATTGTAGCCGCATTATCACGTTTGCGATAAGGTAAAACAGAAGTAAGGTTAAAGTAGAACATCGAAAATGTAACTTACACTAACTAATCATATATAAAAAGGTTACAGTAACAATAAAATAAGAAATTCATTAAAATATTCATTATTTGTGAAAAAGTGAGGTTAGGAGTGTAGCGCGACGCACGGAGACTCTGCTGTCGAACTTGTTCCGCTATATTCTTGCCGTATACATACTACCGAACTCACTTCGGTCAAAACTACCGAACAGTTCCGCAAGTCTGACCGATGTATTCTCTCAGTGTAGCGGTAAAAATAACTTTGAATACGGCGGGGATCTTTGGCGATTAGTCGGGGCTTCAGGGACTTCAAATCCAAATAATCAGCGAAGAATAAAACCGAGGAATCAAAAGATAGCTTTTCACCTTTAGAATACAAACCTAAATTGTCGAGATGGTGGCTAAGGGGTTAAGATGGATCTGCACCGATAGCATGATTATTTAAGTCAAACGTAACCCCAAAATACCTTTATGCCCATCTGAACGAAAATGGCCACTTTTTTCCATGCAAAGCGAGACCAAAATGACACTTTTTGCCTGCAAAAATGATTAGCGGGGAAAAAGTGACTTCACTAGAAACTAGTCCAAATTACTTTATTTCCTCAAGTTCTACCAATAACCCTGATTTTCGATTGTCCTTTAACAATATAGTCTTTTACCAGTCCATTAGTACATGGACATAAAGTACTATATGTAGCTCTTCGCTTTGCTTGCTCGGGCAGTAAACTCACCCGCGGGTAAAATATTAGACTTCTTGCCCTTGTCACATAATGTACTATCGTTTTACATTTCATACAATAACTCGCTAAGTATATATTTAAAAAAAAATACGTTTGGATAGCGTATTAAGATATTCAATTCTAATTACGTAGCTTAGCATAAGAAGAATTTTTAGTATAATTTTGCAGTCAAAAGTGATTGTGTTGATTTATTATTAATAAAAATCAATCAGCGCAATTTTGAATGTTTTACCCCAAACGTAAGGTCACGTGAGTCTATTTTTTATGAATATTTGATAAAATTTGTGAGTATCATCCCCACCATGTCTAATGTTTGAAAGATGTATATAAAACATACTTAGAAATGATATATATATATATATATATATATATATATATATATATATTAAAGGTTTTTTATAAATGGAGATGCATAAGGGAGACTGAAGAGTCGCCCAGTTTGGGACAGCAACCAGGATATGACACCTTCGATCTCAATACTTTCAAAGTACGATAAGCGGCGTCGATTTGGGTTTTTGAACTACATTATGACAGAAGCCTATTTACAAAATTTGAGACATATAGACTGCTAATACAACAAATTAGACGACTTGACATGTTGATATGTTCAATCGAAAATAGACGTTACATACCTAGTACTAATTTTGGAGACTAGTTAAAGATTATTTCAAAAATTGTAAGCGGGATATAGTTTGGTGGGTATTTTTTTTAATGTCTGCCGCCCAGTTTGAGACGCAGAGTGTCGCTCAGGATGGGACAGGATTTTTTAACTTATCCTGCGAATCAAAATTTTTTTCGTCGATTATTCGACTCCTTTTGACATGTATTACAAATTAAGCGAAGCAGTTTCACGTTAAATTTGTTCTCATTATTTTTTTCGGAGACAACTGATCTTTTGTACAATTTTTATTAATATTTTTTAGAATTTGGTTTGATCTCTAAAAAAACGTAATAGTAATAAAAATAATAAAAAAAAAGAAAAAAAAAGTGTTTTGCTTAATTTGTTATACATGTCAAAAGTAGGAAACAAAGTTTCTTTAATAAAGATGGTATCGTAGATAGTGATTTATTATGACGTGTCGGAACAAGATTTTAAAGTTTTACAACGGTAACATTTCAGATATTACTAAGTATTTATAGCTTAAAAATTTTCAAAATGATTGCTTGTAAACATAAAAAGTTTCCTGGACTCGTAAAAAAATAATCTTTTTTTGGGATTAACCCAGGCCTGTTCCATCAAAGTAAAAAGGAAAATTATGCATTATATTAATATTCAGACTGTATGACAAAGAAAAATCATATGTTATGCGGTTCATTTGTATATAATTACTACAAAAATACAATATTATCATTCAAAACGAGTAATAAGTAGCAGTAAATCATGGTTAGGACAGTTAAAGTATGATTAAACGAAAGTGGTCCATACTGGAAAAAAGTGTCCTAAAGTGGGAGACACTTATACCTGACTTGCGTGTTGAATTGCAATTATCGTAGTTGATTAATTATAATGTAGCCTTCTTATACTGTTTTCTAGTGTTTAAAACAAATCAAAAGAGACTTGTAAAGTAAAATTTACAGTGTAGATAAGCTAACAGAAAACAATAAAATAATTGATAACAGATTGAATATTGCTAATCACTTCAATGAATATTTTAATTCCATAGGTAAAAGTATAACAAAAAATATAGATAATATAAACAATAAGTATAAGAAATTAGTTATTAAAAAAAATCCATTTTCTTAACACCAATAAATGTAAGAGAAGTAAATGAAATAATCTCAAGTCTAAAAAAAAATGGTGGTATTGATGGCATAAGTGTATATACAATAAAAAAAATGAGTAAACATATAGAACAGACATTAACTAATATAATTAACTTAAGTATTCAAACAGGAATTTGTCAAAATCACTTTAAAAGTGCAGAATTTGTACCAATCTACAAAGCTGGTGATAAAACTAAAGCTACAAATTATAGGCCTATTTCCCTAATATCAAACTTTACAAAAATTTTTGAGAAAGTTTTACATATTAGACTCCTTAACTTCCTCGAAAAATACAAGATAATTTCTAACAAACAATTTGGATTCAGAAAAGGAATAGGGACAACACATGCTCTAGCTATTGTAACTGAATTTATATACAAAAACCTAGACAAAAGTAAGCCTATTATAGCTACTTTCCTAGATCTAGCAAAAGCATTTGATACAGTTGATCATTTAATTTTATTTGAAAAACTAGAGAAGTATAACATAAGGGGTATTGCACTAAAACTAATAAAAAGCTATCTTTGTAACAGAAAACAAATTGTTAGAATAGAAAAATTAAAAAGTGATACTTTAACAGTAGTATCGGGTATTCCACAAGGAACAATACTTGTCCTTTGTTATTTATTATTTATATTAATGTTATATTTAACCTAATGCCTAATGACTATCATCTCATATGCTGATGATACTGTAATACTAAGTTCCGAAGAAAATTGGGAAAAAACAACTACCTTAATGAACAAAATGCTAGACAAAGCAAATGATTGGTATAAAACGGTATTCATAACTTTTGTAAGCTATAATGATAAAATACCAAATCATATTGAAATAAAAATACAAGAAAAATGTTTAAAAAGAGTTCAATGTTGTAAATACCTAGGGGTTACTATAGATATGAACATGAGATGGTCACTTCATATACTTAATATAGTACAACGAACTAAGTACTTAGTTTATATATTTGCTAAATTGAATAAAATAATGGATATAAAATCACTAGTTATTATATATTATGAACTGTTTAATAGTTTGGCTAGTTATGGTATAGTGTATATATATATATATATATATATATATATATATATATATATATATATATATACTGCAATGTAAATTATAAATAAAGTATATATAAGTTAACTTTTTCTTTCAATTTTCAAAATATCTCTATGAAGTGTCATTTATTATTATTAGTAGAACATTCTGTTAATTTTGATGCTGATCCTATTATGATTCGTCGAGATTCTTAGACCCCCAATCTCGGGATCTAAGAATCTCGTCTATTCGTGAAAGAATCAATGTCAACATTTTACAGAATATTCTTTTAGTAATTATAAATGATATTTCATAAAGCTTTTTTCCAAAAACTCAACTATACTTATACTAAAAATCAAAACGGGCAAAAAGTCGGCAAGTTGGTAAGGTAGAGCGCATTTTTCCCTTTCGCACCGCCTTTATGAGCATGTAGTCATTTTTTACATTTGTTAGCAAATTTCAACCTCCATTTATTAAACAAAATTAAATCTCTTTAAAAAATAGAAATAAGGGATTTTTTTAGAAAATTCTCTGAATTTTTCATAAAAAATTGTTCCAAAACCTTTTAATGCCCCTTTAGATTAATTAAATTCATTTTGAAAATTAAAATCCTACAAAATAAATATTATAAACTACGAAGATAACGCCCCTTAGGAAGGGCTATATTCGTGTGTTTTGTTTGTTTAAAAAATAGGGGTAATTTTAAAAATAATTTTTTTTACTTTTGCATGCATAAAGTACATGTTAATACCTTTCATATGCCACCAGTTTCATTAAAAGATTCCTACAAGCACAGGCGCAGCGTTAGGCTCATTTGGATTCCAGGTGATAGAATTGCTAGGTCCTACCCAGACGGAAATATTCTTGTATGAATAACTGTATATAACTAGTTATGAAAGAAAATAATAGATAGAAACTATTTAAAACTATTTATAATAGTTTATAAAGCTCGGAATTGAGACTTTTATAATAGTTATTATGGAAAATGAACTGCAATTATTAGTGGATACAAATTTTTAACAGTTATAAATTTTTTTCAATTTTTTCGATGCGTGAAGTATAGTCAAATAAAAAAATTTATAACTGTTATTATCATTTTTTCAATACGTGGAATTTGGGCATATGAAAAATTTTATATATAGCTCAGAATTTGAAAGAAGATATTAAAATTATAAATAGTTATACGAAGTAAATTATAATTCAAAACAGTTATAAATAGTTATAAATTTTTTTGCACGATGTAATATTTCCTTGTTTGTGGTGAAAAGGAAAAGTTAAAAAAAAAATGTACAACTGTTTATAATTATTTATAACAGTTTATAGATATTATACGTAGTCTCAATTCCGACCTTTATAAATTTTTATAAACAGTTATAAATACTTTCTATTTTTTATGTGCTAAAACGATTTCCGTCTGGGTAGTGATAAAATTGTGGTCACGTAAGTTCAGATCAGGGAGTAAGCTTACTCCCTGATTCAGATCGATAGTGCGAAATGCCGCGACGGCCATTATGACATATTAAAATTGATTTTTTAACTTTTAAAAAGTATTAATCCTATAAAAAATTTAATTGTAAACATTGTTATTACAGTGGCTTTTTTCATAAAATCCATATTTAGCGAGTTAATTGAAGAAATGCGAAAAAGGTATATGGGGTGGCGGGGGGGGGGGGGGGAGTACGTTTGGCTTAAATAATCATACTTCTGGTTCAGATCCATCTTCGACAATTTACGGTTGTATTCTATAGGTCAACCGCTATCTTTTGAATACTCGCTTTTATACTTAGCTGACTTTTTGTTGACAACCTTTGGTCTCCCCGGCACCCGGACTATACATATTACGTGTGATTACAAAAGATTTATATACATCATAAAATGTAACTTTTCAAAATTCCAGTTAACACGAAACAAGCATATTTGATGAAATATTTTGCAACAATAGGTTTCACGTACTTTTCATCTAAGAAAACTTCGCACTAAATCATTTTTACAATTTTATCATTTGAATATTTGAGAATTTTAGTACTGTACACAAAAAATCAACATTTAAATTTTTAAATTAAGAAAGTTTTATTTACCTAATGCTATTCATACTTTTCTAAAATAATTTTGAAATCGTATGTCGAAATGGGGATGGTGTGATCAGTTTGTATTTTAATAGGAGAAGCGCAAAAAGAAGTTAGGTTTGCCGTATATTTCATAAGGTAATAAAAGATTAATAAAAGCACTGATTCCACATTGTTGCACCATAAAATAATAGATTCGCATACTTAAATTTAACTTTACAAATATAAATCTTAAGAATTTAATAGTACTTGACATTATTTTTCGTGTTTTGTTATTTGGTGAATCTTCAAATGTCTTCAATTCTGAATCCTCACTAAGAAGCGAAAAAAATAAGCCGCGGTATAAGCAATAAAAATACGTTAAAAAAAATATGAGTTAAAAGAACTCGGAATAGAAGGTCGTTATAATCTAGACAAAGAACAGACTCAGGGTGCGTTCATAGTGACGGAAAAACCGTGGCTGGACCTGCGACGTTATTATTTTATCCATGTAGGCATTTTTTGCATTACTCGTATAGTCGCATAACGCTTAAAATAATATTTGCTCATGATCGGACTCGTGGACGTATATGACGGCCAGAGCCGAGGATATGTGACACGGTAGCCGTAGACCTCGATGGATCCTCGAACAATCCTTTTTTACATTCAGGTGGGCAGAACGTACACTGACCACGAAAATGTCCCTAGCTCATGCGCGGCTAACTTCAATCGAGTTTTAACCGAGGTCGAAATTTTTGACCTCGGTCGATTCTCGATCGACCGAGGTCGAGCAAAATTACACCGAGGTCACCAAAATACTTGGACCTAGGTGGGGCAAGATTCGACCGAGGTCTACGAGAATTCGACCGAGGTGCGACCGAGGTGTAAGAAAATTCGACCGAGGTCCGACCGAGATCAGAAGATCAGACCGAGATTAATCCGAGGCTCCCCCGACGTTCATCCTGGAGTCACTCCCCGATGAGAGTCGCCCGAAGTTGATTCGCGACTCCGTCGAGGTTAACCCGAGGACTTGGAGGTTAAGCTAATGCAAACTTCAATGATATATATTAGTTGATGTATATATTTGTAGACATATACTATATTAAAATATAGAAGAACTCGCAAATCACCAGTGTACCATTGATAATATATTGAATATTATCAAAAAAAATGGCAGTGCACGAGATAAATAAAGGCAGAAGGTTGCACAGCGAATATCATCGGTTATTCCCAATGTTAAAACGACATGATAAGAAATTTGAAACGTACATGCGAATGAAGGTTACAACATTTGAGTAAATATTAACAAAAGTGCACGACTCTTTGATCAAAAATTGGTGCAACCTTCATACACAACCTATCTTACCAGAGGAAAAATTAGTTATTACAATAAGGTATATATTAATTATTATTACTATTATAATTTCTTCAAATTGATGACTAATGTTTGCTATTTTGTTACAGACATTTATCAACTGGTGCCTCTTATAGCGATTTATCTATTGCATTTTTAATGGGAAAATCGACTATAAGCAACTTGATTACTGAAGTATGTACAGCTTTATGGAACAACCTCCGACGTTTACATATGCCAATGCCGACATCAGATTCCTTAATGGACATTGCCCAAGAATATTATTTGATGTGGGATATGCTACACTGCGTGGGATCGATAGATGTGCGCCACATGAGAATCAGACAGCCAGAAGGCTCAGGATCTTTATATTATAACTATAAGAATTTTTTCTCTATAACGCTACAAGCAGTTGTGGATGCCCGCTATAAATTTGTTGCGATTGATGTCGGCGGCTATGGGCATCAACATGATGCAACTACGTTCAGACACAGTAAGCTATACAAAGCTCTAAAATCGAAAAAAATCAAATTCCCAGAAGATGACGAATTGTATGATAGTCGTACGGTTTTACCATATTTTTTTATTGGCGATGGCGCCTACCCATTGAGCAGAAATCTCATGAAGCCCTATCCAGGTAAAGGATTGTCAAAAGATGAGAAGTTATTTAATAAAAGGATATCGAGAGCGAGAATGGCTGTAGAATGTGGATTTGGGCGATTATGCCAGAAATTTAGAATTTTTTATAAGCCTATGGAGTACGAACCACCAAAAGCAAAATTAGTAGTGAAAGCCGCTTGCATTTTACATAACGTAATAATTGACTGTGAGAAGCCTATCACTATTGTATCACCTGAATTGATTGATGCATCATCAATTCTCCAAGGAGATGAACGGGAAATAGTAGATGAAGTCTTGACTGGGGATGGTCAAATTGTGAGAAGTAAACTCCTTCGATTCTTTTTGAAAAATCCCATAGTACGAAAATAGAACGATTTCGTAAATAAATATTGATCTACAAAATGAAGATGTAAGCATTTATTTATTTATTTATTTATAGAGACCTACATTTTTCTACTTTATAACTGAATTAATAAAAATTATTTTTAATAAACTTTAGATAGACGCCTAGACGTCGTTCGTCAAACCCTGGAGCCCTGCATATGAGTCAAATACTTGAAACTATGATCAAGGAGAAGATTATCGAAAGTATTCAAACGCGTCCGCTATTATCGTCAATGAAAGGACTATGCACTCTTTTCGAATCTGCATGTATATAATATGCGATTACCGAAGCTGTGATACGAACTGGCGAGCACAGTTTGAAAAAATTATATATACCGCAATTTAGAATCTGTAACCTTTATTCATATATGCTTCATGGTCCGTAAACAATAAATAAACTTACACCACACATTTTCTCTCTCTCTCTCTCTCCCGTTCTTTCTCACTCACTCATTTAAAATATATTTAAAAAACTCTATACAACAGTATAGAATAATTTTATATAATCATCATACATAATTATTACAGTATGCTTCGTATACAAAAATTCATATATAACAATGATCAACTGTCGAATAAAACAAGAATTCCGCACAAAAGTATATGAACGTGCATAGCATCAATTGTATTTACCTCGCGACGTATTTGAAAATCTATCTTTCTCTTCATCACTTACCTGTACTTATCTCCCAAGAAAAGAGTTGCTGTAGCTATAGGTAAAATCTGTCTTTTGTTTCTTTCTTCACTTATGTTCTTTTATTTTTTATTTTCTGTCCCTGCCTACCACGTATTATAAGTGTCATGCAGCGAAGAAAACTGGAATGACAAACGCGCACTCAATTTCTTCTATTTTTCTACGACGCGTCTATTTTTCTGTTTGTTGCAAAGAACGTCGTTTTTGCCTTCATTATCATTTTTTTTGCACCCTAATAATAATCTTTAAAGACCCTTTTGTGTATATATAGCCTATGCGTGTGTAGCCGGTGCTATGTACACGATGGAGGCAAGCGAAAGTCCATTTGGAAGCGGGTTAAGTGAAATATTTCGCTTGGACATTTAAAAAATATAACTCAATAATCTGTGACGAAGTCTGGAGATCCCTGTAAAACGAAGATGAGGGCTATAAGATAATAAGTCAAGCGCTCTGTTTCCTTTCCTGGTAACAGGGGGAGCTATGAAGAATTTTGTCGTTTAGTAAAACTATATATATATAATACTACTGTCCGATTAAAACGGATGCAGCTCACGGCCACCTCGTTATAGTGATTCCGCAAATATCAAGAAAGAAACCCACGCAAATTACATTGTCTCTTGAACTTTCGGCGCAAAAAATCGGCAATACACCGCACACGACAATCATACCCAGGAGCATTGTAATTCTCGCGGTTTTAGAAATCAATCATTTTTCAGGCTGTCGGCGTTCGCGGCCGGTCGATTCATTTTTCCGCGCTTTACATGCACGAGCCATTAAAATCGTTGGCTTCGCGCGCCACTCGCAAATAACGCACGGCCGCGTTGTGACGTAAGGCCCATTACACGCTAAAAGGAACAGGGAACAGATACAGATACCAAATAACATTGGTTAATATATCTATATATATGAGGAACAGACACAGATACATATATATATATATACTAAACAATGTTATTTTGTATCTATATCTGTTCCATGTAAATTACAGAAAAACTCTGTACTCTCGACTCGAGCCCAGTGTATACAGCGCAGCTGATGGTTTTATCGTAGCTTATCTCCCGCGATCTGGCGCTGCTGCGCGGCGGCGAATCATTAGGTCAGCCGGAGTCTTGCTAAGTCATTTTTTTTTGCTCGGATAACGATCTCTATGGGGACGCGCGAAAACCGTTTTTGTTCGACTTAACTCAGCGGTTTTCGTTTTGTTATAAAATAGAATGAATAGAATAATTAATACAACGTATACCGATTATCTACAGCAAAACTCACAGCAACATTATACGTTTATGTGGATTTGTACAATAATGTAAAACCAGACCTTTGTTACCTTGATACAAAAATCATCCCATATACAAATATAGTCTATAAGTTACAAAACTATACAATAAGAATAAAAAGATATGCATAATAACGACGTAGTACTGTGCACTAAAAAACTGCTAAATAAGCTAAATAACCAACGACTTTATTTCCGTAATTTGGCAAATAGTTTTACAGATATATCTATACAAAACTGAATATTTTGTAAAAAAACTGAAATACGCTCACGATGGTTACTTTCCTTTTCATCATACGACTTTCAAATTCAAAGTGCTGTCGTTATAATCTGCTGTTGACGTTAAGTTACAAATCTAAAATAACTATCATTTGCAAGCGCAAACAATATACATATATCGTGTGATCCGAAGGAAATCATTGGCCGGATTATTTAGATGTGTCGATCCCTGACTTATTAGATAAAAGAACTCTTTCTTTATCGCATTTTCACGCGGAAGTAGAAAGCCAATTATACTTCGTGTCTCAAATTGTAAGATTTTCGATGACATTTTTTGTATAATAACTCGCGATTAAACGCCAAGTTAATCGAAGTCTATTTACTTGACAATAGTGGATTAAATAAAGACAAGATCGTATGAAGAATACATCGTAGGCAGTAATTAAGGAAACTCTTGTTTGATGGTAAATGGATTTGCTAACCACGATTGCAAATCTGCTGTTGGTTTCACAATGATGATCTCTTCATCGTCGCTTAAAGAAATGATTTCTAAGTAGGAAAAAAATGAAAATGTTATTAGTGAAAATGATTTTAGAACAATAAGAATACCAACAAAATAAAATGCTTACCAGCTTCCTCTTTACTTTTCTTCTCAATTTTCACTTCGTTCTTATCATTCATTGTAGCTTCCTCGATAGTTTGCTTCTCAGTTTTTATTTCAATTATTTTGGAATCATCCATTTTGGGGTCCTTGATAGTCTGCTTCTCCATTTTTACTTGATTGTTACTGGAATTAAATTCAGCATTGGGTCGTTCCATCTTGACTGCAGATGGCTGCACTGCAGGAATTTCGAAGGCCTGTTGATTGTTTGTAGCATAGTTGTACAGCGTCACAAAAGCATCGAGCATACATTGCAGTTGGACAAGATCTCCGCCTGGTATTCTATCTAAGTATGGTAACACACTAAGCAAAAATTGCCAGTCGGCTTGGTTTTCAGGACTGTCAAATACAAATGGTGCTTCTGCAATTTGCTGAGAGTATTGGGATGTCTGGGCAACTGGAGTTGACGATTTGCTTGAAGAACCAGCAATTTCTGAACTTGAACTGTGAATTTCTTCATCGTCATCATCGGAGTCAATATTTCCATCTGACTCAGCCACAACCGTATCTTTCAGAAAAGACATTGAGTCAAAGTGACACCATGTTTTCTTTGGTTTTTTGGCAGCAGCGCCGGATCTTAATTTTGGCTGCTCAGCCAATTCCTTGGTATATTGTGTTACAAGATTCTTCCATTTGTTGCAAGCTTGCTCCTCTATAAAAGAATACACTAATTAATATTATATCACATTCGATTATTTATTACAATATTTATTAGATATATATATTACTTGAAATGTTTAGTTTCCTTGCAATATCAAGCCACAATTTTGACCGTTCACCGGGGTTGGAAAAATCTGGTGTTGCCTTGTTCCATAGACCTTCTGCTTCGAAGACGAAGGAAATCAAATTTTCTTCTTTAGGCTTACTCCACTTAAAAGGCACTGAAAAATTGCAAGTTTAAAAGAAATATAGCAATATATAAAAAATTTTTTGAAGGCATAATATAGTCCAGTCGAGTCGAGCTAGTTCGACTTATATGCAAATACTTATTACAGTAGCTTGATGAAAATACTTATTAGTAGCTCGAATACAAATGATATTTCGGCAATAGTATTGCTGTTTTTAATAGGTATTTCGTTTCTGAATATCTTAGAAGCTACTAAAATCGGTTCAAAACTCCCGTGTTTGTATAATATAAAATTTTGGTTTGTCTATACACGCGAAACAGTCACGCCGCAGGCCGCAACTTTCCCTAACGTCACGTACCGTGCGTTTTATGTCCCGAGGAAATTTCGAGAATTCTTACGCGACGGGGGATTTTCATTCGGCAGCGCGTGTGCGAAAACCGGCGAAAACGCGCGACAAGATTCGCGCACGGGTTTCGCACGCTCAAAAAGAGACTGTACCGCGAGGCGTGGGTTTTGCGTCCCGGGGAAATTCCGAGAATTCTTTGCGTACGCGACGGGGGATTTTCTTTCGGCTACGTGTGTGCGAAAACCGGCGAAAACTCGCGAAAAGATTCGCGCACGGGTTTAGCACGCTCAAAAAAGGCTGCAGCGCGAGGCGTGGTGCCTTCGTGGTCTTATACTTACTTGTTGCAGGTGCAGATACTTTCTTGTAAGCTGATTTGAAGACAAAAAAACAATCTCTGCGGCGGCTCTCGCTTCACGTATTGTGCTTCCTACTGGTTTGCGATCTGATGACTCGAGTCGTTGCGTTGTAGGCAAACTGCTCTTTCCCTCTCTCTTACTCCGCCAACATGGCTGCTCCCATCTCTTACTATAATATCGAAGTATATTAGGAATGATCGCAGTTTCAGGTTCAATCGTAAGCTTGACTGAGGGAGCGCCAGATAGGCTAGGTTCGAGAGGTTCCTGCTTGCTTGTGTGCGCGCGCATGCGTGACTTTACTGTATGCTAGATGGGGGGCTGAGGGAGGGGATATATTATAGACATATATAACGCCGGCGGGATACATAGTTCGCAACTGCAACTGATTACTTAAACAAACACGAGCGCTAAATCCCATAGCCCCCCGTGTATATAACTAATTAAGTAAAATCAGCTTATAGAGTAGATCAAGTACTCTTCTACTACTTTACTCTTCTACTATATAACTGTACAAGGTAAGCTTCTTTTGTCATGTTCTGAGTCGTAAAAATGTATATCCTTCATTCCTTCAATTATGTCATAATATAGATAATAATAAAATGGACAAAAGCTGCGCCGACGTATATAACCAACTGATGGGTATGAAGTCCGATGCTGAAGGATTAAAGATGACGTTTATCAAATTTATGTATCCGTACTTGATGAAACTGTCACTGAACGATCGGCTGCTGTTTAGAAAGCAGTTCATGGAATTATTGCGCCGCTACATCAATCCCAGTCAGAGTGAAGACGGCCAACCTCCGGCGAAAAAAAGAAGAACAGCGAATTCCACAGAGAAAGTGCGCGACGATGTAATATCATTAGATTAGTTGATTAAAAGTGTATATGAAAAATAAAATTAGCATCATTGTGTAAATTAGCATCATTGTGTATATTTTTTGGTATTTATTGTACGTATTGAAAAAGAAAAAGAATGTGCTACGAGCTGCAACGCTGCAAGTGCAAGAGGGAAGTGGACGGCCGGCTTCGCAGTTTGCACGGCGCGCTCAGCTCATCGTTTGGATTAGCTGATTATATGTATAATTATATACTCACTTCTTCCTTACAACAGATTCGTCGAAATTAGGCATAAACGACGTGTTCTTCCTTTTAGAAGCTGTACCTGGTCTGCTGGATTCAGAAAAAAAAACTCGGTTTATATCGGTTTTTCTCTCGTTTCGCAGCGTTCATCGCAATCGTAGACGTTACCAGGCAACCCATTGAACATACCGGGGCAATACAAGGAAGTATGGTCTTTGTGCTACGATACGTACAGAATCTTTTTATACCTGCTAGCTCTCTTTTCCTCTTACTCTGAATCTTCGCACTCACAATAGTCTTGTATAGTACGACAGCATAGCAGGTTATGTTTCGCTGTCTGCTAACCCAGATAACAAGGCGTTGTGCCGGCACGTTGACGGCACGCGTGCCGCATGCGTGACGGCACATTGACGTGCCGGCATTATGCCCTGCATTTTGCCGACAATATGCCGGCACGTTTAAATATGATCGCATGCGGGCAACCATAACCTTTATATATAAAATTATTGATTTTATTAATAAAAATAAAAGTATTTAATATTTTATAAGTTATATTTATTTTATTTTATATTATAATAAAAATATACATACAATTTACAAATAAAAGTTAAATAAATAACAATTATTTTTTCATTTCTAGTCCTCTTCTTTTTCTCTTCATATCGTAGTGGAATCTAAAAAGTTATCCAAATTGAGCTTTCAAAAAAAATTAATAATAATAAACTGCACATAAAAAACAATTTAATAACTAACCTCAAAATTACAATAATAGTAGAGTTTTCCCTGCTGGAGTAAAGGTAATTTAATTTGTTACCAATAATCTGAAAAAAATGAATGAATTTTAAACATTAATTTCAAATAATAATATAGTAATAATATTATTATACTCACTAATATTATATGTAATAATAATTAATTATATGCATGTCTTCTCGACTCCATTCAGGACCTTGTTGAAGTTCTTCCATTATATATATATCGGACTATCGCTATTCGATATGTCCCCAATCGCACGCCGTTCTGTCCGTATGCCGTCAAATGCTGCCACGATAATCTGAATTTCTGCGCCATAGCGTGTCGGCAAGCTGCCGTCAATTTGCAAGCACGCATGCTAGCGCCAAAAGAACAAAAATGATGACCACGCATGACTGCACGCTGACGGCAGAATGCCATCACGCGTGCCAGCACGCCACGAGCACACCGTGCCCGGCACGTGCTGTTATCTGGGAAGTAAGCTGTGGATATTATATTCTACAATTTTGTAGATGTACTGGCCCCATCTGTTGGGGAATATATATCATTGAAGTTTGCATTAGCTTAACCTCCGAGTCCTCGGGTTAACCTCGACGGAGTCGCGAATCAACTTCGGGCGACTCTCATCGGGGAGTGACTCCAGGATGAACGTCAGGGGAGCCTCGGATTAACCTCGGTCTGATATTCTGATCTCGGTCGGACCTCGGTCGAATTTTCTTACACCTCGGTCGCACCTCAGTCGAATTCTCGTAGACCTCGGTCGAATCTTGCGCCACCTAGGTCCAAGTATTTTGGTGACCTCGGTGTAATTTTGCTCGACCTCGGTTAAAACTCGGTTGAAGTTAGCCGCGCAAGGGCTAGGGACATTTTCGTGGTCAGTATACGTTCTGCCCACCTGAATGTAAAAAAGGATTGTTCGAGGATCCATCGAGGACTACGGCTACCGTGTCACATATCCTCGGCTCTGGCCGTCATATACGTCCACGAGTCCGATCATGAGCAAATATTATTTTAAGCGTTATGCAAAAAATGCCTACATGGATAAAATAATAACGTCGCAGGTCCAGCCACGGTTTTTCCGTCACTATGAACGCACCCTCAATATCCCTGGTTAAAAAACTTATGATATCGGATAAGACCTGATAAAACCGGGTTCAAATTCCGGACAAGACAGGATTGACTTTTTGATCTCATCCTGTTTTATCCGCACGTATCCGGAAATAACCAAGTTTGTATTGATTTGGATATGACCATATTAAATAGGTTCCAAAATCCGGATAAAATCGGATAAGATCATATAGATTTATTGTACAATCCGGTGTTATAAGTTTTTTTTAATCAGGAATATAGTAATAAGGTACCTTTCTACAAATTTTCAAAAATGGTGACATTTTATTCAAGTTATCGTGGGCAAACAAAAATCGAATTTTTTCACTATATAATTTTTTTTTCGAAAAAAGAAAAGGATAAAGACTTGAAAATCTTACAGAATATTCTTCTCCATATTCCTAATCAACTACAATTTTTTTCGAAACATTCCCATGTTATATTTCCCACATATCACCGTTTAAACAAAAAACGATGTTTCCATGCACAACCGAAAAAGCGAAATAGCTTATTTATAATTTTGGCTCGAAAAAGATAGGTAATTTTATGATTTTTCAAATGCATTTAAACTGAATCGATAATATTATTTCAAATATACCAAATAACCTGAAAAACTAAAACTGATAAATCGAAAAATCTATAAAATAAACATATGGAACAACAAAACAAATATTTTTCACCTCCCTTCCTCTAATAAGACAAGAAAAAATGATGTCCGAAACATTAATTTTGACCGTTATTATTCAGAGTAATACTCATGTCCATCCAGGCATCTCAAATGTGGCATCCGTTAGTATGAAAATACTAATAACGTTATTTTAATTTTTCGTGTGGAGAAAATATTAAAAGACATTGGGTAGACATATATTATTATCACTACGACATTACAACGATATACGTATTTTGAAAATGCATAAATTATGAGCATATAGTACGGCCATAATTGTTTACCTTTTCCTATGCGTTTTCTTTGTTGAACGTTTTTTGGATGCGTAAATATTCTTTTTACTCTTCAAATCGCCGATAGCCATGATTAAATTTAACACAATGTTCACTGTCACGTAATCAGATTAATAATAATAATACTACTACTACTACTAATAATAATAATACTACTACTACTACTACTACTACTACTACTACTACTACTACTACTACTACTACTACTACTACTACTACTACTACTAATAATAATAATAATAATAATAATAATAATAATAATAATAATAATAACAAGATATAAAAGTAAATTTGACACTTTTCTGTGATATTCTCAATATCTATAAACACAAGAAATAGCGATAAATGTCGCTGTCAACTTCCACGTGTTATGAGTGTCTGTCTTTTGTTTTTGCGAGTGCATACGTAGTTATATACTAAACTAAATGATGGGTATAGAAGGGGTACGGTGAGACTGTAGCAACCTGTAAATATGTGATCTGGGCGCCCACGACCCGCGACTTTCTCGACCTATATCAAACTCTTTTACATCCACATCACCTTCAGGAAATTGGGTTGTTTCATGAATAAATCCAAAATTAAAGAAGATACAGCGCTTCGAAAATCCTCGAACGTCATGGTTCACACACGGCCTTTTAAAATGCATGAATCGTGACGTCATAAACAAACTGTCAATAACTGTCACTCTAACAAATCGAGTTCATTTTTCAAAATTCAAGCAGATTGGTAATCGGTAATACAATTAATTATTCAATAAAAATGCTCATTGTCTAAATGATAAAAAACCTTTAACTACGCAAGATGCTACTTTTTTCAATGTGAGCCTTGTGGAAAATACAAACAATAAGACAGAACGAGCGAGTGCGATGCCTGTACAAAATACAGGTTTACAGCAGCGGAGTTGAATCTTGCTGTCTCGAAACTCTGCCGCTATATATACAGCATATATCGCACGCGTCTGATTGCATATGTGACGACAAATTTATAATTGTTTCAATTTTATCATTTTTAAATAATAAAAAATGGATAAATATTCAGCTAATTGATTTTAATTACTACCATGTAATCTTTAAAGATTAGTTTTTATATTGTATTCAGATAAAGGCTAGCGTTTTGTTGTGACAAGCACATCACAAAAAAAAATTTATTGAAAATCCCCTATTGTAAAATTAGATATTATCAATTACAGACAGAGTTGACCCAATTGAAGTGCCCTTTTTATATTTCATTTTGTTTCTTCAACAATTTCAGGGAAACTTGGTAATATCAAAATTGAAAAATAATCATAGGTTGAAAAGTTACATTAAATTGTTTATACTTACACATGCACACGCTTAAAAACAAATCAACATGTAATGTTACATGTAAAAGATTTTCCGGTTATGATAGTTATTGTTCAATTTTGCTGTCGGCATGTCCTCCTGAAATCGTTCAAGAAACAAAATAAGACCTTCAGAGTAACAATCCGCGAATGCAAAATAAAAAATTTACTTCGATTTTGTCAACTCTGTCTCTAATTGACGATATCTAATGTTATAATAGTAGAATTTCGATAAAAAGGAATGTTTTAGTGGCATGAAGAGACTTTGTTTTATAATATATTAACTTTCATGACTGAAAAAATAATAGTAAAAAATTGTTGTATTTGAAGGTCAATTGGCCACTCATACCTCATAAAATATTGAAAGAATTACAATAGTGTATACTATTTAAATCCAAACAAATATTTTTCTTTTATTAACTACTTGTCTTATTATACCAGCAAGCATTAATTGTTAATAAAATATGTTATTTTGTACCAATATATTTTTCATTGAAAGCCAAAATATTTTGAATTTGAAAGTAAAAAGTTACATTAATAGTGTTATGACTCCAGGTATTTTAAAAGTTTAATCTCAAACATATTATTTGAATATAATTATTACATAATTTAACAAGGCTTCTATTAAAAGATGTAGAATGTGTCAAACTTTACCCCTGTGCAACTCAGCCCTTTACTCGCCTGTTATTCTGCATGGTCTTTTTTAGAAAGTTTTAAGAACAGTATTTTTATATAAATTATTATAATGTATACTTACCTGAAATACATCGTTTTATTTTGAAAAACTCTTAATTATTTATTTTTTCAATTATAATTTATAAGTAACATATAATTTTAATATGTTTCGTAACATTAAAGCATTTTTGGTTTCTTAAATAGTAAAGGTTAATTAAATATCTATTGAACTATTGTCGCTTTGTTAATATTTCATCTATTCCAAATCAATCGGTATTTCAAATTTTAAATAGGTCTCCCATGTTGCGCGCGTCTGCTAGTGCTGCCAATGTAAAGCAAGTAGCAAACGGTGGTGTGTTTCGGATGTTTCTTTTTCTTACTACAGTCCACGCTATAGTGCCGGTTTGCATCAGTTGCTCTTCTCGCAGTAAACGTTTAATTTTCATTTTCAGCCACATCGTTTAATTTTCATTGTAAGGCCACATCATGTCGAGTAAGTATATAATTTAGATATGTAATTTCTTTAAGCATGCATAAAAAATAAATAAATAAAAATAGTACATTTCTACACGAATGCGGAAAAATGCTCGCTTCGCTCGAGCGAAAAATGTCACATGAGGCAAATAATCTACTTACGCACTAGTTTCGAACCGTATTTTATACCACAAGCACCGAAAAATTATATCACAGTTGACATTTTGAAGTCAGAGTTGTATAAAATAAGTCAAAGCAAAATAATTAAATTGAATGTTTACGCTAAAAAATATTTGACAATCGTCTTTTCTTTGTTGTATCAACACGTGAATTTGACAAAGCCACCCTTTCTTGGAATGCTGTCACTTCGTTAAATCCACGTGTTGGAACATGTAAGAAATGACAGTTCAATATAAGCAAAATACAAACATATGTTATATGATATGATTTTATATTATTATGAAACGGCATAACCTTACATTTTACAATAACTTTGTTTTTAAATTAATTTTTACTCATGTGATTTTCAGGAAAAAGTACAGGAGGAAGCAGAATCGATGTGAGTAAATATAATTTTAAAGTATTTTAATATAGAAAAATCTTATTTATTTAATGTTGTATTTCTCATTTTTCAGTACGACAAGGAGTATCCACCAATACGTCGTCAGTCGGGACCTGCGGCCGCAGCTACTCAAAATGAGCCGTACGTTCTGCGACGAAGTCAACGCAGACAAAGCAATAGGAATGAAGATCAGGTAATGTGTTATTTCAATAATCTGATTGTGTCCTGAAGGACTTCTCCGAGGCTTTTTTGACATATAAGGTAAATGTCTCAATTTCTGCTCACGTCCCTATTTCTAATCACTCGAAGTTTTTCTGTTATTATAGATATGAAGGTTGTTTTAATATATATTATATTCAAGCTATCTATACCTTTTTAGTATTACAAATAAAACCTGTAGTGCTGAATTAAAAATATTGTAGATTCTAATTAAAAAACTTGATAATAGTGATAGTTTGAGGTTAGACGCAGATGCATTCTGCATGTTCCTATTTCTAATCACGAAAAAATAACGTTTTAGTTGTATTTATACAATAAGTACACTGTTTTCTGCTTATGCATCGTGAAGAATTTACGCTTATTAACATACTAATACAATAAAAAGATACAAATCATATGCTTGAAGTCTATAAAATCAACGGTGATCAGAAATAGGTACAGATCGAAATCACCGCTTTTTGCTGTGAGCAGAAATAGGTGCATTTTGCATACGCCTTTTAATTGACTATTATTAATATTTAAGTTAGTAAAATGGATTTTACGCCTTTACATTGTATTGTCCGATTCATAATTAAGATAATAATCATATCTGCTTTATAAATTAATGTTAGAATAACTTTTTAAATATTTTTGTTTGATGCAAAATGCTTATATGAGCAGAAATCGGGACATTCACCTTACGTTAAATATCGCAGAAGAAGTTAAGTAGGTCCATTAGGTGACCGATGATGGTGTTCTAGCGGACTTGTTCGAGGTTTTCTTGATGTATATACTAAATAATTTAATTTTCAGTACAATTTAATTTTCTATAATATTTCATGTGGAGTATAAAGTTTAAAATAAATAGTTTGTACAGAATGTTTAAATACATTTATAATTATTTTCACTTTGTTCGATGAAGCAGTTAAGTAAAGTTTACACTGAGAGTAGTTAAGTATAAACTGACAAAAAGTGTATACCTCTAGATTATTTATTCTATCTCAGCACTGGGCTCTGGGATATCTTCTATTAAATTATCAATCATAGCAACCTCACCTCTATTGATTTATCTAGACATCTGAATTTTTGAATAGTAGTATATTTGTGGTACCTATAATACATGCCATGATCGTAAAATATAAACTTGAGAGTTGCTAAATTGTCCAAACAATATATGTCCTGTATCACAAAAGGTAACGTTATGTATTATTTTCAGGTTTATGATTTTTATTGTTTTTTCTTAGTAGATTAATATTCTAGGCAGACATAAATAGTAGTGCATAATTTGAAAAATCGAAAGAAAGTGTTAATAAAAGAGTACTACATAACCTCAATCTTTGCTATGCAGGGCATATGATGTTTAGGGCTATTTAGCAAGCATTCTTACTTATTTACCTATTTAGGGCTATTTTCTCAAGCTTAAATTTGATCATATGCTATCTTTTAGAAACTTAAAACAGTCACCTATACAAAATTTCAGATGTTCAGATAAATAAATAAAGGTGAAATTGCTGTACCTCATAATAATCACTACAATAAGCCACCCTAGCGCTGAGACAAAATCTATAATCTAAAGGTGTACTCTTTTTGCAAGTATACTGCTTCATCAAACAAAGTGAAAATGATTACAAATACATAAATATTGACATTCTGTATGAACAATTTATTGTAATCTTTAAACTCCATATGAAATAGTATACAATATTGAATTGTAATACAAAAATGATTTGAGGTTTAAAAATTCTTTGTTTCATAATAGTTTCACATTACTTTTCTTATTTTCTTCAATTCATTAACAAAATATATGATTTGTGAATTATTAATTGTGTATAATTAATAATATAGTATAATATATTTAATAATAATATGTTAAATTGTTTAAAAATAACACTTGGTACATGTTCCGACAAGTAAGACAGAGTACGTACTCAGTCAACATTGATTTATTGCTTGTTTAAATATTAAATATTTAACCATTCGCCTTAAAACTTTTAGGTGATCTTCAAAATATGTTTCTGCGGTGAGTATGTGGAAATCTTTTTTGATAAGTTGAAAATATTCAGTTTTGAGAGAAAAAAAGTTAATTTTTTTATTCAATTTTGTTTATTTTAAATCTAAGCAAATAAATATTTTTTGTTCATAAACTGAAACTTTTGAACTTATCAAAGAAGTTTTTCATGCACATACTCAAGGCATAATCATATTTTGAAGAATATGGTAAATGAATGTTGGCTGAGTACGTACTCTATCTTATTCTTCGGATACTCTCTCAATGTTCGCTGGATGAAATTTACTCCACAACCTTAAAAATTATTGCATCTTTTTTAATTTTTTACTAAGTTCAATTCAAGATTATTCAGTATTTTAGTGGTAACGATTTATATTTTCTGCAACGCTGCTAGCAGCAGCAGGTGCAGCCCACCGACCGTGGCCGTCAGATGGTCCAGCCGCCGCCTGTCGCCAGATCAGCAACTCCAGCAGCAGCAGGAGACCAGCAATACCAGCAGCAGCAGGTGCAAGATGACCGACGGCAGGTCCAGCCGCCGCTTGTTTCGCCAGATCAGCAACTCCAGCAGCAGCAGGTGCAGGAAATATACCCACAGCGCGTCCTGCCGCCAGCAGTACCGCTACAACCAATAGATCTTAGGAAAGTCCAACCGCCGATAATGCCGCTAGCTGGCCAGCAGCAACATCCACCACCGATGCTGCTGCCAAGCCACCTGGAGCAGCCGTACCAGGTGCACTGGATGCACCATAATCAGGTCTGTCCGCCACCGATGCTGTTACCAGGCCAGCCAGTGCAGACGCAGCAGGGACAGCAAAATAAGCCACAACAGGTCCAGCCGCCGACAATGCCGCTAGCTGGCCAGCAGCACCATCCGCCACCGATGCCGCTGCCAGACCACCTGGAGAAGCCGCACCAGGTGCACTGGATGCACCCTAATCAGGTCTGTCCGCCACCGATGCTGTTACCAGCGAGTGCAGACGCAACAGGGGCAGCTCAGGTATCCGCTATACACCCAGGCGCCGCCAATACCGCCAGGCCAACTGGACCTATCCAACATCCCCGAGCAGAGCAGCCAAAACCAGACTGCTCTGTGGGTGCAGTACCAGCAGGAGTTTCAAGAATGGCAGCTGCATTGGCAAAATTTGTTTGCTATGCATCCGCGTAAGCAACAGCGTTCAGCCCAGCCGCAAACGCCTGATCAATATAATTGGGTAAGAATTTTTTTCGTGTTCATGGTTATTCGAATCTTTTTGACATGTATTACAAAAAGAGCGGAGCACTTTTTCGTTAAAATTTTTGTAATTATTTGTTTTCGTAGATTCAATGAATTTTTTAACAAATATTAAATTTTCTTTTTAAAATATCGATTGGATCTACGAAAATAAATAATAAAAAAAAATTTAACGTAAATGCTCAGCTCTATTTGTAATATATATCAAAAGAAGTCGGATAACCGTGAACAAAAATTTTTTGTTCTTCATGTCACCTAGAATCGTGTCAGAAACAAAGTTCCTTTAATAAATATGGTATTGAAAGTAGCGATTTATTGTGACATGTAGGATCGAGATTTTGAGGTTTTACAACGGTAAAATTGAAGATATTATTAATTATTGATAGTACACTGAAAAAAATAAAAGGCTACTTCTACTCGAGGGGTACAAGCAGTATCTTCTTGACTCCCGACACGACGAAATATGCGCACAGTAGACGCGCAGAAGACTGAAAGTGAGGTTATGTTTCTCCCACCTCTGCCGCGCTTTACCGCGCAGCATTCTGCGTGTCTACTGCGTACCTATTTTGCTTTTACTCGGGTAGTCGAGTAGATACTGCTCGAGTCCTCAGTAGAAGCAGCCCTTTATTTTTTTCAGTGTATAACATTTTTTAGAATAATTTCTTTTAAACATAAAACGTTTTCTGGACTCGTAAAAGAAAAATCGTTTTATGGGTTTAACCCAAGCCTGCCCCCTCAATAACCGTTGTATACATTCACTTTGTAACCTAGCAGAAATAAGTTTGATACGCAAATTTTGGTATGAAATCGTGGACGTATCATACTGAGTTTCATAAGCAAATGATTATACGTATCATACGTGACGTATGATACACGCCCAAACCCTGCACATACACACATTGTTGTAATAATTGTATACAAATTTTATATACGACCAACAGAACGATCCTAATGAAAGGCATCGATGGCTGGAACAGCATGGCTACCAGATCCCGCCGGCAGACTAGGATAAGGAAAAGAAGGTAATTAAATTAGATTTTCCAAATACTGATCTAAAATGTTACTATCAATAAATAAATATATACCATTAAAATAACGGTCTTGGGGAATTTATTATTTTTAAGTATATTATTCAATAAAGTTAAAATTAAAATACATTCAAGTACCCTATTATTAAAAAAAAGCTTAATAGCAGGGCTGGCGTCATCGAGATCAGCGCAACCAGCAGAACCCGCCAAATGAAAAGCTGCAAAAGGGCGAGCAGAAAGGCCAACAATGGCAGAAAGGTCATAAAGGTCCTTGGAAGCAGAGAGGCCAACAACAGCAACAGCACAATAAGCAGGTATATAACGTGTCTTTTTTCGTTTATTTGCTTTCTCAAAAATAACTGTTTTGGAATAGTATATTACGCAACTAGGGGCGAAAAAGGGTATTTCCAAGCGAGGATGATGATTGAGCACGAGTGGAAGTCTCGGGCGCCGAAGGCGCCCGAGACGTATACGAGTGCTCAAACTCATCTTCCTAGTCTGGAAATACCCTTTTGCCCCAAGTTGCGTCCCGTATTTTTTATAACAAGTGCATAAAGAAGGCCATTCTTTGTCGTGTACAAAGTGGATTGAGAATAGAGTTTTTCGAGTCGTTCACTTAAGTCTATGACATATTATATATATATGTGTGTGTATATGTATGCATGTATATATATGAAATTTTAAAAATTTACCAGTATTTTCCAAAAGCTTTATTAAGGAAATGGAGCAAAAATAAATAAAGGGTACCGAAAATAAAAGGTAGCGAAAATGAGTATTTTCGGTACCCTTTATTTGACGCTCGGAAAACTCTATTTTCGCTGCACTTTATAGGCGCCAGAAAATGTCTTTTTTATTCACGTGTTATAAAAAAAAAATTTTTGGCATTGTTTAATAAGCTACGCTCAAAAAATGTCCGCTGTATGGATGTGTGTGTGTGTGTGTGTGTGTGTGTGCGTGTGTGTGCGTGCGTGCGTGCGTGCGTGTGGGTGTGTGGGTGTGGGTGTGGGTGTGGGTGTGTGTGTGTGTGTTTGTGTGTATGTGTGTGTGTGCGTTGCTCACCTGCATTCAAATAGTCCGCGGTAAAAACTTATCAAACTTTGCATGCATGTTTGCTATGCATGGCTAAAAGTGACTTTAAAATTTCAGCGAAAGTGGTCGACTCAATTTCATTTTGCTGCTATTTTTCGAAATTTAAAAATTTGAAAATTTAGTTTTTTTGACAAAAATTTTAAGAAATATTTTTTGGTAGCGAATTTTTTTCATAATAAAGTACTCATAGAATTCTAAAATTTCAGATGCATAAAGATTCGAAATATACCGTTTTTCATTTGTTATAGCGTGTGTTTAGTGATTTCTTCTTGCCTCTGTAACTCGCAAATTAAATAATGAAATTCAATGAAATTTTTACCGAATATTTGTTTTATATAGAAGTATAATTCTGATAATTTTTAAGTAGCATGATTCATTGCGTTTTCAGAAAAGAATGTTAAATAAATGCATTTTGTTCGGCAACAACATTTTAAAAAACTTTTCTTTTTTTCCTTTGAAAGTTACAGTTACAATGTATGAAGTATATAGATATATACGCCCTTTAACATTGTTTTGATAATAGTTTTCGAATTTTCAAAAAATTACGTTTTATACATGTCGTCTATCTGCTTTCAAATATTCGCCGGTTAAAACTGACCAAACTTTGCAGGCATATTTGTTATATATTTCTAAAAGTTGTTTTAAAATTACAACGAAAATGGTCCATTTATTTTGATTTTATAGCCATTATTCAAAATTTAAGAAAAAGTGTATTTTTGGAAAGCGAAATATTTTCGCAATAAAGTACTTATAGAATCCACGATTGCGATTGTTCAAACAATAACACTGCTACGGCATTAACATTATAAAATTAATAATTTTTTGCATTACTGATTGGATCATAAACAGCAAGCTGAAAGGAATGTACCGAAGGCACAGCAGAAAGGCGAGAACAAGGCTAAGAAGAAGTCTGAGAAAGACAAGAATCTTGAAAAGGTAATTAAAAATTTTCAAGTACATAATTTAATATCGTTGTCTTTTTGGCCCAAATCCAGAAAAGATACTGTAAAATTTTGGTGAAAACATGACGAAACTTTTCTTCTCTAAATTGATTTTAAAAAGTCGGTAAAATGAAACATACGCCAGTATTAAGTCCTTTTGACGTTTTTTGTTGAAAGACGAGTAAAAGTTGAAAGATTAGATTCCCCCATATACATAAAATTATAAACTTGTTATATTCAATTTCAATACTGTTTATTTTATCTTCTTTACTGTTTTAGATGGTGAAAAAGGCAATAGAGAAGGCCTTGAGAAAGGTACCCGCACAGACCTCACCAACAGCAGCAACAGCACCGACACCACAGCCGCCTCCAGCCCCGATACCACAGCAGTATCCAGTCCCGACACCACAGCCGCATATACCCCCGATGACCTATCCTCCACCATACAATAGGCACGTATATCCACCATATTATCCACCATATTATCCACCTTACTAATATAATTCTTCTATTCTTTTTTTTTATTTTTAATACTGTTTTTTTACATTTTTAATTAAAAAAATTAAACATAAAATTAAAAATTTATTAACCTTCCTGCGTCAGCGTTTTACCCGACTTTTCCATTCCCGAATGCATATTTATTTTTTACATGTTCGGAAATTGGATAACATCTCTCTTTATGTTTTCGGGGTCGTGGAAAAATCGAAAATCGAACCAAGCTTATCATAAAGAGTAAGTTGTCAGCTTTGATTTGCGTGGTCGTAGGTACTCTCAAAGTGTACCAGTCAAAAGTTATGGCCAAAAATGTCAGGACGAGATATCTCGTCCTCCTGGTTACGGTAAAGACCTCGTTTGGACGAGATGTCGCAGGATACTGCGCCAGAGGGTTAAATTAAAAAATATTCTTTTGGTTTTATTTATATAGTATGAAAGACTTTTGAAAAAAGTTGTTCTCTAATTTCGTATATTTTGAACACATAAATGTTAAAAATGCAGTTCTTGAATTTAATTTTAAGTAAATAATATAACTAAAGTAAACTCGATATTGTGGAGAGTAGAACCCGGGACATTTGACTACAGAAGCGGACATCCTACTGACTGCGTCATCATGGACTGTTACGCACGATACTTCGAATCGTCCTCACCAGGTGCACGAGAGTCTACTGTCAAATTGTTTCTATTATATTTATTATGGTGTATTTAATTGTTGAAGTACTCTGCTAGCAACGTACAATGTCTAGTAAACTTTACAAGAATATATATCGAGCTATCGAGCAATTTACATGAAAAGATCACGTAAAAATTATGCGTTCAGCTTGCTTTCGCGCGGCAACTACTTACAAAAAAATGAAAATATCATTTATGAAATCCCAGAGCGCAAAGAAGCTAAACTTTTTCCACATTTATTATATTTATATAGTCAAAATAAAAATATATTTATACATTCGTGGTGCCTTAAGGGGGTCTGAAAGTCGATTAAAAATTCAAATTTATCGCCTTGATTTTTTCAAATTGTGCCACCTTATTACTTAATTACTGTGACTCAGTCAATCTCATTGTGTCATATATGCAATTACACGTAAATTTGGGACTCAAACGAAAATGTACAAACGTGTTGGAATAGCTTATCCGATTCGTGCCACGCACTGACTTCTAGCTTGTACTGGCGCTACGCCATACTTTCTACTCACATACTTTTTATACAATTTACAAGTTGTTTATGTATTTTTATCAAATTGAATATAAGTACCTCTAATTAAAACATAAAAAATTCTATAAGTAGTTTTTATAAATATTGCTCGTATATAATTATGTTTTATTTGATCTAGTTTTCATATTCTTAGGATTGCGAATAAGAAAATGCTCGTGAAAAAGTAAATCTGAGTAGAGAGAAAGTGAAAGAGAGAAATAGAGATATATATGTATATATATATATATATATATATATATATATATATATATATATATATATATATATATATATATATAACTGATCGGATATGTCCTGCAGTTCCTTGTCATATATATATATATATATATATATATATATATATATATATATATATATATATATATATATATATATATATATATATATATATATATATGACAAGGAACTGCAGGACATATCCGATCAGTTATAGCCCAATCACTTGTAATGTCATTTATCGGAACGCATTTTAATTTTTACATTCTTACCAATGAAGAATACTTTCAAGTGTGATATCTCAAAGTTAAGTGCTTTTCATTGGTTGAAAATTAAAAATTTGAAATGCATTGTGACACAAACTAAATTATAAGGTACTGTACAATGTTCCTAAATTTAAATGATTGCAATCGTTTGTGATGCAATTGACGTTACGAATACGTACGAGGGTAGTTCAATAAGTCTTTAGAATAAAGTATAAAAACAATTTTTTTTAGGTAAATTTTTTTTTGTTTTTCAACATAATCTCCTTGGAGCTCTATACACTTGGTCAATCGCTTTTTAAGTTTTTTTAATCCTTCAGAAAAGTGCGTTTTCGGAAGTTCCTCAAAATAAGCACTTACAGAGGCAATGACGTCTTCGTTGTCCGTAAATCTCTGTCCACCGAGCCATTTTTTCAAGTTTGGAAATAAGAAAAAGTCACTGGGGGCTAAATCTGGTGAATACGGTGGGTGTTCGACCAATTCGAATTTTAGTTCTTCAATTTTAGCCATTGAAACGAAGCATGTGTGAACTCGGGCGTTGTCGTGATGAAAGAGAATTTTTTTTCTCGCCAAATGTGGTCGTTTTTTTTTAATTTCTTCTTTCAGCTGCTCTAATAATGATGCATAATACTCACCAGTAATTGTTTTACCCTTTTCCAAGTAGTCAATAAGTATAATTCCACGTGCATCCCAAAAAACCGTAGCCATAACCTTACCAGCTGACTTTACGGTCTTTGCCTTCTTTGGAGCTGGTTCGCCTGTGGAAATCCACTGTTTGGATTGTTCCTTTGTCTCAGGAGTGTAGTGGTGTATCCATGTTTCATCCACAGTCACAAATCGACGAAAAAATTCCTCAGGATTCCGACTTATGCGCGCCAAAAGAGCCTCAGAGGCGACCACTCTATTGCGTTTATTCACAGCTGAGAGCAAACGCGGCACCCATCTTGCCGATAGCTTTTTCATGCCTAATTTTTCATGTAGAATTGAAACAACTGCACCTATAGATATCCTTGTGGCCTCAGCTAACTCACGCACTTTTAATCTTCTATCCTTCAACACCATATCGTGGATTTTATTGATGATTTCGGGAGTAGTTGCTTCTACGGGCCTTCCTGAACGTGGTTCGTCACTTATTGATGTACGACCACGCTTAAATTCATTTACCCAGTTATAAACCGTTGCTGAGGCAGGGGCAGATGTGCCATGAACTGAGTCCAATTCATTTTTTATCTCATATGGAGTTAAACCCTTTAAATGAAAATGTTTAATTACCGCTCTGAACTCGTTTTTTTCCATTTTTCTTAACAAGCAATTTTTTTTTTTTCAATTGGTTATAAAAACACGTAAACTCAGAAGATGTGGACTGTGACTGCACCATATATCTAGTCGGGAGTGGTGCTGACTGAAAACAGATGATTTGGAGCGATTCGCGCGCCATCTGTTGGTCATTCTAAATACTTATTGAACTACCCTCGTATCATCGTGAGCAACTTCAAAACAGGAAATGTATATAACGTATGAAAAACCATTTCAAGTGGTCGTCATCTGGTCGTGACCCCAAGTTTGGAAAGGTAAGACTTGCAAGGAGCATAATCCATCATAATTAATAAAATTTCTACCAAGTAAACAATACATTTAAATTTCAGATAAAAGTTGTTGCTGCTATCGTAATCTCACCTCGATGTTAGATGGTGGCCAGGGGCAAACTTCCCTTGGATTATACTTAGACTGCAATTTCCAGATCCTATTTTAATTAATAATAATGCAAAGGTGAGATCCAATTTATTGTTATAAATTTTCAATTCTTCATTATCTCTGTGTGTGTGTGTGTGTGTGTACTCAGATATGATTCCAGTTTCTCAGAGTGCTTTGAAATAGTCATCAATTCTTCTATTCGATCATGGAATAGTTATAATTAATTTATTGTATCAAAGTAATTGTTCAGATTATGAGAATATTTCGTTCTATAGAAAAATTGAATTAAATTTACATTTAATTATTGTTGAAATAAAAATTATTTTAATTGTATGTATTTATGTAGAAAATAATATATAAATATTATTAAATAATTAAATGTAAACTTAATTTGATTTTTCTATAGAACAAAATATTAACAGAATCTGAACAATTATCTTGATACAAAAAATTAATTATATTTTAAAAAGGTACTTGGGGCCTGCGGCGGCTCAGTCGGTAGAGTGTCGGATTCCCACGCCGGTGACCCGGGTTCGAATCCTAGTCTCTGCCGATTGATACAAGCACCACTGTAAAAATTACATCTGCTTTGTTTACAAACAGACCGCAGACCCCCGTCGTCGATTAGCACGACATGGGAGCACAAACATGGCGACGTTAAAAAAAAAAAAAAAAAAAAAAGGTACTTATCTAAGGCGTAACTACAATCCATTCAGCAAAATCCAGTAGATTGTATGCTTTTGTATTATAACCTGATTCACGTAACCTCAAAAGCGGGCTCCTCTATCAAAATCGAGGAGAGCGCTCGATCGTCTTTCAATATATATATATATATATATATATATATATATATATATATATATATATATATATATATATATATATATATATATATTTATGTATATATATTATGTATTTATGTAGAAAATAATATATATATATATATATATATATATATTTATGTATATATATTATGTATTTATGTAGAAAATAATATATAAATATTATTACATAATTAAATATAAACTTAATTTGATTTTTCTATAGAACAAAATATTAACAGTATCTGAATAATTATCTTGATACAAAAAATTAATTATATTTTAAAAAGGTACTTATCTAAGGCGTAACTACAATTCATTCAGCAAAATCCAGTAGATTGTATGCTTTTGTATCATAACCTGATTCACGTAACCTCAAAAGCGGGCTCCTCTATCAAAATCGAGGAGAGCGCTCGATCGTCTTTCAATATATATATATATACATAAACGCAATCCCGTGCTGTGTTGTGCTGTGCTGTGCTGTATTGTGCGGTCCGATTTTAGAACAAGTCTATCTACGTCAGTATCTATGGTCTTTGAATTATTATTTTAAAAGTATTATTTAGATTCTTTAATACATTAAGGGGATGTCGGAGCTATAGTTTCAAACAGTCGCCGCTACATTAGGCTGGCGCTGCCGTCAGGTGATGGGATCGCGATCCAGAGCATTATTTCGTGAAAAATAAAAAATAGACGTACTTACAGAGTAACTAAATAGCAGAGCCGCGTAGCCATACCCAAAAGGTAGTGGATTCTGCTGTTAGACTCGGCACCAAGCGCGAACTTTTTACACAAGTTTGGAAATACGACGCGACGGCCGGCGTACATGACATCCAGGGCGCCATGTTGAAAAGCCACTTAGTATCGACCATCTGAACCGAGATGGGACCACGTGGAATTTCTGAGGCATACTCGGCGCGCAATCATCATGCTAGAAGTCTACCGCAGCGGCATTCACTCTCGCCGTCATGTAAATCCGCCGCTGTGGAGTGCTGATTGCGCGTCAGTGAGTGCCGCGAAGCGGGTAGGCTATTCCAACGCGTAAAAGCGACTTACTACCGGTCGTCTGGGCAGAGATGGCGCCACGCGGAATTTCTCAGCCATATTCGGCGTGCGATAATCGAGCTGGAAGTCTACCGCAGCGGAGTTCACTCTAGCAGTCTCTAAACTCCGCCGTTGTAGAGTGCTGATTGCGCATCCAGAGGCTATTCCAATGCGTAACATTTAGTTTTGGCTCTTATTATATTTACGTATTATTATATATCATGAATTACCATAGTATTGTTGCCTGCTAATTTAAAATTATATTAGTACGTACAAGTACCAATATTTTACAATATTATTTACACAATAATGATATATACCTTTATAATAAAATAAGTACTTAATTCTATCTTATTATACAACAAATATATAAATAAATGTAAATATAAATGTAAATAACAGAGAAAAAGCAGATACCCTTTCGGAGAATATTCTCTGCTTTTTTTATTATACTACTCTGGTGCACACAGCAAATTTATTAAAAACTATCATATATATCCATATCTGTTATAAATAATACGATATCTCTCTCACTTTCACAAAGAATATGACTACTAAATTAAAAAGAAGATAATTATAGACGAGTAATATTTATCAAAACTCTTTATAGAATTTTTTAAATTTTGCCGCCACCGTAGCGTGTTGATCGCACGCCAGTGATACTACGAATCGGAGAAGCTATTCCAACACGTTTATACATTTGCGTTTGAGTCCCAAATTTACGTGTAATTCCATATATGACACGTACTTATAAGTAATTATACATGACGTATATACGATCTTATTATATAACTAATATATAAATAAATGTAAATATAAATATAAATGTAAATGTAAATATATATCGTATTATTTATAACATTTATATATATATATATATATATATATATATATATATATATATATATATATATATATATATATATATATATATATATATATTTAAATATATATATATATATATATATATATTTAAATATTTATATATATATACATATATATATATATATATATAGAGTGCGTTTCATAACTTTAAGACCACCCACATTTTGCGCTAAATCACTGTAATTTAATATTGTATTGATACATAAATTTTATAATCTTAAAAATAATCAAATTTCTCAACATTTTACGCTATTTAGACAATTTAAACATTTTTCGTAGTATTAAAATAACGAAATATCGTATTTTAGGCTGTTTCATAACAATAAGACCACTGTAAAGTTATATTATTTTATTACTATTCCTACTGTATATTACAATAAATTAATTTAAACTATGATTTGTCATTATATTTTAAAATTCTGAAAATTTTCTATTTCTAAACTCTAAAATAAAAAATATAATATGCGGAAAAGAATTAAAAAAATAAGATATATTAATAAGGTAATTTATTGTAATTAAAGCTGCATATGAAAACATTATAATTATTATTAGAGCCTAATATAATGTGTACAATATTTTTATTGTATATTTGAGATATATATTACTATAGACTTTATAATATGTTTTATTTGTAAATAGTAACAAAAGACTGTAATTTTTAATTTAATAATTAATTGTACCTCCATTATTTTTTATTAATTCAAAAATGCGATTTCGCATACTTTCAACTAAATTTCGTAAAATTCTTTCATCAATTTCTTGCCAAGCTTTTAGAATAGCATCTTTTAATTGATTAACACTACCATATTGTTTATTTTCAGCATAAACTTTACAAACAAGAATAGCCCATAAATTTTCAATCGGATTAACGTCTGAAGAACACGCTGGCCAGGCTAGAACAATAATATCGTTATTGTTAAACCACACTTTCGTTTCACGACTTGCGTGAATTGATGCGTTATCTTGTTGAAATATCCAATCTTCTGTTTCATTATTATCTAAAAATGGCAAAAGGTGATCTTTCAGTACATTAATATACTCTTGTGAATTCATTTTATATAAAGGAAAAGCTAGAGGCAATTTATGTGAGATACAAAATCCTCCCCAAACCATCAAGCTACCACCACCAAAATTTCTACGGGAAAAATATTCAGGCTCCTTTCTTAAGTCTCGCCAATACGAATGATGGCCATCAGGGCCGTCTAAATTAAATTTCTTTTCATCAGAAAAAATAACCTTAAAATAAAGTAACAGTGAATTTAATATTCATAGAAATAAACCATGCATAATATATTATATACCAATATAATAATATTGTTCTATTTACTTTATTCCAGTCCGTATTCATATTAAGTTTCCCAAAATTTAATCTAGCATCTTTATGGCGAATTAGTAATCGAGGAGCTCTTTGTAATGATTGCCTTACAAGGTGATTAGCGCTTTTAATTGTACGATATATTGTTGAGCGTGAAATATTTAAATTTAAATCTTCTTTAATTTTATTCAAACTTTTTTTCGAATTGCTTGCTGCATTAATAATTCTGCGCTTTAAACAAGCAGAAACTTTGTTTTTGGGTCCGCCCTTTTTCTTTTTACCATAGTTTTCAGGATTTTTAAGAAAATTTAAGATTACGCAATTTGACCTCCTCAATTTTCGAGAGATTTCTCTTATGCTCGTATCGCAGTCGCGATATGCTAAAATCTTTCCTTTTTCTTCTTCGGTTAAGCATGTACCTCGGCTCATTATCTAATAACTGCAAATTAAAAACTTTAAGACTACTTTTGAACTTACTACACTTACTGCGTTATGAAATAGGCAACGCGTTTAACGGAAATTTAAATTATCATTACCCAACGGTTTCAGTTTATATTTATGACTATAGTTACCATCCAAGCATTTACCTACTGAGTGGTACTGTCAGTAATTGTTAAATTGAAATAAAAATAATACATCAGCGCTTACAAGTAGTGATATATATATATATATATATATATATATATATATATATATATATATTGTGAGCACAGCAATAAATTAAAAAAACTTAATAGCGGTCTTATTGTTATGAAACAGCCTAAAATACGATATTTCGTTATTTTAATACTACGAAAAATTTTTAAAATGTCTAAATAGCGTAAAATGTTGAGAAATTTGATTATTTTCAAGATTATAAAGTTGATGTATCAATACAATATTAAATTACACTGATTTAGCCCAAAATGTGGGTGGTCTTAAAGTTATGAAACGCACTGTATAAATATTTAAATATATATATATATATATATATATATATATATATATATATATATATAAAAGTTATAAATAATACGATATATCTCTCTCTCTGCTCAGATTTACTTTTCACGAGCATTTTCTTATTTGCAATCCCAAGAATATTAAAAGTAGATCAAATAAAACATAATTATATACGAACAATATTTATAAAAACTACTTATAGAATTTTTTATGTTTTAATTAGAGGTACTTATATTCAATTTGATAAAAATACATAAACAACTTGTAAATTGTATAAAAAGTCTGTGAGTAGAAAGTATGGCGTAGCGCCAGTACAAGCTAGAAGTCTACGGCAGTGGAGTTCACTCTCGCCGTCCCAAAACTCCGCCGCCATAGCTTGTTGATCGCACGTCTGTGATACTATGAATCGGAGAAGCTATTCCAACACGTTTATCCATTTGCGTTTGAATCCCAAATGTACGTGTAATTCCATATATGACACGTACTTATAAGTAACTATACATGACGTATATACGATCTTATTATATAACTAATATATAAATAAATGTAAATATAAATATAAATAACAGAAAAAAGAAGATACCCTTACGGAGAATATTATCTGCTTATTTATTATACTATACTGGTGCATGCGGCTAATTCATTAAAAACTATCATGCAATATAAATATATAAATGTTATAAATAATACAATATATCTCTATTTCTCTCTCTCACTTTGTCTCTACTCAGATTTACCTTTTCAAGAGCATTTTCTTATTCGCAATCCTAAGAATATAAAAAATAGATCAAATAAAACATAATTATATACGAGCAATATTTATAAAAACTACTTATAGAATTTTTTTATTTTTTAATTCGAGGTACTTATATTCAATTTGACAAAAATACATAAAAAACTTGTAAATTGTATAAAAAGTATGTGAGTAGAAAGTATGGCGTAGCGCCAGCACAAGCTAGAAGTCTACGGCAGCGGAGTTCACTCTCGCCATCCCAAAACTCCGCCGCCGTAGCGTGTTGATCGCATGTCAGTGATATTACGAATCGGAGAAGCTATTCCAACACGTTTATACATTTGCGTTTGAGTCCCAAATTTTCGAGTAACTCCATATATGACACGTACTTATAAGTAATTATACATGACGTATATACGATCTTATTATATAACTAATATATAAATAAATGTAAATATAAATATAAATAACAGTAAAAAGAAGATACCCTTACGGAGAATATTCTCTGCTTATTTATTATACTATGCTGGTGCATGCGGCTAATTCATTAAAAACTATCATGCAATATAAATATATAAATGTTATAAATAATACAATATATGTCTATTTCTCTCTCTCACTTTGTCTCTACTCAGATTTACTTTTTTACGAGCATTTTTTTATTCGCAATCCCAAGAATATTAAAAGTAGATCAAATAGAACATAATTATATACGAGCAATATTTATAAAAACTACTTATGGAATCTTTTATGTTTTAATTAGAGGTACTTATATTCAATTTGATAAAAATACATAAACAACTTGTAAATTGTATAAAAAGTATGTGAGTAGAAAGTATGGCGTAGCGCCAGTACAAGCTAGAAGTCTACGGCAGTGGAGTTCACTCTCGCCGTCCCAAAACTCCGCCGCCGTAGCGTGTTGATCGCACGTCAGTGATACTATGAATCGGAGAAGCTATTCCAACACGTTTATCCATTTGCGTTTGAGTCCCAAATGTACGTGTAATTCCATATATGACACGTACTTATAAGTAATTATACATGACGTATATACGATGAATAACCATAATATTGCCTGCTAATTTTAAATTATGCTGGTACGTACGAGTACCAGTATTTCAGAAGACTAGAGGACTTCAAGTCTTCATACTTACAGGATAATTCAATATTACATTGTAATATAATGAATACTTATTTCTATCTTATTATATAACTAATACATAAATAAATGTGAATATAAATATAAAAAAGAGAAATAAGCAGATACCCTTACGAACAATATTCTCTGCTTATTTATTATACATTGCTGGTGCACACAGCTAATTGATTAAAAACTATCACGCAATATATATATATATATATATAGATATATATATATATATATATATATATATATATATATATGTTATAAATAATACAATATCTCTCTCTCTCTCTCTCTCTCTCTTTCTCTCTCTCTCTCTCTCTCTCTCCGAAGGACTTTTATAATGAACATTTAAATTGTATGTTTTAAATTGTATACATAGCAGCAAAATATATGTATATAAATTATCTGCGCATCATAAATTGTGTTGGTGATTACTTTACCTGAACCCCTAAATTTGGCTATTGTCCATTGCCAAACTTTCCCTCGTTGATTTGATAAAGAGCAAGAGAACTCTCTCCGGATGCGATGCCCTCAAGCAGGAGAAGCAGACGATGCAACAGCCATCTCCTGGCGTAGACGGTACCTTACAAACCTCTCGCTATTAGAAACCTGTAATTACAAAACAAAACAAGATTAGTACACGTGACAATAATAATAAATCTACTGGAGTTCTTCTTACATGCTAAAGCATTAGACACGTTAGAACGCTGATCAGTGGATACAGATCCATTTCGATCTGAGCAAATCCATTCCTCGACAGTAGCAGAAATCCATAGCATATGTCTAGAAAGTATACATTTGAATTAGAAAAAGCAAGGGTCAAGTAGTTATTTAGAACAATCTTATTGCAGTGATACATGCAGACTCCCTGTTGGACCCTCCGATGCAGTGTCGCAGCCTGGCTCCAGGCTTTCCTCTCGCAAGCAACAGCCATTCATCGCTCAGCGATCTGAGCTGTCTCTGCATACAATGTCCTGAGGCAGTAGAAGCAAACCATCTCCTGACGCAGACAGTGTTACATCTATACCCGAGCATGGCCAGCTCTCGCCACATTATGCTATCACGTGAACAGCTACTTTCTTATACCTCCTCTCGCTCTTAGAAACCTGTAATTACAAAACAAAACAAGATTAGAAAACGTACCAACAACAATAAAACTACTGATTATCGGATACAGGTTCACTTGCGAACGAATTAGTGGACAGTCACAGAGATCCACAGCATCTGCCCTAGGAAGTATGCATTTCAGTTAGAACAAGCAATAGATAAGCAGGTATTAGGAACACTCTTACCGCACTGATACATGATCACTCCCTCTTGAACTCTCTGACAAAGCGTCGCAGCCTAGCTCTCGGCTCGCCTCTCACCAGCAGCAATACATGAAAGAAAGCTGGAATCACTGTGCCAAATCGTCAATGATAGTTCCCTCACTTAACAATTTCATAGTACTGAATAACAGCACTCGGAGGAGAAGGAAACGGCACTTTTCAGCATCAACACTACATAAACAGACAACCTGAAGAATTTGGGGCCTTCGCACAACATCGCTGAAAGTGCGTCTTCTATTCTACAGCAACACTTTTCCATACACTTGCACTCGTTCTATCTCTTCGAAGCTGTTAGTCCCGGTCACCTCTTTGTCGTACTTCCTCGTGCATCGCCAGCACCAAAACCAAGCTGACAGCTGTCTGCGCTTCAAAACCTGTCCAAACTAAGCAGACGACAGGCCGCATTTTAATTTTTACATTCTTACCAATGAAGAATAATTTCAAGTGTGATATCTCAAAGTTAAGTGCTTTTCATTGGTTGAAAACTAAAAATTTGAAATGCGTTGTGACACAAACTAAATTATAAGGTACTGTACAATGTTCCTAAATTTAAATCATTACAATCATTTGTGATGCAATTGACGTTACGAATACGTATCATCGTGAGCAACTTCAAAACAGGAAATGTATATAACGTATGAAAAACTATTTCAAGTGGTCGTCGTCTGGTCGTTACCCCAAGTTTGGAAAGGTAAGACTTGCAAGGAGCATTATCCATCATAATTAATAAAATTTCTACCAAGTAAACAATACATTTAAATTTCAGACAAAAGTTGTTGCTGCTATCGTAATCTCACCTCGATGTTAGATGGTGGCCAGGGGCAAACTTCCCTTGGATTATACTTAGACTGCAATTTCCAGATCCAATTTTAATTAATATTAATGCAAAGGTGAGATCCTATTTATTGTTATAAATTTTCAATTCTTCATTGTCTGTGTTTGTGTGTGTGTGTGTACTCAGATATGATTCCAGTTTCTCAGAGTGCTTTGAAATAGTTATCAATTCTTCTATTCGACCATGGAATAGTTGTAATTAATTTATTGTATCAAAGTAATTGTTCAGATTCTGACAATATTTCGTTCTATAGAAAAATTGAAATAAATTTACATTTAATTATTGTTGAAATAAAAAATATATATATTTTTTTTTATTAATTAACGTTTGCAGTGTGTTTGTAAACAAAGACCATGTAATTTTTACAGAGGTGCTTGTATCAATCGGCAGAGACTAGGATTCGAACCCGGGTCACCGGCGTGGGAATCCGACACTCTACCGACTGAGCCGCCCCAGGCCCCTAAAAAATATTTTAATTGTATGTATTTAGAAAATAATATATAAATAATATAAAATTGAAGAAAATAATATATAAATATTATTAAATAATTAAATGTAAACTTAATTTGATTTTTCTATAGAACAAAATATTATCAGAATCTGAACAATTATCTTGATACAAAAAATGAATTATATTTTAAAAAGGTACTTATCTAAGGCGTAACTACAATCCATTCAGCAAAATCCAGTAGATTGTATGCTTTTGTATCATAACCTGATTCACATAACCTCAAAAGCGGGCTCCTCTATCAAAATCGAGGAGAGCGCTCGATCGTCTTTCAATATATATATATATATATATATTTATGTATATATATTATGTATTTATGTAGAAAATAATATAGGGCTCCTCTATCAAAATCGAGGAGAGCGCTCGATCGTCTTTCAATATATATATATATATTTATGTATATATATTATGTATTTATGTAGAAAATAATATATAAATATTATTAAATAATTAAATGTAAACTTAATTTGATTTTTCTATAGAACAAAATATTAACAGAATCTGAACAATTATCTTGATACAAAAAATTAATTACATTTTAAAAAGGTACTTATCTAAGGCGTAACTACAATCCATTCAGCAAAATCCAGTAGATTGTATGCTTTTGTATCATAACCTGATTCACTATTCAATATATATATATATATATTGAAAGACGATCGAGCGCTGTCCTCGATTTTGATAGAGGAGCCCGCTTTTGAGGTTACGTGAATCAGGTTATGATACAAAAGCATACAATCTACTGGATTTTGCTGAATGGATTGTAGTTACGCCTTAGATAAGTACCTTTTTAAAATATAATTAATTTTTTGTATCAAGATAATTGTTCAGATTCTGCTAATATTTCGTTCTATAGAAAAATTAAATTAAGTTTACATTTAATTATTTAATAATATTTATATATTATTTTCTACATAAATACATAATATATATACATAAATATATATATATATATATATATATATATTGAAAGACGATCGAGCGCTCTCCTCGATTTTGATAGAGGAGCCCGCTTTTGAGGTTACGTGAATCAGGTTATAATACAAAAGCATACAATCTACTGGATTTTGCTGAATGGATTGTAGTTACGCCTTAGATAAGTACCTTTTTTTTTTTTTTTTTTTAACGTCGCCATGTTTGTGCTCCCATGTCGTGCTAATCGACGACGGGGGTCTGCGGTCTGTTTGTAAACAAAGCAGATGTAATTTTTACAGTGGTGCTTGTATCAATCGGCAGAGACTAGGATTCGAACCCGGGTCACCGGCGTGGGAATCCGACACTCTACCGACTGAGCCGCCGCAGGCCCCAAGTACCTTTTTAAAATATAATTAATTTTTTGTATCAAGATAATTGTTCAGATTCTGTTAATATTTTGTTCTATAGAAAAATCAAATTAAGTTTACATTTAATTATTTAATAATATTTATATATTATTTTCTACATAAATACATACAATTAAAATAATTTTTATTTCAACAATAATTAAATGTAAATTTAATTCAATTTTTCTATAGAACGAAATATTCTCATAATCTGAACAATTACTTTGATACAATAAATTAATTATAACTATTCCATGGTCGAATAGAAGAATTGATGACTATTTCAAAGCACTCTGAGAAACTGGAATCATATCTGAGTACACACACACACACAAACACAGACAATGAAGAATTGAAAATTTATAACAATAAATTGGATCTCACCTTTGCATTAATATTAATTAAAATAGGATCTGGAAATTGCAGTCTAAGTATAATCCAAGGGAAGTTTGTCCCTGGCCACCATCTAACATCGAGGTGAGATTACGATAGCAGCAACAACTTTTATCTGAAATTTAAATGTATTGTTTACTTGGTAGAAATTTTATTAATTATGATGGATAATGCTCCTTGCAAGTCTTACCTTTCCAAACTTGGGGTAACGACCAGACGACGACCACTTGAAATGGTTTTTCATACGTTATATACATTTTCTGTTTTGAAGTTGCTCACGATGATACGTATTCGTAACGTCAATTGCATCACAAACGATTGCAATGATTTAAATTTAGGAACATTGTACAGTACCTTATAATTTAGTTTGTGTCACAACGCATTTCAAATTTTTAGTTTTCAACCAATGAAAAGCACTTAACTTTGAGATATCACACTTGAAAGTATTCTTCATTGGTAAGAATGTAAAAATTAAAATGCGGCCTGTCGTCTGCTTTGTTTGGACAGGTTTTGAAGCGCAGACAGCTGTCAGCTTGGTTTTGGTGCTGGCGATAGAACGAGTGCAAGTGTATGGATAAGTGTTGCTGTAGAATAGAAGACGCACTTTCAGCGATGTTGTGCGAAGGCCCCAAATTCTTCAGGTTGTCTGCTGGTGAGAGGCGAGCTGAGAGCTAGGCTGCGACGCTTTGTCAGAGCGTCCAAGAGGGAGTGATCATGTATCAGTGCGGTAAGAGTGTTCCTAATACCTGCTTATCTCTTGTTTGTTCTAACTGGAATGCATACTTCCTAGGGCAGATGCTGTGGATCTCTGTGACTGTCCACTAATTCGTTCGCAAGTGAACCTGTATCCGATAATCAGTGCTCTCAAGCATGTAAGAATAACTCCAGTAGTTTTATTGTTGTTGGTACGTTTTCTAATCTTGTTTTGTTTTGTAATTACAGGTTTCTAAAAGCGAGAGGAGATATAAGAAAGTAGCTGTTCACGTAATAGTATAATGTGGCAAGAGCTGGCCATGCTCGGGTATAGGTGTAACACTGTCTGCGTCAGGAGATGGTTTGCTTCTACTGCCTCAGGACATTGTATGCAGAGAGAGCTCAGATCGCTGAGCGATGAATGGCTGTTGCTTGTGAGAGGAAAGCCTGGAGCCAGGCTGCGACACTGCATCGGAGGGTCCAACAGGGAGTCTGCATGAATCACTGCAATAAGATTGTTCTAAATAACTACTTGACCCTTGCTTTTTCTAATTCAAATGTATACTTTCTAGACATATGCTATGGATTTCTGCTATTGTCGAGGAATGGATTTGCTCAGATCGAAGTGGATCTGTATCCACTGATCAGCGTTCTAACGTGTCTAATGCTTTAGCATGTAAGAAGAACTCCAGTAGATTTATTATTATTGTCACGTGTACTAATCTTGTTTTGTTTTGTAATTACAGGTTTCTAATAGCGAGAGGTTTGTAAGGTACCGTCTACGCCAGGAGATGTCTGTTGAATCGTCTGCTTCTGCTGCTTGAGGGCATCGCATCCGGAGAGAGTTCTCTTGCTCTTTATCAAATCACCGAGGGAAAGTTTGGCAATGGACAATAGCCAAATTTAGGGGTTCAGGTAAAGTAATCATCAACACAATTTATGATGCGCAGATAATTTATATACATATGGGTGATTCCACGTCAAGTGAGCAAGTGAAAAATGTTAAAACTAAAAGTTTAAGAAAATGATGTATTTCATACCCAAAATATCTAAAAAAATTTCATACCCCTACTCTATTGGTTCAGAATTTATGTCAATCTGAAAAACATTATTATTTCCATTTTTCTAAGAATGAATATATTTTTATCTCGAGAACTATAAAAGATCGAGTACTTTAATCCGCGTGTTTTGGAAAGAGAATTTGATGCCCAGTCAAAATTTCTGCCTAGACACCGATGAAATTGTAAGCTGAACGCCACAATCTATTTTGTTGAAAAAAAGTCCGATGATAGATGAAGATGTATATCTTAAGATAAAAGAAGATTGAGAATCTTACGATAACTCAGTTACGACATAGAAGTAAATGAAATTGGCTTATTTTACCAAATTCAGGCTCTTATGGGATTTAACATGTCTGTTTCTGATTAAATATGCCAATTTTTTTACATATTTTGCAATGGGTACGAAATACATCATTTTCTTGAAGTTTCACAGTTTTTAAATTCTTCACTTACTCACTTGACGTGGAATCATCAGTATATAAATAAATAGAAGATTACTAGATATATTTTCCTGCTATGTATACAATTTAAAACATACAATTTAAATGTTCATTATAAAAGTCCTACGGAGAGAGAGAGAGAGAAAGAGAGAGACAGAGAGAGAGAGAGAGAGAGAGAGAGAGATTGTATTATTTATAACATATATATATATATATATATATATATATATATATATATATATATATATATATATATAATAAATTTGGGTTAACCTATCAAAACGTTTGAGGTCTCAAAATGTTCGTCTGGTCAAGAGCTTTCAAAAAAATGCTGGCCTTTTTTTAAAATCCAATATGGCGCATCAAATATGGCGCCTGAAAGCCACATTTTCATAGCACATTTAACAAAAACAATAGTGAAAATGTTCTAATTTATAAAACATACCTCCCGAAAGCATGCAAAACGTATGCTCGGACTTATAATTGAGAATGCTTATAGAATTCCGAATTTTCAAATTGTGGATCCAAAATGGCGGACAATATACCACTACCAAACCATTTTACCGCAAAAAATGATTTCAGATTAGTTAAAAGTATCAACATATGGGTTTTCGGAGATACTGAATCTTATTTTAACATTAGAATTCCGAAATTCAAAATGGCGGATCCAAAATGGGGGACATTATACCACCACCAAACCCATTTTACAGCAAAAAATGATTTCAGATCAGTTGAAAGTATCAACATAGGGGTTTTCGGAGATACTGAATCTTATTTTAACATTAAAATTCCGAAATTCAAAATGGCAGATCCAAAATGGCGGACATTATACCACCACCAAACCCATTTTACTGCAAAAAATGATTTAAGACCAGTTTAAAGTATCAATATACGGGTTTTTAGGGCCACTGAATCTCAATTTGACATCAAGATTTAAAAATTTTAAATAGCAGATCCAATATGGCTGACATTGCCCCCTCTTACCGAATTATACCGCAACAAATGATTCAAGATCAGTTTAATGTAGCGATATAAGGTTTTTTAAAGACTCTGGATCTTATTTTAACATCGAGAATCTAAAATATAAAATAGCAGATACAATATGGCGGACCTTACCTCTCACCTAACCCATTGTCAATATTTTGAACCTCAGACAGGCAATTTAAAACTCTATAAATGAGAAGAAAGCGATATGTGTAGGCTTAATACCCGTTTACACAGTTGGTGAGCAAGTCAATCAGCGGCTTTCTTCATCAGCGACTTCTTCTCCAACAGTCCTTTTCAGGATAGTTGGTGAGCGAGTTTATCAGCGGCTTTCTTCATCAGCGACTTTTTCTCCAACAGTCCTTTTTAGGATAGTTGGTGAGCAAGTCAATCAGCGGCTTCCTTCATCAGCGACTTTTTCTCTAACAGTCCTTTTCAGGATAGTAAGTGAGCAAGTCGATCAGCGGCTTTCTGCAACAGCGACTTCTTCTGCAATAGTCCTTTTTGGGATAGTTGGTGAGCAAGTCATTCAGCGGCTTTCTTCATCAGCGACTTCTTCTCCAACAGTCCTTTTCAGGATAGTTGGCGAGCGACTTTATCAGCGGCTTTCTTCATCAGCGACTTTTTCTCCAACAGTCCTTTTTAGGATAGTTTGTGAGCAAGTCAATCAGCGGCTTCCTTCATCAGCGACTTTTTCTCTAACAGTCCTTTTCAGGATAGTAAGTGAGCAAGTCGATCAGCGGCTTTCTGCAACAGCGACTTCTTCTGCAACAGTCCTTTTTGGCAAAGTTGGTGAGCAAGTCATTCAGCGGCTTTCTTCATCAGCGACTTCTTCTCTAACAGTCCTTTTCAGGATAGTTGGTGAGCGAGTTTATCAGCGGCTTTCTTTATTGGCGACTTTTTCTCCAACAGTCCTTTTTAGGATAGTTGGTGAGCAAGTCAATCAGCGGCTTCCTTCATCAGCGACTTTTTCGCCAAGAGTCCACATTTCTTTTGTTTTGGTTGTGCACTTTCAGATCCGACAACAATGTTTTCCCCTGCGAAGATATACCGTGCCGATAGATGCGTAAATCCATTTAATATTACAAAAGGACACAGCAAATCTCTTAGGAAGATCTCCAAAGCAATTCGAGATGTCTATCCTGATTATCCGAACTTTTCAGTGATTTGTGATTCATGTAGAAAATCTTTTGACGAACTACATGATTTGTCGTCACCAAACGTCAGTATTAGTGCTAATTTTGAATCAGATATTGACTCACCTTCTGTTTCAAACCCCGATGCACTTACGCAAGATGATCTTACAGATATTTTAACTGGTCTCAAAAACAAATTTCAATCTCTGAGGGAGAACGATCCATTACGTGTGAGTATTCTTACTATTTTGCCCGAACACTGGGCTATACGTAAAATTACGGACCAATTTGGTGTGTCCTACAGAATGGCTCGTAAAGCCAAAAAGTTAAGAGAATTAGATGGAGTTTTATCTTCTCCTGTTGCAAGAAGTGGAAAAACTTTACCTACTGAAACTACTAAGAAAGTTAAAGATTTTTACGAAGATGATCATAATAGCATAATTATGCCAAATAAAAATGATACCGTCAGTATTTATGTAGATGGTAAAAAAAGAAAAGCGCAGAAAAGATTATTACTTACTGATATTAAGAACATTCACAGTCAATTTATAGAGCAGTTTCCTGAAAATCCGATCGGGCTAACCAAGTTTGCGGAGTTAAGACCAAAATGCTGTGTCTTTGTAGGATCTCCTGGTACACACAACGTATGTGTATGTACGATACACCAAAATTTTAAGGCAATGCTTGACGCAGTGAATATCGAAAAAATCTCTAACAATGTTCTCAAGAATTATAAAGATTGTTTGAATTTTGTTCTATGTGAGGATCTCAAACCATGTTGTTATTTGAATGAATGCAAATTTTGTCCAGACATTCAAAAGTTCTCTAATTACGTTGAGAACATCATGGATGAGCACAATATTGATCAAGTCATCTTCAGCACGTGGCAATCAACCGATAGATGCACTTTGATAAAACAATACCGAACATCGCAAGAATTTATTGAAACTTTATGTTCTAGACTAGAAAAGTTGATACCTCATCACTTTATCGCTATGGAACAATCAAAGTTCATTTCTGAAAAGAAAAATAACCTTTCAGATGAAGAGGTTCTTGCTCAATTGGATTTTTCTGAAAACTATCCTTTTATGGCCCAAGATGCTGCACAGGCATTTCATTTCAATAATGATCAGAGTACGATATTTCCTGCGGTTGTTTATTATAAATCTGAAGGTAAGCTAAAGCATTTTAGTACTGTAGCTATGTCTGACTACACTACTCATGATTCCACTGCAGTATACATAATGCAGCAAAAGCTTATACCTGAAATTCGCAAGGTTTGTCCTAGAGTATAAAAGGTTATATATGTTACGGATAGTGCTAAACAGCATTTTAAAAATCGTTATCAAATGAGCAGTTTAATGAGCCATAAGAGAGATTTTGGCGTTGATGCTGAATGGCACTGTTTTGCAACAGCACACGGAAAAGGTAGTTGCGATGGAGTTGGAGCGATATTGAAGAGAGAAGCTACAAGAGCAAGCTTACAAGCTACAAACAATGAAGCGATTTTAGATGTTAAAGCTCTTTATTCATGGGCTACTAAGCGATCATTTAATATAAAATTTTTTTTGTACACCAAAAAAGATCACGAACAAACTCATAAATTCCTAACAAAGAGATTCAAAAGCTGGCCGCCTGTCACAAATATACAGACGGCGCATGGATTTATCCCAGAAAATAATGAAACATTGAAAGTGATGCATTACTCAAATTCCAATGAACCTAGAAACAAAGTAATTTATGATATCGTCGAAAGCCATTTATCACCAGTAAAAGCACCACGAACGAGGAGCCAGAATAATTAAGACTGCTCAAAATGTCATGAAATATTGATTCAATTGGCTAAATTCTATTTTTTCTTTCATCCACGCAGGCAGGAACGAGGAGCCAGAATAATTAAGACTGCTCAAAATGTCATGAAATATTGATTCAATTGGCTAAATTCTATTTTTTCTTTCATCCACGCAGGCATATATACACGGAACAATAGAAAAATGTACGGACAAAAACCGCAGACAGATGATTCTGAATCTAATAGACTGGACAAATATAAGATTTCTAAGCACAAATACTGATTCCGATGATACACTTAGTACCATTTACCTCAGAAACCCCAATATCGATACTCTCAACTGATCCAAAATTATTTTTTGCGGTAAAATAGGTTTGGTGGTGGTATAATGTCCGCCATTTTGGATCCGCCATTTTGAATTTCGGAAATCTAATGTTAAAATAAGATTCAGTATCTCGGAAAACCCCTATGTTGATACTTTCAACTAATCTGAAATCATTTTTTGCGGTAAAATGGGTTTGGTGGTGGTATAATGTCCGCCATTTTGGAACCGCCATTTTGAATTTCGGAATTCTAATGTTAAAATAAGATTCAGTATCTCCGAAAACCCATATGTTGATACTTTTAACTAATCTGAAATCATTTTTTGCGGTAAAATGGTTTGGTAGTGGTATATTGTCCGCCATTTTGGATCCACAATTTGAAAATTCGGAATTCTATAAGCATTCTCAATTATAAGTCCGAGCATACGTTTTGCATGCTTTCGGGAGGTATGTTTTATAAATTAGAACATTTTCACTATTGTTTTTGTTAAATGTGCTATGAAAATGTGGCTTTCAGGCGCCATATTTGATGCGCCATATTGGATTTTAAAAAACGCCAGCATTTTTTTGAAAGCTCTTGACCAGACGAACATTTTGAGACCTCAAACGTTTTGATAGGTTAACCCAAACCCAAAAATTGTTTATGTATTTTTATCAAATTGAATATAAGTACCTCTAATTAAAACATAAAAAATTCTTTAAGTAGTTTTTATAAATATTACTCGTATATAATTATGTTTTATTTGATCTATTTTTCGTATTCTTAGGATTGCGAATAAGAAAATGCTCGTGAAAAAGTAAATCTGAGTAGAGAGAAAGTGAGAGAGAGAAATAGAGATATATTGTATTATTTATAACATTTATATATTTATATTGCATGATAGTTTTTAATGAATTAGCCGGCATGCACCAGCATAGTATAATAAATAAGCAGAGAATATTCTCCGTAAGCGTATCTTCTTTTTTCTGTTATTTATATTTATATTTACATTTATTTATATATTAGTTATATAATAAGATCGTATATACGTCATGTATAATTACTTATAAGTACGTGTCATATATGGAATTACACGTAAATTTGGGACTCAAACGCAAATGTATAAACGTGTTGGAATAGCTTCTCCGATTCGTAATATCACTGACATGCGATCAACACGCTACGGCGGCGGAGTTTTGGGATGGCGAGAGTGAACTCCGCTGCCGTAGACTTCTAGCTTGTACTGGCGCTACGCCATACTTTCTACTCACATACTTTTTATACAATTTACAAGTTGTTTATGTATTTTTGTCAAATTGAATATAAGTACCTCTAATTAAAAAATAAAAAATTCTATAAGTAGTTTTTATAAATATTGCTCGTATATAATTATGTTTTATTTGATCTATTTTTCATATTCTTAGGATTGCGAATAAGAAAATGCTCGTGAAAAAGTAAATCTGAGTAAAGACAAAGTGAGAGAGAGAAATAGAGATATATTGTATTATTTATAACATTATATATATATATATATATATATATTGCATGATAGTTTTTAATGAATTAGCCGCATGCACCAGCATAGTATAATAAATAAGCAGAGAATATTCTCCGTAAGGGTATCTTCTTTTTTCTGTTATTTATATTTATATTTACATTTATTTATATATTAGTTATATAATAAGATCGTATATACGTCATGTATAATTACTTATAAGTACGTGTCATATATGGAGTTACATGTAAATTTGGGACTCAAACTCAAATGTATAAACGTGTTGGAATAGCTTCTCCGATTCGTAGTATCACTGGCGTGCGATCAACACGCTACGGTGGCGGCAAAATTTAAAAAATTCTATAAAGAGTTTTTATAAATATTACTCGTCTATAATTATCTTCTTTTTGATTTAGTAGTCATATTCTTTGTGAAAGTGAGAGAGATATCGTATTATTTATAACAGATATGGATATATATGATAGTTTTTAATAAATTAGCTGTGTGCACCAGAGTAGTATAATAAAAAAAGCAGAGAATATTCTCCGAAAGGGTATCTGCTTTTTCTCTGTTATTTATATTTATATTTACATTTATTTATATATTTGTTGTATAATAAGATAGAATTAAGTACTTATTTTATTATAAAGGTATATATCATTATCGTGTTAATAATATTGTAAAATATTGGTACTTGTACGTACTAATATAATTTTAAATTAGCAGGCAACAATACTATGGTAATTCATGATATATAATTATACGTAAATATAATAAGAGCCAAAACTAAATGTTACGCATTGGAATAGCCTCTGGATGCGCAATCAGCACTCTACAACGGCGGAGTTTAGAGACTGCTAGAGTAAACTCCGCTGCGGTAGACTTCCAGCTCGATTATCGCACGCCGAATATGGCTGAAAAATTCCGCGTGGCGCCATCTCTGCCCAGACGACCGGTAGTAAGTCGCTTTTACGCGTTGGAATAGCATACCCGTTTCGCGGCACTCACTGACGCGCAATCAGCACTCCACAGCGGCGGATTTACATGACGGCGAGAGTGAACGTCGTTGCGGTAGACTTCTAGCATGATGATTGCGCGCCGAGTATGCCTAAGAAATTCCACGTGGTGCCATCTCGGTTCAGATGGTCGATATTAAGTGGCTTTTCAACATGGCGCCCTGGATGTCATGTACGCCGGCCGTCGCGTCGTATTTCCAAACTTGTGTAAAAAGTTCGCGCTTGGTGCCGAGTCTGACAGCAGAATCCACTACCTTTTGGGTATGGCTACGCGGCTCTGCTATTTAGTTACTCTGTAAGTACGTCTATTTTTTATATTTACACGAAATAATGCTCTGGATCGCGATCCCATCACTTGACGGCAGCGCCAGCCTAATGTAGCGGCGACTGTTTGAAACTATAGCTCCGACATCCCCTTAATGTATTAAAGAATCTAAATAATACTTTTAAAATAATAATTCAAAGACCATAGATACTGATGTAGATAGACTTGTTCTAAAATCGGACCGCACAACACAGCACAGCACAGCACAACACAGCACGGGATTGCGTTTATGAGGACTCTTACTAAACGACCCCTTACCTCCCAAAGTATCTTTTGAAAATGTAATTCTTTGTTGGAACCAGTGTTTATTTAAAAGTCATACATATTGAGCGGCTATAGGAAGAGGTTTATAGTTAAAAAAATATATGGTGTAGTATATGACATAGTATGCAGGCCATATATCGATATACAATGTAATACATTTTTGTCTGTTAGTTATAATGATATTGTTGTACAACAAATCATACTACTATACTTATTGTACTACAACTATAGACCACAGTGCATAAATCAGATACAATTTGTATGCAATTGGTAAAATATACCTAATTTTTTAGATTTTTGCAAAAATACAAGAAACACTCTTTCTCTATATACAATAGTAAAATTATGTTTTTAGATTATCTAAAGCTTCTTCGATCTTTGATAACTCATAAATATATTTTGTTAACATTAATATTTTATTTTATTTTATTTGTTATCATCCGGAAAAACTACCCTTTTTATATATTAAAAATATGTTTATACAATTAAAGTTTATACAATACTTTCACTTAACAGTTAAATATTCTGATATTTTTCTCTTAATTTATCTTAATAAAAGTAAAAAATAGGGATTAACGAGCGGAGCGAGCAGGGGTGAACCCCCTAGTATATACATATATATATATATATATATATATATATATATATATATACACACACACACACACACATATATCTATGTATATGTATATTCGCATAAAAAGGTAATGGTTTATTTTATTTTCTTTCTCTCTTTACTTTCTAAGGATTCTTGAGTCCTTCGACGAAGTTTCCCCATTTCCGCCTTCTCTCATATCCCAAGGGATCCAGCCACGCTTTCTCTTACAATTTAAATACGCAGCGGCTCGACATTGTTTGAATAAACCGTGATTGTTATAAGTAATTAGCTAATTACTGAAAAGGGCACAACTAAAATTTCTGTTGACGATCTGTGGGATTTTATTTAAAAAAATATGAAGGGAAATAATAAAATGAAAATTTTCAAAACTTGAAAAATCGCCGTGCACACGTATCCCCACAAACGCCTTCAAGCATCATAAACGTTGAATTAAAATAAGTTACTTTTCAATTTTATTTTATTTAAATAATATATCCCAATGATTGGTAAACACAGTTAAGCAAAAATTTTAAATTAGTATAATCACTATAACCATCATAAATTAAGATAAATGTTATAAAGAAAAATTATATTTTTTTTATTTTTTTTATTTATTTGTTTGGTTCCGTGTATTGACTATACCATCATTTTACATTTTCTCCCCTCTTACAGTCTTTTTATTTCCTGTCTTATGTACAATAATATCTTATATACTAGATTTAAATTATAATTACAAACTTATTTACAAGCTATTTTACATATGTTCTTATACAATTTCGTCTCCATCTATGCCTCTCTTTATATAATATAATATTCATTTTCTTAGCTCTGTTTATCCCTCTTTCTTAACTTAGTGCTTCTGGTTCCCCCTGATCCTCCTCGGTGCTTGCCCTCGCTACTTCTTCAAACTTTATACTATACTCACACATTCTCAAGTTAAGTTCCCATTTCAACAGTTCCCTTATCTTGTTCTTTACCTTTTCCTCCTTTCCCACTAACCACATTTCTTCTATTTCCTTCCCCCACTTTTGCTTTATGATCCCCTTCGCCTTCTTGCATACCCATATGTGTTCTACCTCCTTGTCCTTCTTATATACACTGCATATAACATCTTTAAAACCTCGTTCCTGCGTTTTTCCTACACTCCCGCATTTCAGTCTTGCCCATTGCTCCTTTATCTGTCCATTCCAACGTTTATTATTCCAGTACCTTTCACATCTTAAACCTAGTTTCCATTCTCTATACCCTTCGCAGTAACTAGACTTGTCTATCTTGCTCCATAGTACTTGAGTTTCATGCTCTACCCTTATTCTCCTCCCTTTCTCTAATTTTTCGCTGATTTCCCTGATCTCTCTCTCTCTCTCCTCCTGCATTCACTTTATACCTCATCCGTCCCCTGACTCTTCAAAGGATTTCCTTAGCTTATTCCGTCGGATACCCGTTTAATCTACTTCTAATTACTTCTTTCAGGCATACTTTTGGCCATCTGTTATTCTCCATCTTTAACATTTCTAACTAGTAGTTCCTCGCCCTTCTTATGGATTCTAACATCAGACTACCCATTCCTGCTTCCATTTTCCAAATAAAGTCCGGCGTGTTATTATTTATTCCCGGGACCATTTTCACATACCTGCTTTATATTCTCTATGTCCTCCCATCTTTCGCACCCCCAAATTTCTGTCCCGCACATACCTTTCACTTTCGTTATAGAGTCCATTAGATATAGTCTCCCTCTTAGATTATTTAGTTTCGCCCTTTTCCATATTCCCCATACTATATTTATAGCTTTCATCACTTTCGTCCTCATCCTTTTAATGTGAGTCCTATATTTGTTTTTTTAATTAAACCAGAACCCCAGGAACATATATTCTTTAACTATCTTTATTTCCTCCACCTTATATTTCCATCTCTCTGTCCTCTTTCTTCTCCCTCCCCCTTTTCGTAAATCAATATCTTCATTTTTTTAAGTGTTTACGCTCATCCCGTTTTTATCGCTATACCTCTCCAAATCATTAAACTTTGCCTGTAGCCCCTCATCCGTATCCAATATCATTGCCACGACGTCCGCGAACTTTAAACCATATATTTTAACCCCCACAATAACAGAACCCTCCTCTCTTTTCTTTCCATCTGGTCCTCCAAATCTTCTAAATACAAATTAAACAGCGGTGGGCTCAATGGGCATCCTTGTCTTAACCCTTTCCTCGTTTCGAACCTCTCACGTATCCCTTCCTCCGTAATGATCTAATTCTCCGTTTTTCTATATATTTCTTCAACCATTTTCAAAAATCTCCTCAATCCACCTCTTTTCATTTTTTCGGTTAAAATTCCTCTGTCCACCGTGTCATAGGCGGTCCTAAAATTTACTAATTCCACATACAATTTTCCCCCTTGGATTTTTGTTTTATTATTTATTAGACTGTTTAATACAAAGATATGGTCCCTAGCTCCTTTTCCCTTTCTAAAACCCGCTTGACTTTCCCCAATTATGTTATTTTCTTCCATCCAGCTCTTCAATCTCTCCGCCAATATACTTGTTAGCAACGTATATCCCATATCCAGGACAGCCATCCCCTGTAGTTCTTAACTTCGTTCTCATCCCCCCTTATGTATCGGGAAGATTCTCTCTAATTCCTACCCCCTCACTGTCTTTCCTTCACTAAATATCTCATTTAAAATTCCTGCTAGCTCGTTTGTCCATCTGCTGATAATTTTTTTAAAAATTCTGCTATCAGACCATCCTCCCCTGATGCCTTGTTCTTTTTATCTTCCGAATGACCCTCATCATCTTCTCCACACTAATATCCCTGTTCAGTCCATCTAAATCTATTTCCCCTTCTTTTGGTACCTTATCCTCTATCTTATTACCATTTTCTCTATCACACTTTCCTCCTCATTTTCTCTCTCTAATAGGAGGTCAAGTATTGAGTGGTTATCACTCCCTATAAAGGTTTGTTTTCGCCCCAGTCCCCCTCTATGCTCCCATTATTTATAATCAATCCTAGTTCTTCACTGCTATTCAATAATTTTCTACCTTCCTCATTTACGATCTCGTCGCTAGAGTTTCTGAACCTTTCTCTTTCTCCTTCTTTATTTATTGGCCAATTTCCTATCTTCGCATTGAAATCTCCTATCATTACAATCTGATCTTCTTCTTCTATTAATTTTTCCGCAATGTTTTTAATTTCTTTTATCGCTGCGTCCATATTTCCATTTATATATACAATTATCACGCTTAAACTCTTCTCTTCCTTTATTTTTATACCTTTTATAATTAACCCGCAGCTGCTCTCCTCCACACTATCTATTTAAAAAATTTTATTTATACCTACTAATACCCCCCTCCCCCTTTAGCTCTTCCTTTTTTTCGCCTCCTTTGCTTCCCAGATATACTTTTTATTCAATTTACCGAACCATTCCTTCTCTTTCCTTTTTTCTAACCAAGTTTCTTGAAGTGCAATTATCTCAAAACTATCCAAATATTCCCCTACATCTAACATTTTCCTTACTCCGGCTATATTCCTCGAAATTATTTTAATTATCCCTTTATTCTAATTTTTATTTCTCCTCATGAAAAAACTTTTCTCCTATTTCTACTATTCTTGCTTCTTTTTCATTCCATTCGTACCACTTTTCCGGCACCTGCATTTTCTGGTACCGTATCTGTGTCTCTAACCCATTTCTATTTTCTTCACTTACTATCGATTCTAACCAACTCTGTATTTCTTTCTCTCTCTCCCCGTGTAATCATAATCTATCCAAAGATTTATCTCTTTCAGCCCTTTTTTCTTCCTCATTATTTCAATTTTATTTCCCATTAACTCTAGTTCCACCACCAACCCCCCTCCTATTGCCCTTAATTTCTTAATATATATGTCTATATTCAGCTTCTTTTTTAATACCTTCTTTATCTCCTCTTTTATCTTCCCTCTTACTGTTCTAATACCCCGCATAAAGATGCTTTTCCTCCTACTCTTCCGTTCCGCTATTTCCCATTCATATTCATCCTCCCCTAATTTATCGGGCAATTTTTTCACATATTCCGTCTCTATAACTTTCTCCCCCCCCCCCTTTCTGTCTCCGCATCGTTCTCACCGTTCTCTTCCTCAAAAGCGCATAACCTCCCCCCCCCCCACTCCATTTCCTGCGTTCGTTTCCATTTCAATCGTTCTCTCTCGCTCGCTGTTTATACTATTAATGTTTACCTCACTCATACCATCTCTCGCTTCACTAAAACCTAACCTATCTGCATACGCACTCCTCTCCTCCCTGTCCCTCTTTATGTTTTCCCATATTTCTCGCATACTCCCTTCTAGCTGACTGGTTTTCTCCCTGTGCCTTTCCGCTTCTACTCTAAAATCTGCCATTTTTTTAGTGAGTGCAACTTTCCCCCCTCTCCTTATCATATTGCTCTTTTAGTCTATTCACTTCTCTTTCCAGTTCCATTTTTTCTACCTAGTCTATTCTCTAACTCATTCATCCTTCCACTCAATCTCACTCCTTCTCTCGTCACTTGCGCTGCCGTACTCGTCTTCTGCTTCTCTCCGTCATTCATCACCGCCGTCTCCGCCGTTGACTCGCTGGTCGCCAACTCCGTCGTTGTTTCGATATCTGCCGTCAGAGCCGCGCTCTGGTCTTCCTTTTTATCTCCTTCCCCGCATCCGCCGGCCTTGTATTTGCCGTCAGTCACTGGAATATCTTCTGTACCCATTGGACGCGTTCTCTGCTTTATCGGCGAGTGTTCCAGTATCCTACCTTTGCCAAACTGCACCTCAATCCCGGCAATTTTTCCTTTTTCCAGAAAACTTTTCATCCTGGCTACCTCTTGCTTTCCCCCTTTTCCTCTTTCTTTGGCCTCCCTCTGCGCCTTTTCTCTTTTTCTTCCTTTGCCATCGAGTCTTCTTCGTGCTCCTCCCCGTCGCTACCTCCCGCCATATCAGTCATGCTTCCCAGTCAGACTTACTCGCCCTAACCTAGCTTTTTTCCCGATTCTTATTTTCCTGCTTTCCTTGTGTTTCCCTCCTTCTTTGCCAGAGATAACACTTTCTCTGATGATTTTTTATGCACTCTTTCCGTTCCAATCACTTTTTATTCTTAATTCTATCCTTTGACGCACCATTGCCCACTTTTCCAACGGACTGCTCTCACGCGCGTGCTCACTCTCTCGAGCCGACCCTCCTTCCCTATAAAGAAAAATTATATTTAATTATAATATATGTTTACATATATGTATATGTACTGTAAAGTTGAACTATTTAAGTGAATAGTTATAAAATAATAATAGAATTATCGACTGGGCGTATGCTAAAATCCTGTGTAATTAATTTAAATGGTTACTCTAAAATTTCAAGCCATATTCTTACATAAGTTATCGGTATTGCACATTTGTATAACATAGAGATCTAGACAAAAAGGTTTCCTATTGAGAGATACAATTTTAATCCATTACACTTTTGGAAATCTTGCTTGACAATTTTCGTAAATAAATTTTGCAACGGTTTATGGTGATAGACAATAATTGGATTGAATTTGATTATTTTCTGATGACGTTTGATGACAGTTTTAATACACTTATTAGAAATTAGGTTTTTAACTTTATTAGTTATGAAGATATTAGATTTGAAGTCATTTACGTGTAATTCTTCGCTTATTTGTATGATTCAATTGCAATTCGATTTTACTTCCGTTTCGATAATTATATTTTCCTTGAAAATTTTATTTTCTTCGTTATTCGTAACACTTGATAATTTGAATTTGTTATAAGAATTTATCAATGAAAGAGTTACATAGATCATTATTTAATAGGAGCAATAGTGTTTAAAATGTGTACAATTAGTATTCGCTATGTCCATGGACTTATAGGGGATAGAAGAAACGATCACAGAGCCTGGGGTGGCCAGAAACAGCAGCGTTGATGGACTTGAATGTATTACTATATATATATATATATATATATATATATATTCGCATAAAAAGTACACTGTTGCCAAATTTATTTAGGAATCTTTACAAGCAAGATTTGCAAAAGTTTAAAGGAATAAAATTTTATCGTACGATAGGAAACCTTTTTGTCTAAATATTTATGTTAGATAAAAGTTTAATACACATAACTTATGAAAGAAAAATAGCTTGAAATTAAATAGTAGCCATTTAAATCATTTACACAGGATTTTTGCATATACCCAGTTGATAATTCCATTTATGGCGCTATGCGCGCCACACTTTCAAACACGAGCACTGTCAATAGCAAACTCCTCTTCAATGCTACACAATGTACAAAAATTTTATTACAAAAATGACAATTATAATTACACAAACGATTACAATATTTAACAACCCACCTAACACATAACTAATAGTCTCGAATAAACCACAGAGCAACCCACATCAATACTGATGTGAACATAGCAACCTCTAAAAATTTTTTTTTAATAAATAGTAATTACTAACAATTACATAAAAAACGACATTAAAACAATAATAATTACAAGAATTTTTTATCAAAAACTGAAATTGAATCATTATTATTCAAAATTGATTTTGACACATGTTCAAAAATTAATATTTTTAATAAAAAATCCACTTTTTATTACCCAATCAATCCAACCTACCTACTTACCTACATAACGCACAACGGTCAATGAGTTTTTTTACCCTCAGACTGCATTGACTCAGACTCATTGAATTTACAAGAGTTAACTTCTTATGACATTTTATGTATTTTGAGCCGTAGAATCACGAGGTGTTATGGAGCATAGGGTATTATGGAACTAACCTGTTACGGAACTGACATTTTATTTTGACACTGCTCTCATAACTCCTAGACTTAACATACGGACTTTTTTGCAAATAAGTTTTACGTACTTTACTATTAGGTAACGAAACCACTTTTTATTTGTAGTAAAATATTTAATAAACAGTATCTAGACAGTAATTTAGAAGTGTTACGGAACTAGTCTCTACTGCTTTTTACTGAAATCTGAAGTGAAGTTGAAATTTTGAATTCCCACATCTTTTTCCGGATACGTTTGATGAGTCATAACGTATATTTTGCGAATCCACCGTCAGGATAGTCTATTATATCAAACTACTGCGCGTTTTTGGTGTAGATACTGTTGTTATCAATATTTCACGGAAAACTGATGGATAAATAATTTGCGCCTTGCTTAAATAATAATTAGTGAATTTTGAGTTTAAAAGCGATACAAATGTGAGTAGTTATTATAGTATGCTCTGGTAGGTATGCTTAGTTGACGGTGCCGTTACACCGCCATGCTCGGCATGGGCGCGGATGAGACAAACTTCTCCAAAGTGCAGCCAGGAACATGGAGGAGAAGGTGAGTCAGACAGTACCAATCATTATCTTCCCCATCTCTCTCTGTCTGTCGCTCTCTCTCTCTTTTTTTCTCTCTATCTCTCTCTCTCTCTATCTCTCTCTCTCTCTCTCTCTCTCTCTCTCTCTCTCTCTGCAGCAGCCGCTCACCGCGATATATATCCACTATTTATTTTTCTCATTTTTACGGTAATTATAACCTTTATCAAATAATTAATAGTATCAAAAAAATATATTTAACTTCCGATTTTGTTGAAATCGTTGCAGCAATGAAACATTTAGATTTTTCACAGTTTCTCGCACTTCTTTTGTAGTTACTTAGTTACTTACTGTCTTTTCAATGATTTTTAATTTTTTCTTTTACTGTTTTTCTCTGTTACTTTTCACTGCTTTTTCACATTGTTTTCACTTTTAATCCATCACATCCTCCTCTAATGATGAATATCCAGAATCAGTATCTGATTATCACTCTCTCTCTCCAGCAGCCGGTCACCGCAATATATATATATATATATATATATATATATATATATATATATATATATATATATATATCCACTATTTATTTTCCTCATTTTTACGGTAATTATAACCTTTATCAAATAATGAATAGTATCAAAGATTTTTAATTTTTTTCTTTTACTGTTTTTCACTGTTACTTTTCACTTATTTTTCACATTGTTCTTACTTTTAATCCATCACATCCTCCTCTAATGATGAATATCCAGCATCAATATCTGATTCTCACTCTCTCTCTCCAGCAGCCGGTCACCGCAATATATATATATATATATATATATATCCTCTATTTATTTTCCTCATTTTTACGGTAATTATAACCTTTATCAAATAATTAATAGTATCAAAGATTTTTAATTTTTTCTTTTACTGTTTTTCACTGTTACTTTTCACTTATTTTTCACATAGTTTTTACTTTTAATCCATCACATCCTCCTCTAATGATGAATATCCAGAATCAATATCTGTTTCTGAAATAAAGATACCCATGACTATTTTAAAATGGAAGAGGTCATCATCATCTTCTTCCCAGTCTTCTTTCTCAGCAGTATCCCAGTCTTCTTCGTCTGAATCATGCACGTTCTCCATATTTAACAAATTAAAGTTTAACACGGTTTTTTATGTGAAAAGGAAAAACACTTCATTGATTGCGCATAGAGCGAGCACATTCACGAATTATACTTATAACAATACTGTCATGTACTGCTCTGATTTGCGCACTTAATACCAAAAACGTTTTTACAATATCCCCAATAATCACCACGCGTGACTTCTATCCTTTCTCTGGGTATTAATCGCGGTTTTAACTTTTTTGTCTGATTTAACAATTCTTGTAAAGTGTGGTAGATCGGAGATGGATGTTCAGTCGCTGAACAGCCTTTATATTCAGTCTCATCCACTGGATGCATCTTCGTCCATCACTTCGTCCAATAGACGCAGATGTTCAGCTGCAATAGAGTCCGAGGTTGATCCCACAGATATTACTTCTTCTATCGATTGGTGTTCGATTAAGAGAAAGGTTTTCATTCCGAATAAAATGTGTAACATATTATTGTTGGCATCTGTGACAGCTTTCTAATCATACAAACCCTACGTGGCATTCTTTCTTGACCACGTAATATATGTTCAGCTGCATCTTGCTTTACTGAGTCTTAAAGTTTACACTGTTTTTCACGTTCTGAATCGTCTTAATTTTTAATACTTTGTTTTCGTCAATAAGAGGTTGCATATTGTGGTGAGAACTTTAGCTTCAATAATTCCTCAATACAGCCTATATATCATAGATATACGCATAAATAAAATGCCAATTTAATTTTTGAACCTAATATAGTTCGCGCGAGTTTATAGAAATCTTACTTTTTGTAATAGTAATCGATTAAATAATAAAAAATCTACATACTCTTGAAATTTTACCCGAATATCATAAAAACTGATATTAATATTGGTGATATAAATTTTGATTTAAAAAATATAGATATATTGTGATATAATTATCGTATCTCGGCGAAATCTAAATTGCATGCAGAGCATGCAGTTCTTAAACGACTACAGCTTTGAACATCAAAAATTTATAAATATGCATAAAGTTTGACTTTTGTAAATGGGTTTTATTCGCGGAACAGTTCTCAACTCGAGCAAAGTATTTGTTATCGGACGAGCGATGAGATAAAAGGCAAATTTATACCAGTACCAAGAAATGGTCCAAATCACAAACTTTAAAATCTGTGAGTATTTAAAAATCTTACTTTATTTGTAATGGTATACGATTAAAGGATAAAAATCTATATACCGTTCAAATTTCATCCGGATATCGTAAAAGCCGACATAAATATAAGTGATATAAATTTTAAATTATAAAAAATGCGGGATTACACTTTTTTGTTGCTGGATACAAACTGATATCTTGAATATTTATGTTTTTGTAGTTACGACTAAACCATTGCAAATTAAAGATTTACAGTCTTACCATAATTTATTTTTCGATAACTAATAGCTCAAAAATTAGAGTTTGACTTGCTCACGCTGGCTACACTTTATGCACATCATGATGTTATTCGATCAGAGTCTTCAAACCTACTGAACTGAACTCATCGTACAGTATTTACTTTTTTATCGATCTGATAGTGTATTCTTGGAAATTACATTGTTTAGGTTAAATATCACATAACATCAGCGAGAATTCACCATTCCAAGACAAAGCCTATCTACGAAAAAATGCAGTTTTGGCACTTTGACAGATATAACAGTGAAAATAATGCGATGCATTACACGTACATAATTGTTTTGAATAATGTCACGTTAGAACACGGTGAGCGGAGCTGCACATTGTTTTAAAAAGGTATGGAATACGTTACTCTCGCGAAAATTTCTCGGTATTAACCGAATCAGCTAACTAAGTCTTAATCAGTTAACTAAATCACCCACCACTTTTGTATGCATCGAGCTATATTTAAGGCATAACTTTTATATGCTTTGTCAGTGTCTGTTGTTCAGTCCAGTCCAAAGCAACTTCGTTAAGAGTGTTTAGAGCCAGTGCACGTTATTTAGTTCAAGTCTTGTGAATTGCAAATCATGAACTACATATTCGTACAATGTGTGGAGGTGTTCGAAGTGCAAATCTTGAAACATTATCTGTATATACTTTATGCAGAAAATGACCTGACCATGATGGTACGCGCTTTGTTATCGATTATATGGAACCATTACGCATTCATTAACAATTATGTATTATGAGCGCACCACGCATTATCAACCTACACCTAATTTGGTAAGAGCTAGCGGTAGCAATGGCTATTGTATACCTTGTAATAAAGTTTCCGATTGTTTCTTAGTGAAATTTGTTATGAAAATCATCTTAAAAGAGGATCGCTTAACAGAGCTAGCAGTGTATATGATAAAATAACAATCTGTCAAACTTGTTTCAAAAGGCAAGTGCAAAGAACTGTAAGAACGCTAAAGGATACGAGTGCGGTATATCTTTCTTAGTACGTGTAAATTACGCCTGCCAAATGGTTACTTATGCGATATGCAGCTTGTCAATATCAAAATCCACAATATCAAACGTTCTATTTCTGTTATGTGATTTTGAAACTCAGGAAACGAGAACAGTGTAAGGTTACGAAGAAAAAGAAATTCACGTTTCAAACTTGTGCGTCGTGCAATAAGAATGCGCTAGCTATCTCGAGATTGTCAATATAAAAATTAGATGTGAGTCTTGCGGTATTCGTAAATTCGTGTTCAAAATGGAACAGGTAAAACAATTGGTCGACCTTGCATTGGCTCCAAGAGAGATATTCAAGAACGTAATTTGCATCGCACACAAGGCGGAAGGGGTTGATGCACAATTTATATTTAATTACATTATTATATAATTACAAGAAATTTAAAAATATTGTAAAAATAAAGTATTCGTTTTAAGATTAGCTTGTTTAGATTTTCGAAAAACTTTTATTAAATTTGGCGTGGATCCTTTTGCCCAGTGCTCAATTTTGCTTCGTTTTGTATGCGCGTATTTAGAAATTTTTTTTTAAATAGAATCAAATATGTATCGTACAACCGCATGGTTACAGATGGACCGACAATAAATCAGAAAAAGCTGTGTATTTTCTCTCCTGAATGGAAACGCACGTTCTCGATGGTTTTCTCGAGCACGTTGATCGATGTCATGAGAAAAGACTACCGGAAGGCATCATCGTAGATGGGTTCAGTCAGCCACGAGACGATGAAACTCAGAGGTTTAGTGCTTCAATTTTACGGTTGTTTATGGCACGGTTACCTTCGGTGTTACAGAATAAATAGGGATATAGGTTTGACGAGTGGTTATTCGATTGGCGATAGGTACGAGAAGATACTCACCATTAGTAGCAAGATAAGATCAAACAATTACGAATTGATTGAGGAACAGGAGTGCTACTTTAATCGCGAGTTATTGCAAAAACCTTAGAACCCCGAGACGCTTTTTTCGGTGGACGTACAGGCAACACCGTTAAAGTATTTGATTTCCAATCTCAGGAAAAGATCAAGTACGTGGACGTATGTTCATTATACCTCTGCATTTGCAAGCTTAGGAAATATCCCATTGCACACACGCGGATATACATCCACAAAGATTGCCCACACCAAGATCCATACGAACGCGTTTTGCGGAGTACATGGATCTCCGAAGAAGTCAAGATGGCTGTGTAATTGGGATACGTTGTACGATATATCTATGAGATTTGGCAGTATGAAATAACGCAGTTTAATTCGGGAGCTCGCCAAGGGTTGGTTTGCTGAATACATAGACGAGTTTTTTATGCAGAAAGCTTTGGCTTCCGGATATCCATTCGAGAAGAGGATAAGGAGTGATATGTGAAGAAATTTGATGGAGCTGAAGGTATAAGATTGGACAAGGATGCGAAACGTTTTAACGCGGGTCTAAGATTTGTGGCAAAGTTGTGTCATACTTCATTGTGGGACAAGATTGGTCAGCGCGAAATTATGTCGCAGACTGAAGTGGTGACGATACCAGATAGGTTGATGGAGTTACTCACCAGTGCAGAAGTAGACGTTAATGGAATATTGCCTGTCAACGATGAGGCACTGTATGTCAACTGGTGCTACAAATCCGAAGCTGTGAAATCGTCTTCATCGACACACGTTGTTATTGTTGTAATCACCGCGGCACAAGCACGATTAAAACTGTTCAAGTATCTGCACGCTTTGGGGTCTAGTGCGCTCTACCATATTACTGATTCGGTCTTCTACGTCACTAGTGGAGAGAATAGCGAGCACGATTTACCGATTGGCTCGATGTTAGGCTGTCTTACGGATGAGTAGGCTGATAAATCGGCCGGAACGTATATCACATCATTTTTATCCGGTGGTTCAAAATTTTAGGCATACACGTATAAGAAGCCGGATGTTAGTGAAGGGTACGTCAGCAAAGTATAAGGTATACGAATAAACCATACCAAAAGCCAAAAGATAAATTTTGATACGATTCGCGAATTGATTACTTCACCGTTCGCCGAGATATTGTTATCATATTCCGCTAACTGTCGAACCGCATTTCACGAAGTAATAATGCAAAACGAAATCAAGACGTGCAAACCCGTGTACAGCAGGCGGAGATTCATCACGCAGGATAAGAGTTACCCGTCCGGCTACAACAACGCCTCGACAGCGACTGACGCAATTCGTTGAAATTTGATGGAAATCTGTGATCTAGATGGCGTTAGCATTGCAAGCAATGTGATTTGTCGAGCCACATGTGCTGATAGGCGACCGCAGCTCCATGAGCAAGCTTATTGGCCGCGGCGGTTGATAAGCTCATTGCTGACGCTAGGGTCTACAAGTTCATTGGCGTACGCGAGCGGTCCTACAATGCTTGCTGCCCCTTGCCAACGGCCTGATTGATCCGTGCTAACAAATGAGCTTTCCGGTGGCACCAGTGTTGATAAGCTGATTGGTGCACGTGAGCCCCACCACAACGGTCACGGGAACGTGAGCGGGCGCGAGGGGCCTCACCGTGGTCGCGAGATCCTCGACAGAGGTGGGAGAAATTGGAGAAGGGAAATCTTGTGATGAAACATGCGTCAGTACGAGTCATAGATGTGCGCTGAAAACATCCGTTCATGTCAATGCTGTGTGGTCCCACAGGTTGCGGTAAAATGGTCTTTGCGAAATTCTTGTTGAGAGATTTATAAGAACTGTGAAGGAGAAAATATGGCGATATTTTACTCACAAAAATACGCGACGTTACATTGACGTTTTACCGAAAATCGTAGAATCGTATAACAATAGTAAACATTCAGCGATAGAGATGACACCAGCATCGGTCACACAACTATGTTGCCAAAGCTCGTGAAAACTCAGAGGGTCGATATGTCAATCATAGTTTTATACGAAATAAATAATTTAAACTGTACGAAGAATCATTTGGAGGTTAGATTATGACGGTTAATAGAGTTTGTGTAAATATGGTTTGTGCTAATTTAGTCACGAGTTTTATATGTCCAAGAAATTGCAAAAACTTTTGGGAATTGAAAATATGCACCGCATTCTTATTAAAGATCATGATCCGTTAGAGGGCAATACACTAGCTCATCTTTCCAACGGTTTACCAACGACCCTCATGATTTACAGTGACATTTGTGAGCATTACGTAACGGGAGACTTTCAATCACGATTATTGCGAGCAGTATCGTTAAATATAGATGATTACACGTACGGTGGTACCAGAATCAAAAATTTCTCCCCTCCCATGTACCAACCTTTACTATTCAGTTAATTTCAGACCATCGAAATCGATATAATTGACCAGAGTGGATATTCAATACCATTCGATTACGGTACGTTGCCGGTAACACTTCGTGTTAAAAGAATAGACTAAAGTGTTTGCGTGAGAGAAAGGAAGACTAAAAAAAGAACAGCGAGGGATATTTTTGGTAGTTAAAGATGGCTTTCTTACACATCCATTCGTGTGAATGTCTTAAGTCGGAGCTACTCTTATTTGAAATTCCTCCGACTCAGACGACGATCGAATGCTCGCGCTAGATAAACTGCAAACCAACATCATCACTGACAAACGACTCACCAATATAATTCTTTATACCTCGAAATTTCTCGCTCTGTTCCTAACTCAGATTTTCAGGGAAGTAATGCGTGAATGAAGGAAATAAATCTTTAAACTCATTAAAAATCCCATCTTTCTCTGTTAATTCACAAATTTTTGAATTAATTTCTTTGTAACAAATCCAAACTGCTCTCTTATTGTCATTATCATTTCAAATTCAGCATCCTTCATTAGTTCCCTGTTTTGAGAACCACCAAAAACACCTTCATTGATTTTAGCTTTAGAAATATTGCAAAATTTGTCGAATATATACATAACAATATCACTCTCCAATACCCTCATTGTTTGAAAAGCTATTTAAATAAGTCGAGTTTGATATGTGAAGGTGAAGGGATGACATAATGACTAGAAATGAGAGCCTCTTTAACAATATTCATAGATCCTAGAGTTAAATCTTGCCTGAGTGGCCAAACTTTTTTTATCCAATGTTGATCTCGTGCACGACTGGTACACTTACAAAATAACTAAATACTTTGTGCCACTTTGTTGACCTAATAAAATACTGGTTATTTTCAAATCTCAATTTAATTGCCACTTTTAAATATATATCGTATTTTAATTTTTCAAAACGTAAATGGAAACTATTGTATTCCTTTTTAAAGAATACTGAATGGCCAACCGGTAGATGATACGCATGTCTATTCTGAAGTAAGGCAGATTTTAAAAGTCCTTGCCGATGAATCGATAAATAGTCGCCAGTCACTAGCTATTTCATTCAATACATCCATATTCATGTATGAGTCCTGCAACAGAATTACAAGGAAACAAACCCTTTGCCTTTGAGATAAATTTCCGAAATGGACGATCTCGATCACGATAAAAACTTACTTTAGTACCTGGAACTAAACAATTCTTTCCTTCTAATCTTGAAGCTAAGAGTTCGGAAATCTCTTTCGAAAGACCTGCGTCCCGAACCAAGTCTTTTAATTCATCTTGATTAAAAAGGTGGGCATTCTCGCGTTAACCACCTTCAAATTCTTGCGATTCATTCAATTCGACGTATTGCTCATCTTTAAATTGTTGAAATGACATTCTTATCTATGTGATGAGTTTCTATTTTAGAGACTTCGTCAATAGACATCTGATGTTTCCTTTCATCCTATCCAGTAATGACTAAAACAATTTTAGTTACGATTTTGCAGAATCATTTTTTTTATTGTATCCAAATATATTGGACAAGCAGAAATAGTAATCCGTGATTTAATCTGTTGAGTCTTGACAGATCGTAGGCAAAGCAAATGTTTATTTCTTCTTACATGTGATTCGCAAAAAGCAAGAAATGCATAATATTTTCGAGATTCAAGAATTGTTCATTTAAATAGCATCTATATTAAAACAGACCCATTTCTTGCCTTAATATCAGTCTAAAAGTTCGAAGAAAGGATTTGACCTCCAAATGCCCTTCAAATGATCTCTAAGGGTCACTTTGACGAAAAGGTCAAAGCGTATCTGGACGTAGAATTTTCCGTTCTATCAGAATCCGGAGTAAAAAAAATCATATCTATCGATTTAAGGGGTTTGACCTTAATTTGACCTTGAACCAGACGTGCTGGGGTCATATGGACACCGGCGTCGTGTTTAGCGACCCCAATAACATAAAGATCAATTGAGATCAGAAATGCTCCGCCCGGATTTCATATTGTGGTCCTGTGTTATCATCGTGTTTGTTGTTAAATATCTTAAGTTGATAAAGTTCGTCTGGATTGTCTTTTGTCTATATAAAGAGAAAACTTCTACAGATATTTTTTGTTTCTTTTTTACGTCGCAATCATAAGAAAGCAAAAATTTTATTTCGACCTCGTAAAAAAAATTTGTTGTAGGAAATCAACTCGAATATTTTTTCTTAGTATTAGGTTTTTTACTGAACCTCTCCACCCAATATCGTACTCGATCGGAACCCACCATCTACCTTTTTACCCAATATATTTCTGCTTGCATACCTCACACCCGCTTACGCTTAGACAATCATAATACTTCGCTACCACTTATATTTGCTTTACACACTGCTCATTAAAATTTATTTTTGCTATTGTTGCTTGCTTTCGCTTGATTTAAAAAAAAATTTTCTCATTCTTTTTGTTTGAGTTTTTTGTTTTATTTTTCGTCTATTTCTCTATTCGTTTTTTTTTGTTTTTTTTTTACTTTTCATACCTTTTATAAACAGCATTAAACTGTAAAACTAAAAAAAAATCTAATTTTAAAAATAATAAATAATCAACATATGAGAAATTTGGTAGGAAAGCAAACAAAAGTGAGCTAACTCGTAACTTCACGAAACGTATCTCCCTCCCCTATACAGCTTAATTATCTAAAATGGACCCTTCAAAGATTGAACCAATCAATTCAGAGAGGATTCGTATAACAGAACTGTTTAATACTTAATCGGATGAATTAGTTGCGAATATTCTACGATCAAAGCGCAATACAGAAGGAACACGAGCACAACGTCTTAACCGATTAGTTCGATTTGACCTGCGAAGGCTATTCGCTAACCAGGGAGCTGCGTGGGACCTAGAAGTAAATAAGAATTAGATAAGGCTACCGAACTAGAAAAAGAGTCCCCGTCGTTGTATACGGAAGATATTCTCGAAAATATAGAGAAAACCTCAGATAGGATGGAAGAGAATAGTAGGTGTAGCTTGATTGAAACAGCCCTGAATGAGGGCGACGAGGGATTGCCATTAAATACGGGGTCGAATCTCGTTCATAGTACCCCGAATTCTGGGACGGGACATATCCCGCCGGGACCCCAACTACCAGGAACATTTGTAGAACCTGTAGGGCTTCCAGGCCTCCATCAACAAACTACTCTCAGCTTCTAAGAATTGTCCCCTATTGTCGAATTAGGCGAACCCAAAAACAGTACAGCTGATAGTGACACTATACCGACTACACTTTCATTTCCAGTAGGAGCGACGCACAGTGGGCGGAATCGACAAATTCTGTGTCAAAATCGTAGAACTTTTTATAGGAACAAGTTATTTGGCTGAATTTTGCTCACGCTTGTTGCTGAATATCTACACTTTGAAGGAAAAATATGCAGAAAGTTTAAAGAAGGTCTTATAACCTCTAAAAATAACTCAAAATATGTCGTTTTTCAGGAAAATGGTATTTTTTGGATTTTTATTATTCAAATAATTATTTTTTCTGCTGACTTTCAATAAATTTTTGTAGATTTTAGTTAACTAACAATGATTTTATTATCAGGAATTATATAAGGTGAAACAGAATACAGAATATTATGAAAACAGCGGTAAGGATTTATACCCAATTTAAAATATACTTGCTGTTCGGGTTTCGAAAACTTAATTTATATTTGAATTTCTCTAATAGTCCATATATATATATACACATACGGTGACCCATTTTAATCGCCGCACCCGGATTTCTCGGAACCTAAGCCAGATAGGGAAAAACGGTTCAGACAAAAGTTGTAGGGGACAAAGGGGGTCATACAAAGGCGCTAACGTCTTTGACCTTGAACTTGACCTTTAAGGTTATTTCAAGGTCAAAGTGGTTTTTTCATATGGGAATACCTAGTTTTGATTCCGGATTCGGAGAGAGCGGGAAATTTTACGTTCAAAATCATATTGAGAAACATTTTTTCAAGGTCATTTCAAGATCAAATCAAGATCAAACTCCGAAAAGTCCGTTTAAAATCGTTTTTTTCCATGAACCACAGGCTAAGCTGGTTCAAATTGATCGTAGGCTTAATAGGGGAACCCATACACCCAAAACTTACACATCCTAGTAAACAAAACTCAAACTCGCACATTCTAACCCCATAAACTTCGTGCCCTTACATACTAAACTGTTACACCCCAGTCCCACACAACCATACCCCACACCCCCCAGTCTCACACATCCCTACCCCACGCATGCTAATCCCACACACCCCAAACCCACACATCCTGAACCCTAAAAAATTTTTCTCAAGGGCAAAATGATTTTTTAACGGTAACTTTAAGATCGTTGAAGCTTCTGTTATAAATGTATTAACCTTACTTTTTGCGCTACCCAGAAACAACGACGTGGACGTAGTAAGGATTGTTTCCTTTGGGGTGCTTGATTAAACTGAGTCCCCTTGCCTCTCACTGTTCGAGGAGCTTGATTATAGTGAGTCCCCTTGCCTCTCACTGTTCGGGTTGCTTGATTATATTGAGTCCACTTGCCTCTCACTGTGCGGGGTGCTTGATTATAGTGAGTCCCCTTGCCTCTCACTTTTCGGGTTGCTTGATTTTAGTGAGTCCCCTCGCCTCTCACTAATGTAAATAAATTTTTATTTAACCTCGAAGCAAGTGTTCAAAATGACGACCATTTGCTTCAAGACACATAGTCAAACGCCTTTGAAAATGGCGAACGGTGTTCTGCAAAGTTTGTTTCGGAATGGCAGCGCATGCTCGACGAATCCTATCCTGCATATCTGCTCTTGTAGTGGATTGTTGCTCAAAAACAGCATTTTTTAAATACCCCCATAAATAGAAATCTGGTGATGTAAGATCGGGTGAGCAAGCAGGTCAGTTAACCGGACCTCCTCGACCAATCCATCTGTTACCATAGTGCTCATTCAAAAAAGCCCCTACAATTCGAGCGAAATGTGGTGGTGCGCCGTCCTGCTGGAGCCATATTCTTCATCGAGTTTCTAAATCAACATCTTCCATCAATCCAGGTAGTTCATCTCTTATTAGCGTCAAATAGGTATGTTGATTTACATTTTCTTCAAAAAAATAAGGACCAATCAAATATCCATTGATAATCCCGCACCATACCATAATACTCTAACGTCTTTTATGGTTTACAGTTTTGACCCAATGAGGAATCACATCAGACCAATAATGGCAATTATGCCTATTCAGTTCCCCATCACTTTGAAATTTTGCCTCATCAGAAAAAAGGACTAAGTTAAAAAAGTCTGGATCATTTTCTATCATTCGTAAAGCCTATTGGCAAAACACAATACGCTGTCGGAAATGCTCAAACTGTACCTCTTGAACCAAAGTAATATGATACGCGTGATATTGAAGCACCTTCATAATTCTTAAAAAAGTATTTCTTGGAATACCAATTTCCCTTTCGACTCGACGAGCGCTAATGTGTGAGTCAAGATGAATTATTGCAAGGATAGTTACAACTCGATTATCATTTTCATCATATTCATGGCGCCTACGTTGGCGAACCATGTGTCCACCACGAGCTCTTTGAGTTAAACGTCTGATAGCTCTATCATCAGGGTGTCGTCTGTCAGGATAGCGTTCAGTATAAAGTCTTGCCGCACCACGATAATTATTTTGGCTTGCTCCTAAACCAAAATCATATCAACGATCTCGTTGGGCGGATAGTCAGCCATTTCAGAGCCAGCTATTAATTACTATTAAATTTAAATAGTAAAATGGTATCAAAAATATTAATAATTATAAGGCTCGCCCGTATACGGTCGCGCCTAAAAAGGAAAAACGTTGGAAAATTACGGTAACTTTATTTAGCTAACTGTATTTGCCATAAATACTTCGTTTGTAACACTTTTTTAATTTTAAATTTTAAATTAAAATAATCGTCAAAACATTAAAGGTATTCAATAAAGCATTATTTCTTATTTTGATTGCAAATAAAACTAAAACTTCCTTTTATTTTTTTGTTTTATGTAAATAATGTGAATTAGTAGCGTTCGAATTTCAGAAATACTAATTTTGATAATGTAATCATTAAAAACACATCTACGAAGAAAATAGGTTCCGTCAATGGTTCTTTTAATTAAATCTGAACTGCTCACCGATTTTAAGATTTTCCACCCATTTTTAATATTAAGTTTTTTTTTTAATAGTTCGATTCTAAAAAAAATAGCTCCAATGCGTTTTGTAAAAAACAGAAATGTTGTATCTTTATTTTTCGGAAGTTATGAGTTTTTTTTGTAAAAAGATTCACATTTTTTGACAGCTCATAATTCAAAAAATTAGGATCCGACTAAGATAATTGTAGAAGCAAAAAAAATAATAATTAATAAAAATGCAAATACAAAGTCAAAATTTTAATTAAAGAAATAAATAGGATATGTGAGTTTGGGGTGTGTGGGTTTAGGGTGTATGAGGTAGGAAAATGTTGGTTAAGGATGCTTGAGTTTAAAGTTTGCGGATCGAATGTTTTTGGTTTTGAGATTTGTGGGGTTAGGATTTGTGAGTTGGAATTTGTGGGTTTCCATTTTAATCTCAAGGTCAAATTGACTTCACTTCGGATTGTTTTTGCCTAGAAATCATGAAAAAATAAACATTTTAAAAATTTATTTACAGCCTACGATTAATTTGAACCAGCTTAGCCTGTGGTTCATGGAAAAAAAACGATTTTAAACGTACTTTTCGTAGTTTGACCTTGATTTGACCTTGAAATGGGTCTAAGGGTTCATGGATTTAAGCTATTTTACAATCGTAAGTTTAAAATCTCTAGCTATTAATAAGAAGAGGTTAAAAGTAGTAAGAATTCTATAAATACGAAATACTTCTTACAATAGAGTGTTGTAATTATGGGTTTAGGGTTTATATACAATTTTACTACAAATCTAGTTGAATTATTTGGTAAAGCAATTTTAGTTTATGCATACTGGGATCGATATAATTAAAAACTTATGATTTATATATTTTTTTCGTATTTATATTTTGGTTAGCCTAATTCAGGTTTTGAGTTCAGAATAGTATTTGAAATTTGTATTTTTTATTTGCTCCTTTTATTTAACGTGGTAAAATATTTTTTTATTTGGCTTAAAGACTAGTGTAGAAGTAAAAGCTAAGTCATTGATATACTGATGCACTTAAACATAATGTTTTATACGTTTAAGTATTTAATAAATACAAATTCAGTCAATATGTACTTCTTTTGTATTTAGATAAATTCTTAAGAAGGAAACAAATTGTTCAAAATAGAATTAACGAAATATTAGGAGTCAAAGTCGATCAAGTTATTCAAGGTTATGGAACCTCAAATACAGGTAATTTGTCGAGAAGATGTTTCGATGAACCCGAATTATTTGCACAAGCACTGGAGATTGATCAACAACTAGTAAAGAATATTGCAACAATTCTAACAGTATTTAGGTGCAAGAAAGAGGTAAAATTGGATTTGTTTGAAGCCTTTTGTAGAGAGACTTACACCTCACATTATCAAGTATATTCATGGACCCGCATGAGTCCATCTCTACACATATTGCTTTGGCATGGATGTGAAATTGCTCGACAGTTTCGTTTACCCATGGCATTTTACGCTGAAGATGCAAACGAATCATGGCACAAATTATACAGGAAGAACATGACATCTCATACGCGACAAAATAGTCGATCGAATAGAATACTTGATGTATACAATCGTGCAAATTGTTTAACGGATCCTAAGATTTCTCTTATTCTAATTAACAAAAGACTGAAGCAAAAAAATTAGAAGAAAGTATCATCTTGTGTTAAAAGATTTCGCTTAGAAGGATTAGTACAGTACGATAATTATATTTTATCGATCGTTTCTGTCGTTAATTTTACAGCTTCGGTGGGTTTTAGATTTATGGTTTAAGTTTTTAGACGCAGACTTTCAATTAACTAAAACTCTTTAGTTTTATATAGGTAGTTTTTGAATCTATTATTTACATTTTCATTATTTCGAAAATGCTAAATTCTTTAGTTTTAGTCAGACTTGTCAGTGATAAAATATTGGGCTTCTGATATTATTAGTTTAATTTTAATTTTATTATTCAGGATCATAGCAAGTTGCTTACCTGTAGGTGGTTTAATTTCAACTTTTTGTTTTCATTATTAAGACCATTGATTACTATATGAACTTAAATTAATGTCGATAAATTTTGAGTTGAGCTATTTAAAACAGGTTTAACTTTAGTAATCAAAAGTATTTTCATGTAACTTTTCACATTCCAGGGAATTGATTAAATTTGGGGATAAGGAAAAAAGGTTATATTAATTAAATTACAATTACATTATCTATTTCTGAAAAATTGCTATTTTATTGGGAAGATTTAAGTTTATGAGTAGTACAACCGATATTTGCTTAGTTTTGCTAGTAAATTTTTTGTTTTATTGTTTAAATGCTATTATTACAATTGGTTTGACTAAGGAAAATTGTTAAGGTATTTATTCTTAAGTTTTGGTTATTCAGAATACTTTACAAGTAGCTATATTGATGAGGGCTTAACAGGGCTTTTTCGTCTTTTAATTATTGTTTTAGCCGTTAACTGTAATTGATTATTTGATTAATTCATTTGAATGATTGCAGGGAATCCAGTGATGAATGTGATAGTGACATAGATGATACTTCAAGATAAAATGAAAAGTTAAAATAATTTTAATTTATATCTGTGAATATAATAATTTATAAATGAATAAAGATAGTAGATGTCTGTTATTTATTTTGTAATTATTGTTTCAGATTTGTAATAAATATTATAATAAAAATTAAAATTTACTAACATCTTATTATACTGTGGAAAGATAACTTATGTAGTTAATATAATGAAAAATTCATGAGCATTTGGAGTCAAACTTTATTAGGCAAATCACGTATGAGAAGAAAATATGAAATTCAAGGTCCTGGAAACATTTCAGGAAAGTACCTAAATAAAAGTAGACAGTTTTCATTATCGAACTTGTCAAAATTAACAGTCGAACGTTAACTGGTTATGTATTAATTTTATAAATTCTAATGCACATTAGCCGATCGTAACTATTGCGCAAGAACTTTGTGGTTATGTGGAACCATTTAGATTTTAAGTTTGGTCTGTTAGTGTTTAAGAGTTTCTAGAGTACGGGATAATTAGACATATTTAGGTCATGAGGTATACACAAATATTTGAGTAAGAGTTGACAAAAAAATGTTACTTATTATTAAACAAACATTTAATTCTTTAGTTTGTATTCAAATATTTTCTTTTTAAATTTGTATTTACCCAATTATATCTTTAATAACAATTGTTGTGATAATTTAATCCCAGATTTAAAAATTCGTGCCCAATTTAACAAGTTTTAATCACCAATTGTATTTGACCTTTTTAATCTTTAATTTCTGATAGCGAAATTGAAAGCATGAACTTGCATATATTTATATAGAATATCAGAGAAATTTTAAATATAAATTAAGTTTTCGAAACCCGAATAGCAAGTATATTTTAAATTGGGTGTCCTTACCCCTGTTTTCACGATATTCTTTATTCTGTTTCACCCTATATAATTCCTAATAATAAGATCATTGTTAGTTAACTAAAATCTACAAAAATTTATTGAAAGTCAGCAGAACAAATAATTATTTGAATAATAAAAATCCAAAAAATACCATTTTCCTGAAAAACGACATATTTTGAGTTATTTTTAGAGGTTATAAGACCTTCTTTAAACTTTCTGCATATTTTTCCTTCAAAGTGTAGATATTCAGCAACAAGCGTGAGCAAAATTCAAACCTAAATTTCGAGGGGACTCAATTTCCACCTTTACAGACAGTAGGAAACATTTCGCCCATTTCCCCGCCCGTAGCTGCACCATTAAGCAACTCTACGCTATACACCCATAACCCACCAATTAATCTAGCACAAGATAAATATCCTACCGTACAAACCTCCCAACCTTCACAAATATTGAACTATTCTACCGTACAAACATCCCTACCTTCACAAATAGTAAACTATACTATCGTACAATCCTCCCAACCTTCACAAATAGTGAACTTTACCCTACAAACCCCACAATATCCACAAATACCGACCTACTCTACCTAAATTAAAAAGATTAGTAAGCGACATAATGATGAATCATCTTAGTACAAACTATCACCAAAAAATTTTGAAAATTACAGATCCACAAAACATATTAAAAAAATCAGAGAAGTCAGAAGAATAGAGACTAATACAAGATACACGTCTGTTAGACAGAGACTTTACTACATTAAAAAATCAAATAAAGAGAAAGTCACAGATTTTTGTGATAAATTCAATAATATTATCAGAGAATATGAAAGTTATAATACGACAGACCCACTAACAGACGAAGAGATAATATCGTCTTTTTACCATGCAATATGTGATTCCATCTACGATCTGAGATCCGAGTACCTGGTAAGAAGCGAAACAGGTTCAGAAATGACTAAAGAAAACATGAAAAATTGTCTGTTACAGATAGAAGTAGAGAAACCTAAAAATTCGGAGGCCTGAGCGAATTTAGTTCAGAGGACCCAAAGAAATGAGCAAGTAAAGGACTCAAAAGAAACAAAATGCCACAGATATAACAGATTCGGTTACTGAGCATCCAACTGTCCCCTTAAAGTATATAACACCTGGTTTTGCTACTATTGCAATGAAATTAGGGGACACTTGCTGCGTCAGTCTCCTCTCTCATTACACCCGCTCTCCGTGCACGGATGAATAGCTAGAACCGACTTACACGCAGCATTGTTTTACATAGAGTACATATAAGTTAAAATTATATTTAAAGTTAATTGTAATCAGAGCAGAGATTTAATACATTCAGAGTTTGTATAATAAAGCAGAGTGCGTAGAAAAAGTTGTTCAAAAATGAAAACTGCTGTGTAGCTCTTTTCAAGAACCCAGGAACGTCCAATCCTACCGGCGATTTCTAACAGTTTTTGATTGGGACAACAACATTCCAGAGAGATGTTTACTCAAAATCGAAAATTAAATGAGAAAAGTGGATCCTCGTAATTGTCGGTGGCAGGAGGGTTTATCAGAACGTTTAAATAAATCTATTTTTAAACATTAAAGTATTAATATTAAGGGGTCTACCCTAATTAGACGCGCAAAAAATGACTATTTTCACGATTTTTTTTCATTGTTTTAAATTAGAAATATTAATATGTGAAGTATGAGGCTTGATAAATACAATCTTGAAATACATGAAAAAATTTTTTTTTATTAATTTTTTTGTTTTTTATCGTATAAAAATGGAGGCCAAAAAATATCCAAAAAAAAGATGAGTGCGCCCTGTTGATGAAATCTCCGGAGTGGATAATCTGAAACAAAAAAAAAAGGTTTTAGATTCAGTAAGGTAATGACTAGTCGCATATCATACGATTTTTGATTTTTTCAAAATTGGCAAAATGGCGGCCATATTTCGAAAAGTAACGAAAAATCACCTTTTTTTCATCAGTTTTTTTTTTAAACCAAGTTAAACTCAAAATTTAAAAAATCGTATGATATGCGACATAGCTATCATCATAAAGAATGTGTGGTAAAAATTTGGTAAGGATTGATGCAGTAGTTTCCGATATTTTTTCAACAAGCCGTACAAAAATGTCAATTTGAGAAAAACGCGTTCAAAGTTTTTTTTAACGAAAAAACGTGAAAATTTCTTACCTACGCTTAATCAGCGATGCCTGCACCGTACATTATGCCTTCAGTTTCTTCATAATGTACCGTCTCATCCAAAATAGCCTTCCTTCGATTAATTCTGGCCTCCTTAGAGGCATCTCCACTGCGGCGGTTTGCAACTCGTACGCGCGTTAGATCTCGCTCAGCTACGAACTGCTCGGCGATATTGCCGATTTTGACGCCCATCACATCCAATATTTTCAATATTGGCTTCAATCCTTCATTGAAAATACACGCAGCTGTTTGACACGCGATTTCAACAATTTTTTTCCCACTAAAGATGTGTTTAGGAACCATCGACCAGACGCAGTTGTTGAAAGACTCGTTGTTATTTTGCGTGTTTCCGCCGAGGCACCTTTAGAAGTTCTTGTTTTGTCAAATCCTCGTAGATTGGTTTGAGAACTTCTTGAACATCTTCAGCGAGAGCAGGAGGGTGTTTAAATTGTCGAACGGTGTTGTTTTCCACAGCTTTCTTATATTTACACCAGGATTCAGAACAGTATGAATGCTGTGGCTTGCTGTCGGTTGAAATCTTATGATAAAATCCTGCCCAGATCTCCCTGCGCATTTCTTCCACGGAATCAGGATGCCGTTGAATTGCTAAACCGTAATTTTTCGACAGTTCTTTCATTAATTTTATCGTTAAATCTTGAGTTTTAACAACAGGAACTTTTTTACGCTGGTTTTTCTTCTTTTAGTGACAACTTTTTTTGCTGGAGTTTTTTTCTCGTCCTTCTTTGCAGCTTTTTTTGCTGGAGTTTTTTCCTCGTCCTTCTTTGCAGCTTTTCTTGCCTGTATAAGATTTTTTTTTAGCTTCACTAGCACGTTTGAAAATTCTTTTTGCGACGTGTAACACACACTCTAACTTTTTAACGATCACTCCTTCACCATACGGGTGTGTATCGAGCAGTATTTTGAAAGTCTTCGTGTCACCGTCGCCGATGTAAAAACCATAACGCACAGAAAATTTTTCGAGAGATTCCAAAAACATTTGACATATACCGTCGACTTCCATTTTTCCGGCACTACCTGAGTGATTAGCACTGCAATTTTTTTGGTGCACTTCGTACCATGCTGCATATTCAATCGTGTCCTCTGTTCCTTTTCTTCTTTCACATTCTTTGCAGTAGCTTGATTTGATAACGACGTTCGCAACTTTTTTACTGTGTTTATATATCAAAGAAACTATGCCAACAAGAGAAGAAAATCCTCTTTTTTGCCAGGAACCGTCTCCTGAAACGGTTAAAATATCTTCGGGTTCTCCGTGCTGAGCATTTAGGAGTTTTTATTCTCTAACAGCCTTTAGCATCACTATATCGAAAACACTTTTCACAGCGATAGAGATTGAATAGATAATATGATAATAAACGGAGGAACTCATTCCAGATCCAAGTTCCATTAGGACAATAAACATGTTTATACCACTCCATCCAATACCAATCAATCGCATAACAAACACAAGGCGACGGTTGACTTCGTATCCAGTCGCAATCATCGGACACGAATTAATATATTTTTCTCCACACTCACAAGTAACACAAATTTTAAAACCGAGTCCTCGCTGTCCATACTTAGTAAATGTAACATCGTTATTACACACTTTACATTTCAAAAACTGTTGTAACGAAGAAAAAACCAGGTAAAAATGTATGATGCTGTACTCTAACGTTTGATCTACAGGCACGTCGAAACTCGTATCTTTCGACTTGTTCAGCTTCTCTGCAGATGCACTAGCATGACTCGTGTTTGCCTCATGGGCATTTGGAAGAACTCCATGAAATTTACGTTTTTTCGCTTTCGAACCTGGACGTCTCCAGTTTTGTTTTTGATGGATAGTTTTCTTGTCCATCTCGGCAATCACGAGCACAGATGTTTACGCTTACAGATTTCAAACACGACTAATATAGGTTGCTACTTGCTTGAAATTCAAATATACAGGTATCTTTCGAAAAATAAGGCGTCACGAATGAATAGATTTGAGTAGGGATAGTATAGACACGAAAGGTTTCAGCTGCTCACGTAAACAAAGGCAGGTAGACGATACCGCTCCGAAAGGTCACTATTAGCGCGCTCAGGTAACTAAGTAAAAGTCCCTCAAAAGTACACTTAGACTGCTCGGATCTTTATGAAAATTTAATATGATACTTTCAAATATCTATACTTTCGAAAAATGGAATAAAAAAAAATCGATTTTTTGAAAATTGTAATTAGGGTAGACCCCTTAAGAGCTGTTCACATGTAAGTATATTCATGTTTGTATATAACAATAAAATAATGCAAATAGATCATACAAAAATACTTAAATCATACAAATATAATTAAAATTTCCATGGTTTATAGGATATAACCTATTTTGCAAAAACATTGTTTCCATGTATAACAAAATAACAACCGGAATTAATACGAAAATTTATGTGCTAGAAAATAGCTGATTTTGAGATTATTCGAGCACATTTCCCTAAGTTAATTTAACTATGGTGCATTTACAAAACAATGATACTCTTATGATTATAATTTTCTTAACAATTGTAGAATATTGTTACATTCAGAACATTGTCTCACAATCATCCGTTCGTCGTCAAGCTATATGTAAGATAAAAGTATCTTACCGTGCATAATACTACTTATCGACCTACGCTATACAACCAGTTTTCTACTTTGCCTACCTCGTACTCCTGCATATTACACTCATCCCAAATTTTTCCCTAACTCTCCTCCGCGATCACATACCTCCGTCTCTCCCATTCGCTCCCCAGGACGCATAAGCCTTCTGTATTCGAACTCGTAACTATAAGCACGTATGCACCAGTTTGTTATTTGTCATTTTACTTGTAAAAGGGACACGTATTTATACTCAACTTTGTGCTTCTTAAATAATAAACTTGAACTTAAAATTATTTGCTCTCGCTTACTTATTTGGTGTGCCTGATCTCCTATTCGTATCTTCGGCAACCATCTCGAGTATGAGACCGCCCGCAGTGCAGCGCAACCGAGCTGTTTGGACTACAGGGAATCAAGGCCTATTCGCACATCCAACGTATATCCTTAAATACATCACAAATCCTTTCGTATCCTTCCGTAAATTTGCACCTTCGTATTATTATTGCTATAATATTAAATGTCATTTTCGCTACCATGGTTTTGCTTATGTCTCGACTACCAGGTAAAGTACGCGAGTATTGACCAAAACTAGAGGCGAATGCGATTTAATTTGATATTAACTTCGCGCGTTTTATTGCTTACGCACAACGTAATAATTGGGGCCCACACTTAGGGATATTTTAATAGCAATTAGCGCGGATAGCAAATTTTGTTTCGAAATTCAAAAATGACCCAGGTAGAGCAAATTTTTTAACGGGCAATCGCGTAACAAGCTTAGGAGAATTATTAGCAATTTTTTAGCAACGATATTACGTCGGGAGCGAACAGATTCTGGAACGTGCCGAAGACGTAAATAAAATTTTCGTATTTCTACAGGACCGCATTGAGATATCAAAAATACACTAAGTATATATTAGATGTAAAGAAATTATAGAAACTATTGTAGATTATAAAATAATCAAACAGTTTGATCGCGAAATACATACACTTTTAAACAAAAAAGCAGAAATGACGGAAATGACCGCTTATCAATCTATTATTGACTCAACAAATATGACAGACTCATTCAAAGCTGATCCTAAACCTTCATTGTAAAATAACGACAATGCTCGAAAATCTGACATAGGAAAACCATTTCCAATTTTCTCTGCGCCAAGAGTACACAGCACACCTTATACAAACTCAACAAATAATTATCGTAGACAACCACACAACACCCATTTCAAAGCACCACTCTCACACCAGTTCGCAATATATCTATTAAAGATGCAGTCAAAATCATTCTGAAATTTTACGGCTACATCATTCTACTTAGTTTTTGTTTTGGACGGATGTAGAAAAGCGCGAAATATGATACCGCCGTGTAACGAACTAGACTTAGCGAGATTAATAAAACTGCGCTTGTCCGGGCAAGTATTAAAAACCGCACAGCATAGAACTTTGTACAATATGAAGGAAATTATAATGTATTTTGATCGTACCTACGGATCGGCAAAACGTTTCAACGAATTACTGGGTGAGCTAGCACTCATAAAGCAAAAATACGACGAAAACGTAATTTACTTTTCAAATAGATTAAAATCAGCCAGCCAAGAGGCATACAAAGCCGCGTGACGCGAAGAAAGACATGGACCAGATTTTAAATCAGAATTAGAAAAACATAGCGTACCATATTTTATTCGCGGTTTACAATGGGTCATAAAAGGACTAATCGGTAAACCCGAGTCTGGACGCCGTGATCGACAATATAAAAAATGCAGGTCATTCAAAGAGCAAATGTAGAATGCTTGCATATAATAACAAAAGGCGAGAAATACAGCTGGGAAATGAAAACGGGTTCCCGGAAAACGATGCAACCGGGCAAATCCCACAACCCTAGCTTTTAAAATGATACGAGAAACAATCAACAGTACATCTAATTAGAACAATTGTTTTATTAAACATTGATAATTGTTCACAAACTGTTATGCTAAAAACAAATAGCTGCCCGAAATCGAGTCACTAATGCTATATACCGGCGCCGGGCCGGCACTATTGAAAATTTAAAAAAAAACCGCACAATATTCAAGTTGATACTAACGAAATTTTAAAACTAACCGGTATAACAAAAAGTAGCATAAATACTTATGTCAAAATTCTAATACAATTTTATTTATTTATTTAAACCAGAAAGAATTACAAAGTATTGTCTACCCCGTAATTCCCTGTAGAGGTAAACAAAGTTACCTATGCACAGATCCGGTATAAGTACATCTAACTTAAGTACTACTTAAAACTATAATTCTAAACTTAAAACTACAATTCTAATTCTAAACTTAAAATTACAATTCTAATTCTAAACTTAAAACTAAATATTACAACTGTGACTTTGTACATTTGTTTTAACTTAAATACTATTTCAACAGTGTTGTAAAATTTGTTATATAAAATTTAACATTAATTTAGGCGACTATTATATCTTTAACATATCATCAGTTCCTATAGTACTCTCCTTGAGTACGTTTCAATAATATAATTTCTATTGGATTTAATCCATTTCTTTAGTTTGTTTTTTTGGTATAAATTACTAATTTCTAGTTTTTTTAAATCATTTGGTAAACTATTGTAACTTACTATTGTCTTTGTATAACTGTTTTTGTTACTGACTTTTTTCTGACTTTTTGGTATGGTTAAACTTTTATTTCTTGTTATACTGTTAGAATGTATGTACTTATCTTTAAGAGTGTTGTAATGAAATTTTAGAGATTCAAATGTAAATATTTGTTCTATATTCATTGGGTGTTCCGTCGCAGACGTCAGTGGTACGTGGCGCCACCTTTTCTCGCAGACGCGATGCGAGCGGGGCAAACAGCGAGCCACGTTTTCGGCGACCGATAGAAGCGAGCGCGGTGGGGGTTCGCGAGAGCACGAATGACAGGCGCGAACGCGCGAATTCAAGTCAGTCACTCTTGAGCAATCAAGCCAATACGTGCTTTTGTGCAAGAGTCCGGCATCTTTCTTTCGCTTTGTCCATATAAAGTGTAAGATATTCTCGTCCGTCCGTCGTTTTGTAACTTCAGCATTTTGTCGGGTGTGCATCGTTTTTTTCTTTCTATTTTTTGATTAACGGGAAATAAAATCATTGGGTCGCGTTTGTACGGTACACGGTAAGCGGAATAGCAGCGCGCGGTCGTTTTATAAAATAGGTGTTCTGAACACCATCGACGCGATCCGTGACTAGTGCGGATCCGTGTGGCCCTGCCACTACCGACGCAATTCACCAGGTGAATTCGTGTGGCCCTCGCCACAAATCGCGATCGAAAGATCCGCAGGAGGTGCGCACTCCTTGTTACACACGCGTGCACGCAAATACATACACACACACATACAAGGATCCATACCTCAATTTCTCACAGTTTGTACATCGACAACGAGAGGGGTTTTATGCCGCGAGGCTTTCACCTCTCAGAGCCTAATAAATTCATCTTTTTGTGGCTCAAAATTCGAGTCCTTTATTTTACCCTCTCCCTTTTCCCCTTTTTCCTATAAAAACAAATATCGGGATTTTCCCGCGTGTTGGAAAATCTCGACCACAATTCATGGTGCCTCCTGTGAGGTGTGGATCTCGAGGTTAATACTCGTGTGCAAAGGACCCTCGTGCAAGAGCCCGCCGATTTCATCGCCGACGAACTTGCAGTCCAAAGACGAACAGTTGAAGATAACATCGCCGCATACCAGGACTTACTCTCAGCTACCACGTGCATCGTTGAAACGTCTCCACCTCGAAAGATAAGTGTTCAGTTTTTTGAGGATTTGCGTGTAAGAAATCAAGCGAAAAGGATATCTTTGTTTCTCGCGTCAGGGATTAGCACATCGCGGCGCGCCGCCGCTCGATTCTAAGCGCCGCCGCTCAATTGTTAGAGCCGCCGCTCGGTTCTTAGAAGCGCGCATACGCGTAGCAGCAACGAACACGCGCGGCCGTGTCACTATTTCTCGCGCTTAGTATATTTACGATTTCTCGCGCGCAGTAAATTTATAATTTCCTTTTGGCGGTTAGCATCACGGGTCGAAGTTAGGCGAAGCGATGGCGAATCGAATCGCAATCATCACGCAAAAGCGCAATGCGTTATGCAAACAGCTCGAAACGCTGACAACCTCGATCGAGCAGGGTGACTACGATCTCGTCAAGGCAGGTTTACGTCTGGATCGCGTCCGTACGTTATTTCACGCGTACGAAGATATGCACGACGAGCTGGCGCTTTTGGAAGTCGATGAGGACGGCGTTAGGCAAATGGACGAAATAAACAACGCGTTCTACGACGTCGCCGCGAAAATCGAATCCGCAAACAAGGCCGATCGTTCAAACGCAAATTTTGCAGCGCCTGGCGTTACCATGGGCAACTCGACATTCATCGAGAAGCAGCGTCAGCTCAAACTCCCGGTTGCAGAGTTGCCAAAATTCGACGGGGATATCGAAAAATGGCTTTCTTTCAAGAACACCTTCAAGGTGATGGTAGAGTCACGGTCTGATATAAACAATCTCGTCAAATTCATGTATTTGAAGAACTGCCTTATCGGCGAGGCCGCGAGCAAAATCGCCATATACGACGTGAGCGAAGCGAACTGCAAAGACGCTTGGGCGCTGTTAACGGACGCATACGAGAGAAAACAAATCCTCGCATCAAAACACCTCGATGCCATCCTCGAATTTCCTCGTTTGATAGACGCGACGTCAAAGGATCTATCAAAAATGGTCGATACGGTGCGGCAACACCTTACCATGCTCGCGTTGCTTGATTTCCATCCGCAGGAGTTCACCATCGTGCGCACGCTCGAGAAAGCATTGCCGAGCGACATCCGGATAAAATGGGAAGAATCATTGTCAGTAGACGCACTTCCCACTCTCCAGGACTTTTACAAATTCATCGGAGGAGTGGTATCTCGACTGCAAACGATGGAGCTCGAAGCCACGAAGGATAAAATCACGCTAGGAGGAAAACGTCAAGGAGATCGCGTTGCTCAGGGTACGAAGGTTAGGAGAACCGAGTCAGGCGCGCGCGCTTTAGTAACGTCTACAATCTCCTGTTTCCAATGTCAGGGTAACCATGCTGTCTATCGTTGCCCAGTGTTCGAGAAGATGACCACTCAACAGAGATGGGACGCAGTCAAAGCAAGGAAACTTTGTCGGAAATGCTTACGTAAGCACCCCGGCGAGTGCAAGGCGTCGAAATGCAAACACTGTGACCGCTTCCATCACTTTCTCTTGCACACGTCGCGATCGCCGACATCGGCTTCCTACACGAGTGCTTCTGGCAAGCCCGAAGGGACTTTAAACCCGTCGAGAAATAATGATTGACTAGGCGTGGGGGTTTTTAGTACAGCATCGCGATCACTGCAATCTCAGCTGCTAATGAGCGCAGTCGTGCGAGTGAGGGATGTCGACGGGCTGTTCGTCGAAGCACGCGTACTTTTGGATACATGCGCGACGGCGCATTTTATTACGACTGAGTTCGCGCGGAAACTCCGTTTACCTTTGCGCGCTTGTTCAATTCCGGTCGGCGCCATTAACGAAATGCGAACAGTTTCCAAGAACAGCGTCGAGATTTCTTTTCGTTCTCTGTATTCTGAAATCGGGAAACGCTTGACGTTCCTCACTATTCTGAAAATCGCCGATGCAACGCCCGACGAAGTCTTTCCTCGCGATTTGGCTCCTATCCCGCGTAACCTACGATTAGCAGATCCACAGTTTCATCTTCCTAGACCGGTCGATATGCTCATAGGTTCAGGCGCGACTTTGTCGTTACTGTCGATCGGACAGATTAACATCTCTCGAGACAATTGCGATCTATATCTACAGAAAACTCAACTCGGTTGGGTCGTTGTGGGCGGTGCAAAAGAGGGTAAGATTTCGGCAGCTTCATGTCATCTATCCGAGTTAGTAACGCAACTAGCGAAGTTCTGGGTTATAGAAGACGCGGCGGACGTATCTGACAAATCGAGCATAGAATTAGCTTGCGACACACATTATCGAAATAATACCGAGCGTACTTCAGAGGGGCGATACATAGTGCGGCTACCGTTTCGCGACAGCGAGGTCGCTCTAGGTGAATCGCGAGCGCAGGCGTTGCGACGCTTTCGTAGCCTCGAAAGGAAGTTTGCGAGAGAGCCTGAATTGAGGTTAGAGTACTCCCGGGTCATGCAGGAGTATGTCGAGTTGGGACACATGACTCTGGCACCGGACGAGCAAGCGGACGGATATTATCTCCCTCATCACGCAGTGATCAAATCGAGCAGCACTACCACAAAGGTTCGTGTGGTCTTTGATGCGTCTGCTAAATCGGATAAAGGCGTATCCCTCAACGACGTCTTACTCGTAGGACCAACAATCCAGGATAAGTTGTTCGCCCATCTGGTTAGATTTCGCACCCATACATACGTATTAACGGCTGATATCGAGAAGATGTATCGACAAATTCTCGTTCATTCGGAAGATCGACGATATCAGCGCGTTTTTTGGTATCACGGGGAGGCGCTGAGAGTTTTCGAGTTGAATACCGTAACTTTCGGCGTATCTTCTGCTCCGTATCTCGCGATACGTACAATTCACCAACTCGCAGAAGACGAAGAGGCGCTTCATCCGCAAGCGGCCATGATTTTGAAACGCGATCTATACGTCGATGATCTTTTAACGGGAGCGAACTCCCTTCAAGAGATCTCGCGCATTCGCGACAACATAATCGCGCTCCTTAAACGGGGTGGATTTCATATCCGACAATGGGCATCCAATCACGATCACGCGCTTGATAACCTTGATGAAAAAGTCTTGAATTTGAGCACAACAGAGGAGGATTCAATTTTTAAAACGCTCGGTGTCGCTTGGGCTTCGCAACGCGACGAATTTGTATATTCAGTTAAACCGATTCAGATTCCAGACAAGGTTACGAAACGGATCATCCTCTCCGAAATCGCGAAAATCTTCGATCCTTTGGGACTCTTAGGACCGGTCATTTTACACGCAAAGACGATTATGCAAGAGTGCTGGAAAGCACAAGTGGCCTGGGACGAATCCGCACCACAATCACTGCATACGCTTTGGGTTACATTCGCGCGGCAATTACAACTTCTTTGCAACGTATCGGTCGAGCGTCATCTCCTTGTAAAATCACCGTTGCGTGTAGAGATTCACGGGTTCTGCGACGCTAGCCAGAGAGGATACGGCGCGTGCGTGTATATCAGGTCGATTGGTCAAAATCACGGTATCACTGTTCGGCTAGCGTGTGCGAAATCACGAGTGGCCCCGTTGAAACAACAAACAATTCCCCGATTGGAATTATGCGGAGCTTTGACCCTTTCTCGATTATTTACAGAATCACGTCCCGCTTTTGAATTTCACTTTGATCGCGTCGTTTTCTGGAGCGCTTCTACAATCGTCTTGCACTGGCTGAAGAAACCGCCACAGGCCTTAAAGACGTTTGAATCAAATCGAGTCCGTGAAATTCAATCCGTAGGAGAGGAAGTGGAATGGCGTCACGTGTCTACGAAACACAACCCGGCTGATGCGTTGTCTCGCGGCCAACTTCCGTCGGAATTTCTAAAAAACGAAACCTGGTTTCACGGTCCCAAATGGTTGCAGCAATCCGAGGACATTTGGCCCGCGAGCGCCGTTCCTTCGATATCCGATGTACCTGGTTTAAAGGGAGAAACTTGTCTTCTCATAAAATCCGTGAACGACGAAGATCTGTTGCGATTCTCTTCCTACCGTACGTTACTTCACAGCGTCGGGTTTTGTTTGCGCTGGCGTCCCTTGAATAATTTCCAGGGAAAACGCATCAGCGTCCCGGAGAAAACGGAAGCGGAAAAGCGAGTCCTAAAACTCATCCAGAGCAAGCAATTTTCAGACACCATCGATAGGCTTTCTAAGAACAGAGAGGTCAGAGAATCGAGACTCGCCGCGTTTAATCTTTTTTTGGACGAAGACGGTATTCTTCGAGTCGGCGGTCGATTAAAGGGCGCGAATATCTCCTTTTCACAAAAGCATCCAGTTTTGCTACCATCGCGTCATCACGTCACGGATCTCATAATTCGGGAGTTACACGAGTCAAATCACCACGCCGGGCTTCAAACGACTCTCTACACTTTGCGACAGCGTTTTTGGTTGTTGGATGGGAAAAACCAAGTACGTAAAATCGTACGCAAGTGTGTCACTTGTATAAGACACAAACCAGCGCTGCCGCATAGTCGTATGGGAGATCTGCCTCACGCGCGCGTTACGGAGGCTGCCGCGTTTTCACACGTCGGAGTTGATTATTTCGGGCCGATTTTAACGAAAGAAAAGAAGCATCGCAATCGGACCACATTAAAATCATACGGATGTGTTTTCGTTTGCATGGTCACGAAGGCCGTTCATCTCGAGATAGTTAGCGATCTAACCACCGAAGGTTTTCTCGCGGCTTTCCGACGTTTCATGGGGCGACGGGGAGTTCCTGCACACGTCTATTCGGACAACGGTACAAACTTAGAGTTAATTCCAGGGATGGTCGTCATCATCATCGACAAAACCCAACCTTGCACGCAGTGGCAGCTGGGAGTCATCGTAGAGGTACATCCTGGTGGCGACGGGATATCCAGAGTCGCAACTTTGAAAACATCGCGAGGCCAGCTCAAACAAAACATCACGCAGCTGTGCCTCTTACCAGCATCAATATGAAGAGATATATGCAAAACAACATGTATACACATACAACACAAACAATTCGCTTGCTACATTCTCTCGCAACGGGGGAGTATGTTCCGTCGCAGACGTCAGTGGTACGTGGCGCCACCTTTTCTCGCAGACGCGATGCGAGCGGCGCAAACAGCGAGCCACGTTTTCGGCGACCGATAGAAGCGAGCGCGGTGGGGGTTCGCGAGAGCGCGAATGACAGGCGCGAACGCGCGAATTCAAGTCAGTCACTCTTGAGCAATCAAGCCAATACGTGCTTTTGTGCAAGAGTCCGGCATCTTTCTTTCGCTTTGTCCATATAAAGTGTAAGATATTCTCGTCAGTCCGTCGTTTTGTAACTTCAGCATTTTGTCGGGTGTGCATCGTTTTTTTCTTTCTATTTTTTGATTAACGAGAAATCATTGGGTCGCGTTTGTCCGGTACACGGTAAGCGGAATAGCAGCGCGCGGTCGTTTTATAAAATAGGTGTTCTGAACACCATCGACGCGATCCGTGACTAGTGCGGATCCGTGTGGCCCTGCCACTACCGACGCAATTCACCAGGTGAATTCGTGTGGCCCTCGCCACAAATCGCGATCGAAAGATCCGCAGGAGGTGCGCACTCATTGTTACACACGCGTGCACGCAAATACATACACACACACATACAAGGATCCATACCTCAATTTCTCACAGTTTGTACATCGACAACGAGAGGGGTTTTATGCCGCGAGGCTTTCCCCTCTCAGAGCCTAATAAATTCATCTTTTTGTGGCTCAAAATTCGAGTCCTTTATTTTACCCTCTCCCTTTTCCCCTTTTTCCTATAAAAACGAATATCGGGATTTTCCCGCATGTTGGAAAATCTCGACCACAATTCATTGGGTAATCTAAAGTTATAGGATAATTTTTATTCACAATTTTTAGAATTTTATTTTGTAACCTTTGTAGACAGGTTATATGGGATTTGTAAGCTCCGCCCCAAGCTATTACACCATAGCTAATTATACTATGAAAAAATGCATAGTATATCATTTTTAAAACTTCTTTAGGCATTGATTTGGAGATTTTATAAAATATATAAACTAGGTATTTCGTATTTTTAATAATGTATTGTATGTGTTTATTCCACTTTAGATTATAATCAAAAATAATGCCCAGATATTTACATTCTTCAACTCTACAAAGGTTTTTATTTTTTATCTTAATATTTATATATTCAGGATCACTATCCTTGTAGATACCGAAAGTCATGTATACTGTCTTTTCAATATTTAAGGACAATTTATTTAATGCTAGCCACTTTTCAATTTTATTCAAATAACTATTCATACTTTCTTGAGCCTCGCTCCAGGTATTTCCAGTTGCTATAATTGTCGTGTCATCAGCATATGACGATATTGCTTCAGGCGGGATTTCTTTCAAGATATCATTGATATAGAGTATGAAAAGCAATGTGCCCAATATTGTACATTGGGGAACTCCCGTTATTATTACCCTGTAATTACTTAGATTATCATCTATTTTCACTGCTTGGTACCTATTATTTAGATAACTTGTAAGCAAATCCATCCTGTCCCCTAATTCCATAACAATATAATTTTGCTAATAGTATTTCATGATCGACAGTATCAGACGCTTTTGCTATATCCAGGAATGTTATAATTGTGGGTTTGCTATGATCCAAGTTATTGTAAAGTATATTTGTCACATAATTCAAGGCATCTTTTGTACCAATTTTTTTCATAAATCCAAATTGATGTTCGGATATTATATTGCTTTTATTAATGAAGTCAAAAATTCTGTTATATAAAATTCTCTCAAAAATTTTAGCTACGTTAGAAATTAAAGAAATTGGTCTGTAGTTAGAAATACTATGTTTAACACCAGATTTGTATATCGGTATTACTTCAGCATTTTTTAATGCATCAGGCCAGGTTGCTTTTTCGATGCATAAATTAAATAAATATGTTAGAGGTATAGCTATATGATTACATAATACTTTTAATGTTTTGGTATGAATTTTGTCTACACCACCTTTCTTTAATTTTAAAGAATTAATTATGCTTGCAATTTCATATTCACTTGTTGGTTTGATAAAAATAGAATTATTATTCATATTCGGCATTTTTAAGGTAGTATCCGATGGTTTATCAATTTTTTCACTTAGTTTCAGTCCTATCTCGCAGAAGTACTTATTCATTTCATTGGCTATTTCTTTTTCATCAGTTATTTTGTTATCATCTATATTAATATGATTAATAGTATCATTCGATTTTTGTTTTTTTCCAATTTTTGAATTAATAATCTCCCATAATTTTCTGGGATTATTTGCGTTATTCTCTATTAGACTCTTATCATATTTAACTTTAGCATCTATTATTATTTTGTCTAGTATTTTAGCATAACTTTTGTACTATGACTCAAGTTGTTTATTGCCTGGATTTAATTTCCATAAATCGTATAGCAATTGTTTTGTTTCACATGACTTAATAATAGCTTTAGTTATCCAATTTTTCCTGTACCTTTGTTCGTTACTTTTCTTTTTTATTTTTGACAGTTCTGCACATGTTTTAATTTCATTAATTAATAGATCAGTAGCTAAATTAGGATCTTGTATTGACAAAATTTTATACCAGTTCCTATTATTAGCAATATTTATTAGTTTTTTATAATTTATTATTGTTACAGACTCTTTATTTACTTTTTTAACCTTGTTTATGGCAATAAATAGAGAGTAATGGTCTGTTATGGAGCTTTTAAGTTTATAAGATGTTGCATTTAAACATGTTGATTTAATAAAAATATTGTCAATACATGACCCTTTACTATTTCCAATAGGTGGTCTTGTACATAACCAGGAATATAGCCTTTTTCTAAAAAGTTACAAATAAAATCTTGATTCATAGTGTCTTGCTCTAGTAGATCTATATTAAAGTCACCTATAACCAGATGATTTTTAATATTCTTCTTTTTAATTAAGTATTTGTTTATTTCTAGTATAAATTCAGTCTTGTTTATACGAGGGTAGTTCAATAAGTCTTTAGAATGACCAACAGATGGCGCGCGAATCGCTCCAAATCATCTGTTTTCGGTCAGCACCACTCCCGACTAGATATATGGTGCAGTCACAGTCCACATCTTCTGAGTTTACGTGTTTTTATAACCAATTGAAAAAAAAAATTGCTTGTTAAGAAAAATGGAAAAAAACGAGTTCAGAGCGGTAATTAAACATTTTCATTTAAAGGGTTTAAACTCCATATGAGATAAAAAATGAATTGGACTCAGTTCATGGCACATCTGCCCCTGCCTTAGCAACGGTTTATAACTGGGTAAATGAATTTAAGCGTGGTCGTACATCAATAAGTGACGAACCACGTTCAGGAAGGCCCGTAGAAGCAACTACTCCCGAAATCATCAATAAAATCCACGATATGGTGTTGAAGGATAGAAGATTAAAAGTGCGTGAGTTAGCTGAGGCCACAAGGATATCTATATGTGCAGTTGTTTCAATTCTACATGAAAAATTAGGCACGAAAAAGCTATCGGCAAGATGGGTGCCGCGTTTGCTCTCAGCTGAGAATAAACGCAATAGAGTGGTCGCCTCTGAGGCTCTTTTGGCGCGCATAAGTCGGAATCCTGAGGAATTTTTTCGTCGATTTGTGACTGTGGATGAAACATGGATACACCACTACACTCCTGAGACAAAGGAACAATCCAAACAGTGGATTTCCACAGGCGAACCAGCTCCAAAGAAGGCAAAGACCGTAAAGTCAGCTGGTAAGGTTATGGCTACAGTTTTTTGGGATGCACGTGGAATTATACTTATTGACTACTTGGAAAAGGGTAAAACAATTACTGGTGAGTATTATGCATCATTATTAGAGCAGCTGAAAGAAGAAATTAAAAAAAAACGACCATTTGGCGAGAAAAAAAATTCTCTTTCATCACGACAACGCCCGAGTTCACACATGCTTCGTTTCAATGGCTAAAATGGAAGAACTAAAATTCGAATTGGTCTAACACCCACCGTATTCACCAGATTTAGCCCCCAGTGACTTTTTCTTATTTCCAAACTGGAAAAAATGGCTCGGTGGACAGAGATTTACGGACAACGAAGACGTCATTGCCTCTGTAAGTGCTTATTTTGAGGAACTTCCGAAAACGCACTTTTCTGAAGGATTAAAAAAACTTAAAAAGCGATTGACCAAGTGTATAGAGCTCCAAGGAGATTATGTTGAAAAATAAAAAAAAATTTACCCAAAAAAAATTGTTTTTATACTTTATTCTAAAGACTTATTGAACTACCCTCGTATCATGAGATCTATAAACAGCTGAGGTTTCCATGATACTGTCAGAATCGTTTTTGTTGTTTAAAGAAATACGTGTGTTAATAATTTTGATCCTACCAACTTCTATAACATTTGTTTTTTGAGCTACGCTTGTATGTACAAAGATCATTACACCATCATTTTGGTTAATTTTGCTTTCATTGTAGTAACTCATATATCCATCAAGTTCATATAATTTGTAATTTACTTGTGTGAAAGTTTATGTGGTAATGACAATACATGGTTTATTGATTAAACTTTCTTACAATACTTTTAATTTATCAAAATTAGCATTCATGCTTCTTATATTCATATGCATTATTAAATCTTTTTTATTGCTTATTGCTTTATTAAGTATATCAATATTTCCGCACAACTTTTCCTTTTTGACAGTATCTTTTTTAATAGTCTGTAATAATTCAAAATAATCCATATTATTCTATTATATATGACAAGTATTATGTAGTATTAGTAGTATTTGTTGTATTTATTGTCGTCCGCTCTTTACTATGTACTACTATCCGTTGTCTATGTTGGTAGAAATCTCTTGACGGTAAAACAGGTGCAATTGGATAATCCGTCGAGTCGATATACTTTTTTATTTTGTGCCTAAGCATCTCACAAGATGTCGCGTCAGATGCCATATGTTCAACATTATATTTTGTTTCATATTTACTGTTGCTATATACACAATTTACACATTTTCTTATTTCACTTGTGCACTCACTGGCTTTATGCTTACCCGAGCACTTTATGCATGCAGGACCATTCCTGCATTATTTGTTATGTCCTAATCTACCACATGGATCACAAGGTCTAATGTTTATATGGTCATACACTCTACAGGTTTGATAACTAATAAAAAGCCTATTTTTCCTCTCTCTTATTACTTTATACATTTCAGCTGGTACTTCCATCAATATTGTGCTTAAGTTGTTCCTGTTATTTTTATACATATGTAGGACTGTACCTTTCTCTGTGAAATTGTTGAAATTTCTTGCATTTATATCCTCTTCTATATCTGCAATATCCATCTCGGTATCATTGTCAAAACCTACTATTTTTATTTTTGGATTAAACAATTCTTCTTTTTTCACTTCACAAATAGATTGTAGCTTGTTCTTGATTATTTCTTCAGTTATTTGAACACTATCATTATCAACGCAGTTAATAGTCACTTCATTTTTGTTATTTATGTGTATACTCTTTGCCTGTATTCTTGTTTCATTTGATATCTGCTTTTTGATACATTCATTCAGAGTAATGTGTTCGTTTTCAGCTTTATCTATTTTTTTAACAACGATTTTTGGTACCCGTTTTAGCTGTGGTTTGAAATTGGTTACCGTTTCAGCATAAGTCTTTTTTATTGAGGTTAGATTATGTTTATCTAACTGCTTTTGTTTATCTAGCAGTTCTCTTAACAGGTCAACTTTTTCTTGCAGTTCTTTGATCAGTACTTCTTGCAGAGAGACTTTTGTTTGCATCAACTCAAAATCTCCTTCATTCTCAAAATTAGAAGAATTTAGTATGTCTTGAGTTTTGTTCGTAACTTCTTCAAGCAGTTCTTTCCTAATTTCCTCTGAGTTTTTCATTTTAATCTGCGCAATGAGGAGCTTGGCAGATTCACTCAACGTATTTTCGGCATTTTTTGAGGTTATGTCGAGCTGCTTATGTTCTGGACATATTATACGAAATTCACTTATACATTTACTTCCGTTTAATCTTTTATTACAACTCTGGTGAAACGCGTTTTCGCATATAATGCAAATTTGTGTAGTACACTTTGATTTACCACAGCACTTAAAATTTATTTTACTGTTTTTATCAGGACCGTGTTTCTCATTTGCCGCCATCTTACTTTTTTTTTTATATTATATATATTATTTTATAATTTAACATTTTATTTTGTCTTACAAGGAGAGGGCACACCCTTCGGGAAACGAAATTCGGTCAGATTTTGGGAGATGTTTTCTGGTACCTAAAAATGAAGCCTGGTACCATTAATTCATTCTAATGGGCCCTTGGTCTCGAGATGTGAGGTAATTTACTTGAAATATTCTTTATTATAAAAAGCGATACCTTTTCTTCTAACCATAACTCTACAACTTTTAATTGAAAAAATTTCTGAAAAGATAATAAAAAGTAGGCAATATGCGCTTTAATTTAAGTTCTGTTTCGTATAAAAATATTAATCCGATCGAAAGTTATTAACAATGGAAAATGGTCACTGAAAATACATCGAAAAACAACGAATTTAAAAGAGTTCAATTTTTTTGAATATTCCTGCAATTTCAGTAACCATTTTTAATTGTTAAAAATGTTTTCAATTGTAATAAATTTTGAACAGATTAATGTCCTTACGTAACAGACCTAAAATTAAAGGTCTTTTTGCCTACTTTTTATTATATTTTGAGTGATTTGTCCATAAAAAACTTGTAGAGTTATGGTTAGAAGAAGAGGTATTTTTTTCATTAAAATAACGAATGTTTCGAGTAAATTTCCTCATGTCTCGATATCAAGGGCACATTAAAATGAATTATGGGTACTAAGCATCATTTTTTAATACTAGCAAACACCTCCCAAAGTCTCACCGAAGTTCGTTTCACGGAGGGTATGCCCTCTTCTTGTTAGTGCCAGATGATTTTCCCATTGAGGAAGAGAGACTGCTCGACAGTAAAATCTTTATTAATTATGATGCAGACATTGATTATAGAGAACGATATTTCATAATAGATAATTATAAATTGCCTCTAAATTTACCACGAATTAAAAATAAAAAAGTACGTAAGTTTTTAACCGCTGCTTATACTGAAAACGCTGAACAGCGCGTGCAATCAAAATCCGAACCCTTGTCAAATTTAATCTCAGAAAATCGAAATTCGCAAAGTCAAAAGTTATCATCATATACGCAAATTACTTCCAATTCGAAATCTGAAATCCGATATCCGAAGAACGATAATTCTACTTCTAAATCCGAGATTCGAAACCCCAAAAATCGTGATCCAAAATTTGAAAATAATAAATTTACCGCGCAAAATCGAAATCATAATAATTCAAAATTGGATAATCAGTCTAACACCGAAATTCGAAATTAGGAATCACGGCAGAATCAGGACCCGATCATTCCTAACAACCTACACCAAAAACTTACAAAAATTCTTATTCCGAAATTAGAAAATGAAAAATAAAAAAATAACATTTATAGCTCTAATTTTAGAAAAACAAAAATAACACTATTAGAAGTAAATGAGAAATCGCTTCTAGAAGCTGATACAAAATCGATGTTAGAAGAAAATAGAAACTTTAAATCAGAAATTAATGATACCATATTTTTAGAAGGAAGTAAAATTGCATATGACGAAATTAAAAATTTGCCTAAGATTGAGCTTGAATATGAAATTTTAGAAAAATTAAATCATTTATTCAAAGTTACTGAAGAAAGACAACAAATAAATAAATTCTTACCTTAATAGTTTGAGAATATTCAAATTATTTGTAAGCATATACTAATAATACTAAATATGTTAAAATATGAGAAAATTAATTAAATACAAAAATTAGTTATACAATTGAAAAAACTAGTTAAGTACGCAGTACATGCAAAGTCATAAAATAACAGCTGCGATTACTCATTTCTTCTTTTAAGAAATACAATTAATGCAGCGAAAAGTCACAGAAAAGGAAAGAAAATCATAAAAAATGTAAATGAAATAAAAAAAGTAAGATAATGGCCATTTTAGATAAGAATGCGAAGGGCTACGACAGCAGAGCACACAAGGTGAAAATACTCTTGCGTCTCGAACATCTATCCGGCGAACAGAGAGTTTCGGTACAGCGACTAATGGACTGATATGTGGATAGATTTAATCTAGCGAGATATAAGTTGCCAGCGACAAGTAATGTGCCCATTCCTATTAAACAATTCCGCCACCCTCCCAGACTAAATAACGAAAATAATAGGTAAATACAGGAATTGCTAGATAACTCTATAATCGAGCACTCGGTCAGCTCTTACTCAGCGTCGGTATTTTGCGTAGATAAAAAGCTTGGTTCAAAAGGCAATAAACGTTATAGAATCCTGATTGAAATTACTCTGTATCCAATGTACCTGATATTGTAGACAAATTGAGCCGCGTAAATTTTTTTTCGGTATTCGATTTAGCTTCCGGTTATCATCAAATTTTAATTAAAAAAGAAGATAACGACAAAATAGCTTTCTATTCTAATTTGGGTGCATTTCATTTTTGCAGAAGCCCATTTGGCCTTAAAAAATCATTTTTAGATCATATTTGTATAATTTCTGAAACTATCGCAGGACATTGAGAAATAATATCTTATCTAAAAAGATAGAATTAGTAAAAAAATTTCAGTGCATAAAACAGCAAAAAATATTAGGTATTTTTTGCATGTACAAAAAAAACACCAAACCGCAAACCACTTTTGACCAGTGGCATCACCGAGGCGCCATAAGAGGGGCGCAAATAGAAGATACCCTAAACTGCTTTAGCTACTTCCCTCCCATATACCTTCCACTTCCCCTCACCTCAAATAAAACGGAAAATTTCTCTGCGACACAAAAAAAGACGAACTCTAGCGTATTCGAACTCCGACTCTCAGACCCTCAACAGCGGTAGCCACTACTTCTCAACACCGTTCATTTTTCAGCTAAGCAGACCAAAGTGCCCCTAATTATTTTCATCCTGGAAGCCATAGTCATACTTGTCGCCCGGCGAGAAGACCGCGAACTGTCCCGGCGGGGATAAATCCGCTACGTCATATATGCTGTGATAGGCGATGTATATCGCCTATCACAGCAGCGTCTTCATCAGGCAGGTGGCGGCATTTGCGCTTGAAGCAATACAACTGATCGTACAATCCTCAGGAACATGAACGACCTCAAACAGCATCCGGAATTCAGCGAGGTCATCTACGACACGGAACCAGAAGATGACCACATATACGAGTTACTATTCCAAGACCACGTCCTGGAAGATATTTTGCATACACGCCGCCCATCTCCAAGAGGTCGATAATGAAATCAGGGTGGTGACCTACGATCATCTCCTGGAATCGCAGCGATACGGAGGTCAAGGTTTCGCTAACCGAACCACGTACGGAGAATACCAGCTTTGCGGAGACGAACTTCCAATCTGGAGAGGGTGTCCAGTCTGTACGATGTATTTTTTTAGGTACAAGAGTCGTGACATCTTTAATATCGCCATGGAATGCCACAGTACTCAACATCAGCAAGAGTTACAAATAACTCTGTACTCTCTAGGCGATGGCCCAGCTGAATCCAGGGTGATGTTTTATTGAATTCCAGGATCAACGCTATTATGCAGCACTTCATTAGATTTATATAAAATGTGTATATATATTAAGACCTATTTATTAGTAAACAAAATACAAAAGTACTAATGCATCTCGAATTACGAAAATACTCCAAAATTAACTTCCACTTCTTAAGTGCATCAAATAACAATCTCTTTACACATATGTCTTCTAAATTTTATGTACCTTAAATATAAATATTCGCCTATAACAATATATAATTAGCACAAAGAAATTAAAAAAGGGAATATCTTAATTTCATACGTAATATTTCAAGTACTCTATTAAAATTATAGAATCACTCTAGCATATAGACAAAGCTAACATTATAATAAAATAAAAACGTAATAAACATTGTCCTTCATTTGCGTGTTTAACAAATATATTTAACTAGCGTCCCCCGTCGCGGCTTCGCCCGCGATTTGAGTGTCTGGAATTCATTTGTTAATAGAATTCATTCAATCATATAATTATGATTTTCTGTTTCATTTGTAATAATAAATCAATAAAAAATGTCTTAGTCTAAAACTTCTCTGTAAACTACGTTAGCGACGTTGCCCTTTGGAGCTAATATTACCAGATTACTGGCGGAGCCTACCGTAGAACATCCCACATAAAACTGTCCGTGAGAGAAACAGTTTTCTATCAAGTCGATGCCATCTATTTTCAATGACTGCACTTGAGATTTGTTGATGGTCATGGCAAAGCACAACTTGATTGAAAACTGTATTCTCTTAAACTCAAACGGATAGTCTGATGGGATTAGAGGTATTCGCGGAATAAGAACTGATTCCCCGCGAGCACTTCCAGTGATTATTGTAGCTTCTATAACATTTTTACGAAGAGTTTTTATTTGTAGTCTAGTTCCGTTACACAATTTAGGAGGACAAAGATTTCTCAGCAACATTATAGGCGCTCCAACTTTGAGGTTCAATCTATAAGGTGGAAACCCGGGTGGAATCAAACTATTTAAAAATTCAACAGGGTAGTGGACAGCATCATCGGTTTCAATAACAGAATCAAATGATTTATATTCAGCAATCTGTTCTTCAAAAGCATTCAAGAGTAGCTTATTAATGGTAGCTGCTTTATCATTTTTTGGCGTTAAAATAGCTCGCTCGCACAACCAATCTATGGGTTTATCTTTTATATTATTCACATCAGGATATATCTTGGAAATAAGTTCTGATAATGTGGTGACTACCGTACATAAATTTGATGGAATAACAATCTCATCTTCTACGGACGGGAAAGTTCCGTTGCCTATTTGGAGTAGTGTTTCTGCGAAAATTCCGGCAGATTCATCATTATTTAAATAAACTCTCATATTTGTGTGCAGAGAAAGTTTTTGAATATGAGGCCATAAATATGACTTCTTTATGCAAGAATTCACTTCATCCGCACGCGTACCTCTAGGTACAACAGGCAATGTTTGCCGGAAATCTCCAGCTAATACAATAGTGACTCCCCCCTCAATCTATCATTTCCCCTTATATCTTGCAATGTTCTATTGAGAGCCTCAAATCCACCTTTATGGGCCATTGTGCATTCATCCCAAACTATTAACTTACACTCTTTCAAAACTTGTGCCATATTAGACTGTTTTAAAATGTTACAAATTGGTGTCTGGAGTTTATTTAAGTTCAAAGGTAATTTAAATGTAGAATGAGCCGTTTTACCTCCTTGCAGCAATGTAGCTGCAATTCCTGAAGAAGCAACAGCTAAGGCTATACGGTTGTGTTTTCTTATTTTCGAAAGTAAAAGATTAATGAGGAATGTTTTACCGGTTCCTCCAGAAGCATCAAGGAAAAACATTTGAACGCTACTTTTTCGACGCTTTCTAAAATTATTCTGTAAACGTGAGACTGTTCATCGTTCAGTAAAATTTCGCTATCAGTTATAATTTGTTCCAGAGCATTCGTATCGTAACTGATTTCTCGCATATAGTTTCTGTTTTGTAGAGATAACTCATCTCTAGATGGCTGAGGCAGACCATATTGCTGCAGACATTGACCACCCATTGACAACAAACTATCTTCCAGACAAACTAAGCATTTATAATAAATTTTACTCAATTGAGTTGATGATCCCATCTTGTAAGTGAGCTTCCATTTCACGCCGACTATCTTCTGAAAGATGATCTTTGTACTTTTCCCAAAGACTTGAAGCATCAGATAAATGACAAAATAATAACATAACCGGAAACAAATTTCGCAATCTGAGTGGAGAGTCACAAAGTACTACTTCTCCCAAAGTTGCATCCCAGTGCTTTTCGTCTTCTAATAAACCTAAGGCTTTACACGCTGCCTGAAATGTAGGTTGTACAATGCCATCAACAGTTTTCAATTCCAAAAAAGATTCTGGACCTCGAACTTCGTGAAGCAAAAGGCGTAGATAATAACACTTATTGTTATTATCAGTTATTCGGGTGGATGGTATATACTCTACCTAGAGCCGCATCTTTCTTTACTTCAGGCCAGCCACTGACATCATCCCCACGTTTTCTTCTTTCAAATTTATTTTTCTTCCACGTGTAATAAGATGGAACTTCAACGTAAAGAAGCGTTCTTGCAAAACTATCTACCTGGCATAATTCAAAAAATGCAAGAAGTGTAGTTTTAGGAGGATGATTTATGATATTCCTCAAGCGATTAGAATCTTTTTGATCGAAGTAGACGCGTTGACCATTTTCTAAATGAACAGCGAGGTGAAAGACTGTTGGAAATCTTTCATGAATAGGGAAACTTAAGATTCTCCATACTGCCTCGGAACTACTGATATATCGACCACTTTCATAAATTTTAACTTCGTCTTTTTTATCTTATATAGCGAATACAGCCTGATAACTGCCTTTGGTGATATATTTACAAACATACTTTATCGATTTAACAGAGTTGCAGTATTCCACATTGATATGAGCTTCAAAAATCCGCGAAAGAACAGGATTGTATGGTACGACCCAGCGGTTATCAATGGTGATGCCATTGATTTCAACAATAAAACCACCATCTTCCGGTTTCCTACGTCGATATTTTGGGTATCCATCATCTCCTGTTTGAGTTTCTTGCAGAAATTCTTTAGGAAATTTTTTGCTGCAACAACCTTCTTTCATGCAAGGCGACCTGTTATTTAAGCTACCGCAAGGTCCGTGGATCATGTTGGCCTTGACGATTTCATAAAGAAGAGGATCTTCGGCTGGGTCTGGTATTTCTGCGCTAATAACATCGTCTATCTGATCTGGAGTGAAACGTAGTTTAAGCCACAATAAAATATGTATGTGAGGTAAACCTCGCTTCTGCCATTCAACAGAATACATGTAACATTTCATTTCTCCAAATAATTCACCCTTCGTTAATAATGCTATAAGCGATTTCACTTTCAAGTGGAAGACCCTAGCTATGATATCATGCCGGTCGTAAGACTTTTGGCCATGTAGTAATGCTTCTGTAATGTCGCTCCATCGGGGATTACACGTAAATGTTATAAATAAGTCCGGACGACCAAAATTGCGGACGTACGTCATAGCATCCTGGGCCTTTTCATGCATATACCGTGGTGATCCAGTAAAAGACGATGGAAGCACTACCATCTGACCTAGTTCGGCGACATCGGTATCTTGTCTCCCAATAGCATCTTTTAGGTGCATATAAGTGTCTACTCTAAGTTGCGCCTGGTTGTTCCGAATAAAGTTTAATCGTTCTGTTTCAATTTTCGCGTACATATCTACTAAGAATTGATTAAAGAGAGATCGACCGTACAGTAAATGGTTGATCTCTGTTTCTCGAATCATGATGCGGTATGAATAAAAATTCATTGCAGATACTGTTTCTTTAAGAGGTAAATTTGTTTTTGGATCGATCTGATAAACATCTACAGAGTAACTAACCGTCCTCACCCCGGCAAAACAGTAAAGGATACTGTAAGGCATCATACGAACAATGCACCTCATTTATTTTTTGTAACTTATCATCATGACTTTGTAATACAATATCCCTTTTTTCAAACTGCTGCCCAACTATGACCAATGCAACTTCACTTGCTGCTGGAGCACTATATCGGCCACGATGAGCATTGGCTGGTTTCCTATCAGCATGAATTACAACTTCGAAGTTTTTACAATTTTGAGGTATTTTTTCGAGAGTAGTCTTCAAATCCTTTATGTAGGAGTTATAACGATGCAACATCGTCTGCAGTTATTTTACCAGATCCTGGCGTACGTCAGGGATGTGACCAGATCTTATACGTACCTCTCTTTCATCCTCTCCAACAAAATAAATCTGTAGAAATTCAGGATTTTGTTGGGGCAAAGGTTGTAGACCACCAATTAAATGATACACTTGACCTTGTACTTTGAAAGTAGGCATAAATCCATGTTCCTTCATTTGTTTGGCTCCGAAAGATGTCATTTGGAAACAGCTATTATATTTTCTAATCCTGTCCATGAAATGTACATGGTCCGGGTGAGAGCCCATGATCAAACTGAAAAGTGGTTCGGGAAGACGCAAAGTAGGTGGCAGTTGCACTTTGCCGACACCGCAGCACATTCCGGGTGGCTCAGTTTTATACTTTAAAGCGCCACAGTGTTTGCATTTGTGACTCATAGTGCCGATGGATACAGTTTTATCGGTTTCATATGATATCTCTGGATCGTATTTCATTCCGGAAAAAGCTTTAATCTTCCATGGAAGTAAGCGCCTTTCTGAGCGTAATCCTGGACGGCTTTGTTCATAAACACTAACAGCGGCTCTATGAACTTCCGGATGATTTTGCTGGTAAGAAGAAGCAGCGGCTCTATGGACTTCCGGATGATTTTGCTGCTAAGAAGAAGCAGCGGCTCTATGAGCTTCCGGATGATTTTGCTGGTAAGAAGAAGCAGCGGCTCTATGAGCTTCCGGATGATTTTGCTGATAAGAAGAAGCAGCGGCTCTATGAACTTCCGGATGATTTTGCTGGTAAGAAGAAGCAGCGGCTCTATGGACTTCCGGATGATTTTGCTGCTAAGAAGAAGCAGCGGCTCTATGAGCTTCCGGATGATTTTGCTGGTAAGAAGAAGCAGCGGCTCTATGAGCTTCCGGATGATTTTGCTGATAAGAAGAAGCAGCGACTCTATGAATTTCCGGATGATTCATCTGATATTTTTTAGCGGCTCTTTTGAGTTGATTTTTCCTTACATTATTTGTGAATCTTGCACGACGTTTCTTATTACGCTTAGCAGAACTGGATATTGGATCAGAAATTTCCATACGCTTTGCGGGACTCGGTATTTTATCAGAAATATTTTGAACAGTTGTAGCGTCATTGCAAGGTAAATAAACATCAAAATGTCCGTTTGATAAGTCTAATGTGAAACGAAGTCTCTTAATGGGACTTCCTTCTACACCGAATCTTTCATACAGATGTCCATTGCGATATACCTCAAAAGTGAAACCAAATATTTGTGCAGCAGCTACTAACTCGCATAAACTTCCATAAGTGGAATGTTTTAACATATCGATCGAGTATTCCTCAGAATTTCTATAATTATTTCCTATATCATCATGAGACATGATCGAAAAATATTGCCAATTGTTAACAATATGATCTACAATCTGAATACGAATCTCCAGAGACAAAACTTGAGTGTCGTACAGATGAAAAGATATTGCATTGAAGAGGCAAGCACCATCCGCCAACATGGGAACTACTTTATGTGGCGTCATAACGCCATTTATGCTCAATATTTCCACAATCATCGTGACAACGCAGGAAAACCGTGATATTACTCACAATAGGCTAGAGTTCTCAGACTCCTAATGCCTTTTCAAGGCTTCATCGCCTCTATATATAATGAGACTCGATTATTTCTCTTGTGGTTGAAGCTCAGCGTAGCCATCTAGCGGCTCTTTATCGGTATTACATACTTTAAAATTCATAAGAGATATAAACACTGCACGTTCCCTTCGTATTATCATTTCGAAAGTTACGTCACGGAAACAGTCTCGTTCTGTTATACTAAAATTTCTTTCTCTGCGAAAATTTTTTTTTCTGCAAAAATTTTTTTTTCTTCAAAAATTTTTTTTTCTGCAAAAATTTTTTTTTCTGCAAAAATTTTTTTCTCTGCGAAAATTTTTTTCTCTGCAAAAATTTTTTTCTCTGCAAAAATTTTTTTCTCTGCAAAAATTTTTTTTTCTGCAAAAATTTTTTTTTTTGCGAAAAATTTTTTCTCTGCAAAAATTTTTTTCTCTACAAAAATTTTTTTCTCTGCGAAAATTTTTTTCTCTGCAAAAATTTTTTTCTCTGCAAAAATTTTTTCTCTGCAAAAATTTTTTTTTCTGCGAAAATTTTTTTTTCTGCGAAAATTTTTTTTTCTGCGAAAATTTTTTTTTTTTGCGAAAATTTAGTAAGAAATGGAAGAAGCGTTTCAACCGTTTGCACGCACGAAAGGTGAGATTTTTTCGAATTGTTTTTTTCCTAATGTCGTGCCAGATATGATGCCGCAAGAACCATCCTGAAATCTCTTTCCCCCACTGGGGGTGAAATTTAAAAAGCTAAGAAATGTTTTTCTTAGTAATGATATTCCAGATCTGTTGCAACGCCGTTACCCTAAGCGGGTCCTGGGCGTAGTCGTCCAGAGCGGACGGGTGGGTGCCTATCACCACTACACTGTGCATCCTCAGGTTGCGGATAGAAAAACGACCCCTGACAAAGAGGTTAGCTGCGAATAAAGCAAATAAGCAGTCGCGGACAGCCGATAGGCCCAGGCGTGGGTGTGATGAGCCCGCACTGGCGAACGCATTCATCTAGAAACACTACGCAAGCACCGCAACAACTACAAACACTATACAAAATCTATTATCTTACTTTCTTCTTCTACCTTACTCTGTAATCTATCTCTTTTACCACACATTTCAAACAACAAATGGGCCAAAAATCCTGCTGTCGTGGAGGATACGGGAGCGATGACAACTGTCCTGAGAGGGAATGTGTAGAATGATTCGCTACCTGGTCTTACATGGCAACGAAGCCAGCGAAGGCGCGCTGCCTTGCAGGGGGCGTTAGGATATGAGAATGAAACCGAGTGTGTCCGACGACGAGTTGACTATGTCCTCGCCAAAGTCGGAAAGCTCTCATACTTAGTTCTAGGGAGGTATGAGGGTTATCACCCCTAGACGGATGGACTCACCTGCGATCGGAACAGGATCCAAAACGCGCGGGTTTAACTTACTATCATGGCTCAAAAAAAACAAAACCAAACCAAAAGAAACTTAAGGGTGGGAACCTGGAATGTACGCAGTCTACACAGAGCGGGCGCGTTCCGGGAAATCATAAATGAAACTGAGAGGTACAATTTAGATTTGGTAGCAATACAAGAAACCCGATGGAAAGATAACGCGATGCTAGGATCCGGTAACTTCACCTTTTTATATGGAGGCGCGAGCGGGCATTCTCTAGGCACCGGATTTCTTGTTAACAAAAGCATCATACATTCCGTTAAAAGTTGCAATTTCGTGAATGACCGACTCTCGTATATCATCATCGAAGGAGCGTGGTATAATTACGTGGTTATTAACGTCCACTGTCCCATGGAGGACAAAGAGGAAGAAGTCAAATATCTTTATTATGAAACTTTAGAGCAATTAATCGACCAATTCGCGTCTTACGCCACCAAAATAGTAGTCGGGGATTTCAATGCTAAAATAGGGAGAGAGGAAATGTTTAGGCCCACCATAGGCAAAGAAAGTCTGCACGAAACCAGCAACGATAACGGTATTATGGTCATAAATTTCGCGGCCGCAAAAGATCTTATAGTCAAGACCACGTGCTTCAAGCACAAGGATATACACAAGGCAACGTGGACATCGCCGGATGGGGCCACGCACAATCAAATCGATCATTTTCTTATTGATAAGAGGCGCCACACGAATGTACTCGACGTAAGGACCTATAGGGGGGCGGATTGCGACTCAGATCATTATCTAGTAGTGGCCAAATTACCAAACAAAGTAGAAACCTTTGATATTGGAAAACTACGAAGCGGGGTACAGCGAATCAAGTACCAAGTAGAAGTTAGCAACCGATTTCAGGTGCTCGAGGAAACGGATGAACAGACGGGAGTAGATGACGATCCGAACAGGTTGTGGGGGGCTATCGAAAAAGCTATAAAAGGGGCCGCGAACAAAGTACTGGGTAAGAAAAAAAGGCCGAAGAGCAAACCATGGTTTGACGAAGAGTGCGAACTCTGGTTTGAAAGCCGCAAGAAGGCTAAATTAGATAGTGTACACAATGAAAGCGGTAGGGCCGTAGAAGAATACCATGAAATAAGAAAGCAAGTGCGTGTGATTTACAGAAACAAGAAGCGCGAGTATCAGAAAAATGAAATTAGAAAAATAGAAACTAATAGTAGGGAAAATAACCCGCGCGAGATGTACAAAGGAATAAATGCTATTAGGAAGGGTTTTCAGAGTAGATCGCAGTTAATGAAAGATAAGGACGGGAACCTCGTGATAAGCGAAAATGAACTATTGAAATTATGGAAAGATTATTTCGATAAGTTATTAAACGTGCATGCAAACTCCGAGGAAATGGGAGACGAAATCCACACTGCTGAACTCCATATGGACGAAACGACCTACAAAGAAGTAGAGGCCGCGATCAAAAAGCTAAAGAACAATAAGGCCGCAGGAAACGATTCTATACCAGCTGAACTACTTAAATATGGAGGCACCGCGCTTACATCTAAAATTTTTTATCTAGTATGTGCTATTTGGAGAAATGAAACAATACCAGAAAATTGGAAAGAATCCATCATCATACCGATCTTTAAAACGGGAGATAAAACAGACTGCAATAACTACCGGGGAATCTCACTTTTAGCTACCTGCTACAAAGTTCTGTCAAACGTAATACAGGCCAGACTCACACCATTCGCGGAAGATATAATAGGAGATTATCAGTGTGGATTCCGGCGCAACAGGTCAACGAGCGATCAAATGTTTACCATAAGACAATTATTAGAGAAAAAGTGGGAATATTGCGAAACTATACACCAGCTATTTGTGGACTTTAAGAAAGCGTACGACTCTGTCAAACGAAGCAAAATTTATGAAATCCTAGTGCTCCTTGGTGTACCAAAAAAACTCGTAAAATTAATTCAAATATGTCTGAACGGAAGCACTGGAAAGGTCCGAATAGGCGGTAATGTATCCGAATCGTTCATGATACGCGACGGTTTGAAGCAAGGTGACGGGCTTTGAACAGTACTCGTTAACTTGACGCTAGAGCATGTTGTTAGAAAAATGCAGGCTAGCGAACTAGGCGCAACACTCAACGGAACAACGCAGATTTTAGGCTATGCGGATGACTTGGATATAGTGGGAGAGAACGGTGAAACGGTGGCGAGAAATGTGGAAATCCTTATAAACGCGGCTAAAGACACGGGGTTAGAAATGAGCGAATCGGAAACGAAATATATGATCATGGAGAAACTGGGCATTCGCGAAGCAGAGGGGGATCTCAGAGTCGGAAATTTAATTTTTGAAAAGGTTAGCGAATTCAGATATTTAGGTACAACTATAAATGATCGAAACGAAATTAAAGCCGAGATTAATAAGAGACTTCATTCGGGTAATGCCTGCTTCTACGCTGTGAACAGATTACTTGAGTCAAAGCTACTGTCGAAAAATGTCAAAATAAGGATATATAGGACTATAATAATGCCGGTAATCTTGTATGGGTGCGAAACCTGGGCGCTCACTAAAGCGGAAGAAAATCGTTTTAGGGTATCTGAAAATAAGGTTCTGAGGAAAATATACGGGCCAAAGAAAGATGAGGAAACTGGGGAGTGGAGGAAACTGCACAATGACGAGCTACATAATTTGTACGCGTCACCAAATATTAACAGAATAATAAAATCACGGAGACTAAGATGGGCAGGGCACGTGGCAAGAATGGGCGATGATCGTACAGCAGTGCGCATAATGAAAGGAAAACCGAAAGCAACGCGACCTCTTGGTAGACCTAGACGCAGATGGGAAATAACGTAAAATCAGACGTAACTGAAATTGGGCGGGTAGGCGTGAAATGGATGGGGTTGGCACCAAATAGGGAAACGTGGAAGGCTTGCGTAGATGAGGCGATGAACTTTCGAGTTCGAAATGCCACTTAAAAAAAAAAATGATATTCCAGATATAATGCCGCAATAAACATCCTGAAATCTCTTTCCCCGCAGAAATATAGTGAAAAAACGAAAAATGCATATTCGACGCATTTCACCCCCTGGGGGTGAAATTCCGAAAAACCCAGAAATTGCTTTTTTCCTGATGTTATTCCAGACTTTTTGCCGCGAGAACCGTCTCGAAATCTCCTTTTCCCGCAGAAATATAGTAAAAAATCAAAAAACCCATTTTAACCCTTTCCATCCCCTGGGGGTGTAATTTCAAAAAACCGTTTCTTAGTGAGCACCTACTATGTGGGTAGAAGGTACTCACAAATTTTCAAGTTAATCGGATGAGTGGTTTTGGCTGGGCATTAATGAATCAGTTAGTCAGTCAGGACAAGTATTTTTATATATAGAAGAAAGAAGATTAGGTTAGCTGAGGTAACTAAACTCATTAGCTTATAAGAGATTACATGTGCTTACACTTATTTGTACTTCACAGGCAACAAAATTCAGGAAAACAAAAAAAAACTATGTAAAATAAATAGAATAAATAAAAGAAGAGATTAGATTTATTTACTAGAATAAATTTTTCGAACTTATAATCAATCAATGTGTAATGCACTAATGGTGTTGAATCAAATCCAAATAGATCGTTATATTAACTTTGACTAATCACTCCCTTAGTGCAAATGGTTTTATTAATGTTTCAATATTTAAACAATCATAGTGTTACATAACAAAATGGGTTCGGTTACAACAAATATTTGTAACGATTGACATCCTGAATATAATAATCGCATGTTTAACGTATAATTCAACATATCCTTCGTACTAATCCTGACCATTTCCTTGAAATATAATCCCTCCCAGAAGAGCAGAAAATACATATCCATTACACACCTCCAGTTCTGCATGTTATGGGAATCAATAAGAAAATGTACAAAAAATCTTGACAACTATGAACCTCTACTTGTAAAGACAAGAAAAACAGAGAATGCCATATTTGTATACACATGTAACAATTTCAAAGATACACCGTTGATCAAATCTTATATATATATATATATATATATATATATATATATATATATATATATATATATATATCTTAGCAAAGACATACAATGTTGAGACAGAAGCAGGCTAAAAAGGTATTTCAACATCGGGTTACGTTTCACTTACCGACCAATCACCGGCAGAGCATACCGAGTGAGAGGAAATTTCGAAATCATCAACATTTGCAGGAGCAACTTTGCTGTAACTTAAATTGCATCGCATCGGCGACGCGAGTCTGCAGGAGCAGGCCTGTTACGTCCAGAACATCGTCTCGTAATCATTTTTTCGTCGTTAAGCTATATGTAAGATTATACGTCGTTAAGCTATACGAAAGTATCTTATCATGCCTAATCCTGCTTATCGACCAACGCTATATAACCAGTATCCTATCTTTCATACTTAACTCCCCTCCGTAATCACACACCTCCGTCGCTCTCCTTCGATGACACATAATTAATTCCTAATTTAGGCTAAGCATGCGACCCCCGCGTGATTATATAAGCCAAGGACCCCAGTACGCGGCAGCAATCTGAATTTGAACTCGTAACTATAAGCACGTACGCACCAGTTTGTTATTTGTCATTTTACTTGTAAAAGGGATATGCACTTATACTCAACTTTGTGCTTCTTAAACAATAAACTTGAACTTTTGCGCTTATTTTTTACTGTGCCTGATCTCCTATTCGTATCTCCCGCCACCATCTCGAGTACGAGATCACTTGCAGCGCAGCGCAGCCGAGCTGAGCCGACTACAAGGGACCAAGGCCTACTTGCATAGTCAACGTAAGTCCCTAAATACATCATAAATCCTCTCCTATCCTTTCGTAAATTTGCACATTCCTATAATTATTGCTATCATATTAATATAATTTTCACAACCCTGCTTTTACTTATGCCTTGACTACCAGGCAAGTACTAAAATATTGACCGAAACTAGAAGTGAACAAGATTTAATTTGATATTAACTTTGCGCATTTTATTGCTTACGCACGATGGAACAATATCGTAAAATAGAAAAATCGTTAAAAACAAAAACAAAAATAAATCGATGAATTTGAAATTTATTTTATTAAAAAACTCTACCGATAAGCGAAAAGAATAAGCTTTCTTTAATGCAAAATCATGAGGTAATTCTCGACGTTACAGAGATAAAAAAAATCTGCCAACTGCTTTGGCACTATGCTTTCTCAAAGCAAATTTAATTTAATTAAAATTATTATATAAATAAGGGAGAGCTGCGCAGTACCGTCCACCATGGTTATTTTCCTATCTAAATAGTTTCACTTAGTGATTTGTGTCTTTGGTCAGCAATGTGTTATTGATTATAAAATCTATTTTTATCTCTAAAATCAAAATAAACCTATACCTACAAAATATTGAATTATTGTTTTTTTTCTTTCATTGCAAAAAATGCGTAAGACACATACACGCATCATTTAAAAATTTTACTATTATATTGATAGATACAGATTAAATATTACAGAAATAAATTATGTCATTATTAAATGATTTAGGGGATTTAGGGAAAAATACAAAGTATTTTTAATATAACATTATCATTCCAGTTTTTGGACTTTTTCGTGGTATACAATACGTAAAGTTAGCTATAAGTATAGAATAGTAAATCTCATATAAAATAATACTTAATATCTACAAAAAAAAAGCACAACGATAAAGCTTGGAGATGTCGTGATATACAGGGTGAAAAAGTATTGTTCCAATTGAAAAATTTCTAATAAAACAAGTATTCAGTAAAAATTTTAATGACTTATGCCATACAGTTTTCGACTAATAAATGTCGAAAAAATATTTTTGTCACAGAGTATAACAACTGAAAAGCGACTTAAACGAAATGATTTTTGGTCCTAAAATGAAGGATTTTATGAGTACTTTATTGTGTAAAAAATTTGCTTTTTTAAAACTATTCCTGTATTAAAAAATAATTAGAAAACCCGAAATTTGAAAATTCTTAAATTTTGAAAAATGGTCATAAAAAATAATACTTATCCATTTTTGCTGAAACTTTCAAGCGCACAGCGGATATTGATAACAAACATCATACAAAGTTTGGGGAAATTGTATTGCAGATTGAACGAATGGTGATATGTCACATAATTACACACACACACGCCTACACATACACACACACACGCCCACATACATACACACACAGATACGCGCACGCACGTATGCAAAAATTCTTTAAATTCTAGTTTTTTCTTAAAAATAACTTAAGAATAGTTTTAAAGACATAAATTAAAAGAAAATCATAGCCGCTTCAAGAATTTATGTCTATCTCTTATATAGATATCTTCAACACAAACTGCCGAAAAAATTATTTTTTGAAACACAGGCACGATTTTTGCGTTTTTCGTACCTGAAAAGTGGGACTAAAGTAACCATTTTCCGACCAGCGGGCTTAAAAGTTCGAAGCAGGCAAAAAAACGTGGAGTGAGCGAAAAAATGCGCAGCAGGTGAAAAAAACGCGAAGAGGGCGCAAGAGACACGGAGCGGGCAAAGGAACGCGAAGCGGGCAAAAATCATGTAAAATTTAGATGTTCTGTTCTAATACTCTCGTGGTTGCTATGTCAAAAAACAGTCACTACATCCAGTCTCTCCTTCCAGGCACGGAAAACACTAAAATCCAAACAGGTGACACATAAAACATGGTGTGCACTAAGGGCTAGCGAAATTGTTTACCACGTGTGTTTGCAGTACTCATCTCCGGCTCACGATACAAACTCGCCTTAGGAGTATGCTCACTCACCATCGACTCATACTGCAGTCTCCACACTCAGTCTAAAAAGCCAAATTTACGCCCTTGGTATACAATATACTATTTAATTTGATAAAATAGCTGCTTCTTGAAAATTATTTAAATTCACATTTTTTTCTTTAAATTAGATTAAGATTAGTTTTTAAAGACTTAAATTGAAAGAAAATTCCGTATACTTCAGGAATGTATATCTATCTATCATATATCTTTAACACAAACTGCCAAAAACATTTATTTTATTTTAAAATCTTTTTGAAAAGTGATTATTTTATGACAAACCATCCTGAATATTCATTTAGTTCCAAAATCTGATCAGTTCTCAGTTCCAATTTACCTAATACACACACACGCGCACACATACACACACACACACACGCATATACACACAAATACACACACACACACACACACGCATATACACACAAATACACACACACACAGACACGCGCACCCACATACATACACACATTCACACACACACATTCACACTCACACACACACACACACACACACACACACACATACACGCATACACACATACACACACATACACTCACACACACACACGCAGACACACATGCACATATATGCACATACACAGACACACACACAATCACACACACACACACACACTCACGTACATATGCATATACACATACACACACACAAACGCACATATACAGACAGACATTTTTTAAACACATATTTTTCTGACTCCGGAACCTCAAAAACAAAGCTTTATCATCATCTCTGAACCAAAAATTTTCATTGTTACAAAGCTTTCTCTTTGAGAAAGCAATGAACTAAGTAATGGAGTCAAGAATTATAGACAGTATTAATTATATTAAGTTCGGATAGACCCTTAAAACTTAATATCAGGGCATCAATACATTTTAAAAGTTGCTGTATGTAAAAGATAACATAGAGATGAAAAATTTAATATATATCAATTGTAGATCCGGTTTTGTCAAGTGAATCTATTCAATACCAAATCAACCAAGGAAAGAAGTTTTATGAACACAAAATGTTTGAAAAAAATTAGTAATAAACATACAGTGGACACTTGATATATGTCCGTAGCAAGGCGCAGTAGGTGAGGGAAATTCTCAGAAAGGGCTATGCATCAAGAGTCCTGAACAATAATCTACTTAAAATAACAAACTCAAGGTGAGTTCACATAAAATAAAAAAGGATTGGGATGAGTGAGTGAAAGATTGAGTAAATAAAAAACACAATTAATTTCGCGTTAAAAAAAGCACTTGCTTCGGCGTAAAAAACCGCACGGCTTGGCGGGAAAAGCCGAAGCAAGCGTAAAGATTTATTAAGAAAATGAAGCTACAAACAATTACCATAGACGCGGAAAACAAGAATTTAATGATAGCGCTTTATCCTAGACTCTTAATATTAACGCCGCAGAGAGCTCTCTTACCTGGGCACGCAGCCCGCGCAAAACCGCCGCACAAAGCTCGAACGGCACCACCTGGATGTCGCTGAGCCGAGAATGTAGTGAAACGCCGCCGCAGCTTCTCGCCGAGTCCTGGTAGGCTGGCAAGCCGGGCGAGGGGAGCGCAAAATGGTCCACGACCTGCACCGGGCGCGCCCCGACGTCTCGGGGAGCCAGACGCCTCGATGCCGGGCAACAAGGGTGTTGCCGCAATGCGCTCGCCCTGGACGGGTCACGTCCAACACGTGGACACCGTCCCCACAGTTTTCCCTAATACGGCCACGAAGCACACACAAGATACACACACACACACACACGCGCGAATTCTCACGCACGCTCGCACGAACGCGGTTACAATTTTCCGGGGCAGGCCCCGATCGACACGAGTCACGATCGCAGGAAGGCTGAATATATTCGCTCTGAAAAGAACGGAAATATATCTCAGCCTATCGAACGGGAACTCACGGCAATCAGGACGCAAAAAGGGCTGAAAATGCAACTATAAATTGAGCAGGGCTGCTAAGCGCGCGAACAGCTTGGAGGTCCTGTCAAAAGTGAACAATTGCGAGAGCGCGCGCGAATCGAGACAGAACCGCGCGCGCTGACGGTCACGCAACGTCGCCATTGACCACACGAAATGGCGCGAAATTCAAATCTACAGAAATGTACCTATATGACTAAGACCTGTAAAAATGGCGTAAACAAGTCCACTGTATGTTAAATTAAGTTAATTACTATATAGTACATTCAGAATACAAAGAGGTAAATCAAAATTTATTGTTCTACAAAGTCAATATTAAAATTATAAATTAAGAGTGAAGAGTAATGTCCCGAAAGACTATATATACAGTCTTCTTGTTTTTTTTTACAAATGAGATTTACTTACTTTGTTACGTTTAAAAATGTATCTGAAATTCTTGTCAAGTAGTAATGATGCGTTGTACAAAATGCGAAAGCTTTTGTGTTTAATATCTTTATGCAAAACGAAACTGCAAGACTAGTTCCCTCATTGGTCGCAGTAGTCATACAAGGTTCATCAAGTGCCACTAACGAATAATCTGTTAGAAAGTCCAGGATGCATTTCAATCCCTTGACCTACAAAATATTTATTATAAAGTAGCTATTAGTACTTAAAATATTAAAAACCGCCACCAATTCATTGACACTTAGATTTCTCAAACCTTATTAATTGTTCTAATATGAAATTATTTGTTTTATTTACTTCTGTAGTGAAAAGTCTAAATAACAAGACAATTTTTTTAAATGTCGAGATATATAGATTTCAATTTATAAATTGCCAATATGCCACAGTATAGTACAGAGTATGAAATAGTACATTATGCAACAAGGGACTAGAGTCGAAGATTACTCCCGGTGGTGGGTATACTGCCCGACCGAAGCGAGGGCAGTAATCACCCGAGGGAAAGTTCGACTTTACTCTCGTGTTGCATATAGAACTTTATTCACAACTTAACTGTGTAGCAACTTTGTTGATTTGAAAAGTGGGACCCACTCATCCATTGTTAATACAAACTAAAATTTCAAAATTTTTTAAAATATATAATATATTCAAAGTTTTCAAAAATATTCGAAATTTTCAAAAATTTTCAAAATTGTCCAAAATTATTGCAAGTCTTAAATCTTTAAAATTTTTTGAATTTTTAATAGTACATTACTCCCGCAAGTGCTTGAGTAAAATATATGAGGTAATAACCAACTACTTTAGACCCGCTTTGCAGGTCAATATGTAGCTATTATAGTAAAGTCATGAATAAAAATATTTATTTGTATAAGAACTTAAAAAATTAACAATATCTATTAGCACCAAAACCACGTAAATCCACGTAATTTTTACGTGGATTTACGCGGATCTACGGAGCAATACTAACAATTACGATGCAGTAAAAGCTTCGATCCACGTAAAACCGCACCAAACATAAGAGCATGCACATAAATCCACGTAAATCTTGGATCTACATAATTCCACGTAAATCTTGAATCCATGTAAAATTTGCAGGCTATGTACCCAACAGAAGAAAGAAACGGTAGAACCATGTAAATCCACGGAAATCTTGCATTCACGAAAATCCACGTAAATCGTGTATCCGTAAATTCAAGTAAATCTTGCATCCTCCTAAATCCAAGTAAATCTTGCATCCACGTGTATCCACGTAAATCTTGGATTCATGTGAATCTACGTAAATCTTGCATCCACGTAAAATTTGCAGGCTATGTATGAATCAGAAGAAGGGAAACGGAGATCCACGTAAATCCACCTATATCTTACATCCACGTATATCCACGTAAATCTCGTATCCACAAATTCACGTAAATCTTGGATCCACGTAAACTCACGTCAATCTTGGATCCACGTACATCGACATAAATCTCGCATCCATGTTAATCCACGTAGATCTTGTATTCATAAATCCACGCAAATATTGCATCCACGTATACCCACGTAAATCTTGGATACACATAAATCCACGTAAATCTTGCATCCACGTAAATCCACGTAAATCTTATATTCATAAATCCACGTAAATCCACGTAAATCTTGCATCCACGTAAAATGTTCAGGTTATGTACCAAACAGAAGAAGAGAACCGTAGATCCACGTAAGTCCACGTAGATCATGGGTAGACGTAAAATTTGCAGGTTATGTACCAAACAGCAGAAGGGAACCGTAGGTCCACGTAAATACACGTAAATCTTGTATCGACGTAAATCCACGTGAATCTTGTATCGACGCAAATCCACGTAAATCTTGTATCCATAAATTCACATAAATCTTGCGTCCACGTAAATCCACATAAATCTTGAATACATGTCAGATCGTGGGTCCGCGTATAAGGACGTAAATCTTGCATCCACGTATAATTTACTGGTTATGTACCAAACAGAAGAAAGGAACCGTACATCCACGGAAATCCACGTAAATGTTGCATCGATTTAAATCCACGTAGATCATGGGTCCGTGTATAAGGACGTAAATCTTGTAACCATGTAAAATTTGCAGTCAATGTACCAAACCGAAGAAGGGAACCATCGATCCACGTAAATCCACGAAAATCTTGCATCCACGTAAAATTTGCTGGCTATTTACCAATAGATAAAGGGTAAACGTATATCTGCGTATATCAACGTAAATCGAGGATCAATGTAAATCCACGTAATTCCACATAAATCTTGCATCCAAGTAAAATTTGCAGGCTACGTACCAAACAGAAGAATGAAATCGTATATCCAACTATAGTTATACGTAGTTACGTAAATCTCTGGAGCAACGCGCACAGGCAGTCCAGGACGGACCTCCGATCAAGCGAGCATTTAGCTTGAGGTGCGGACAGACACCTCTCTCTCGTAGTTGCTGAATAAACGACCATCAACCCTGTCCCTTGTTTTCTTTTTTCGAACGTCCAAACCTCATCGAGACTCGATACTTAACTGTGCCGAATAAAACACGCGACGAACCGTATGCATTGCGTCTATTCTCTCTCCGTTACACTGGCATCCCTCGTATGTTTCGCGTGTGAGGCACACCGACTGTTCGTTAAGTGATAAAGTTACTCAAATTCGTTACCGGTAGTTAAAAACCGCTGAGCCGATCCGGGAGACAGGAAGGAAGGAAGGACGTGAAGGAGTTCAAATTTTTACAATTTAAGCAGAGACAGGAAGGATGTCTGCTTGCCCTCTCGCAATCCTTTTCATGATCGCTTTAATGTAAGTCCCTGTGCAAATACAAAACATATTTTGTCCTCCGTGAGTTGTCCGCGCCCGGAATTTTCTATTTACAGTATCATAATCGGTATAGCGACTGGGCGTCCACGAATTATCCATATTTGGTTGCATTCTCACGATCGCATAACATTTCTTCGTCAATATCGTTTTTCTTCATACTCGCCCAACATTCAAATATCCCTCATAAGTAAAATGTCCCTGTCAAATCATTTTGGGCGTAAAAATGATAACAGTAAGCAGCCGTCATCTCAAGTACCTAGCAGAAACTCGAGTGAATACAGTTTAAGGGAGAATTTAGATCAGATTTGGGCTCTCGAACCTGCATCACGCGAAGGAAGTCTATCGCAGTCTCGTTTAAGTGCACCTCCACAAATGAAATCTTCAGCTGTGTGGGAGGCGGCTTCAAACGCGCAAGCTGCGTGGCTGGTGGCTACGAGCGCGCAAGCTACGCAGCCGGAGGCTATAGAAACACAAGCTGCTTGGCCGGCGGCAGTGAGCGCGGCAAATCCTATGTATGTGTAATCCTCGGCGGCGCAGCCGACGTCCACAAGTACGACGTTTTCGACATCAAGCGCACCTGAGGATACCATCGCGCATAAAGACGCACTGGCGCGAGTGCAATTACTCGCGTTAAATCCAAGTCCATTCATGGAAAGAATTGGCAACTTAAATGATAATAACTATTTACCCAGCGCGATCGGCGAAAATTTCATTAGCCACCAAATATCCGCAACACCCTTTTTATACCTGTATGAACAAGAATGGGTCACAAAAAATATAAAGGCAGTTAATACAACTAATACCGCGCATAACACATCGCGTACAGCAGAGGTGCTAAATAGCTTTTACGACGCCGCGCCTGCTTGCTCGGACACAATTAATATTATGAATAATACGCCGCCGACAACAACACAACCCAACGACACTTTTCCAGAATACAACCCCCCACACACATACATACTTCTCAAGGTGCACACATTCTTAACACTAACCTACGAATTCCAACACAAAATAATAACACTGCACACAGAAATCACGTAACTTGGGACACAAACGCTAAACAACACACATTTTATACACCAGAACAATCACCTGGCTCGGCACAAGGTTAACATGTCAATAAAATTACACAAGGCGGTTGGCAGCGACTCCAGGCGGTGGCGCTTTTTGACACATACACACCCAAGGTGCGCGTCAAGGGGCTTACTTTTACTCAGGCTTTAAATTTGATTCCGAGTTTTGATGGGAACCCGGAGAAACTAAGTCTCGTTTGCTTAGCGGTACGTCAAATTAGGGCAATTTTTGGGCCTGATTTCGAATCCTATATACTCTTGGCTTTAGCGGGTAAATTATGGAGACGAGCCGGGGAAGAGTCCACGGCGCAGTTATTAAATTATGATACGGTTGAAAAATTATTGGCCGATTTGATTCTGCAATATATCAATGTGGCATTAGCAGATGATATCTTAACACAAATTGGAGTAACAAATCAGCGACCGGCGAAAAAGTGGGTGATTATGGGCTTAGAGTACAGAAACTATTAAATCAATAATCTACTATTTTCGACTCGGCACCAGATCTTGAATGTGGCGTTCGGGAATTACGAAAACGAGGATCGAGCCTTGATGCTCTTGAACATTTCATGTTCGGTCTGACGCGTCCTTTAGACCATCAAGTACGCAGCGAACACCCGAAAAATTTAAACGAGGCTATTAGAATTGCTATTAATTTCGAGTGTAAACAAAGCACTCGTTTGGCCATTGCGCAGATCGCGGCACAACCTTCTATGGCTGCCAATAAAATAAATTTGTTGGCGTCTCAGCAACCTCCTGATACGCAGATATTTTAGTTGTCCGATTTTGACGACAGAATTACAAAATAAATCACGGTGAGTATTCGACCAGCCACAGCCGCGCTTGCGACAGTAAAATGTAGCTAATGTGGCTCAGCGGTGCACAGCGTGGAGGAGTGCGAACAGAAAAAGCGCGTTGCTTTAAAATCCAATTATTGCGATAAATCGGGACACGAGTATACTATCTGCTTTGCTCTTGAGGCGGATTTAAGGACGAGGGGCTCAAATAACAACTACAAAGGGCGCAATAATTACAATAATTATAATAATAAAAATAACTATTATAACGGTAACCAGGAGTATAATGAGTCCACATATTACAATGATCGCGACCGCGACTATTTCAATAAAAATGAAGATGCAAGAAGACCAGATGACGCAGCTCAATCCGGAGCGAGCGCGGAAAGGGATAAGAAAGAGCAGCCTTTAAACTCATAGAGTGCTCGGCGCAGTCCTCAGGCGCCGAGCAGGCTGTCTCGCCCGATGTAGGCAAAGCAACATAGCATTTTAGCTTGACAAAATTAATAGCAGGATCGGACCAATGTCATTATGTCTGTAAATAGTTGTTGATAGTGGGTGCATAGTTTGATACTCCAATTTTCAATTCGTTTTTTTGTAATTAGCGATTATTTATGAAAAAAGGCCATTTTTCGCGTTTTTTGCATATAACTTCGAAACTATTTATTCGATCGTAATACTGTACTTATAGTATTACGATCGGATAAATAGTTTTGAAGTTATATGCAAAAAACGCGAAAAATGGCTTTTTTTCATAAATAATCGCTAATTACAAAAAAACGAATTGAAAATTGGAGTATCAAACTATGCACCCACTATCAGCAACTATTTCCAGACATAATGACATTGGTCCGATCCTGCTATTAATTTTGTCATGAAACATGTACTTTCAGATCTCTGTTGCTTGGCCTAATAAGGGCGAGCCAGTGCCGCGTCGCACAGCATGCATTAGACTCACGAGCACTGGGCGCAAGCCGCCCGTTGTGATTTTAAAAAGTGCGGACTTAAAAAACGCAGAAGCCAGCTTCCATGTAGACAGGGGTGCAGAAATATCTGTAATTAAATTCAGTTCATTAAACGTGAATAAACATATCAGAAAAAATAACATTCTTACAATTACAGGAGCCATTCCAGGCGAATGCCGGACGTTAGGGAAAGTTTTTGTGGTCGTTTGTGGCCGTTTGTGCGAAATTCACGTTGTTCCCGACAGTTTTCTCATTGATACAGAGGGACAGATCGATTGGGACATTATTGAAAAATACGGAGGGCGCGTAGACGCCGCTCAAAAGTGCGTGGTTTTAGATTTTATAACGATTCCATTTGTCCAAGATGAATGTTTTTTGATACCTGCGAAATCGCGGTGCATTATTTATGCAAAAACTAAGAATATTGACATGGAAGTCGCTTGGATCCCATTGCAAGACATTGGTCCGGATTTATTATTTGACAATTTTACAGCACAAAATCACAGCGGGGTATTATATGCTGAGTACATAAATATCGGCGAAGAGCCGGCTACAGTGCAGGTCCCGCTAGTTAAGTTAATACCGTGCGAGACTACTAGATCCTATGATACCCTTGATGTCGGTGAAGACGATGAAATAGATATAACAGGCCACGTAAAAATTATGCGAACAAAATGGGACAGATACATATGAGAAGCCAATTGACGTAGCAGAAAAAAATAAATTGCTTGAGAACAATCCGGTACTGCGCGAAGAGCGCGTTAACACAATCATCAAATTAATAGATACGAAGGGGTGCGAAGAGCACGAGATAAATCACGTTCGCGAGTTGATAACGGAATTTTCCGGAGTTTTCGAGCTTGAAGGAGAGCCGTTGCCGACCACGAAGTTATTAATACACGAAATCAAGCTCACGACAGATAAGCCGTTGTGAGCGAAGCGTTTCAGGTATCCGCCGGCACTGAGCGAGCAGATTCAAGTGGATGTTAAGAAATTAATTGAACATGGAGTTTTTGAGCCCTCGGGCTCTCCGTACTCCAGTAACCTCTGGATGGTGCCCGAGAAGTCTGGCCGGCTTGTCACCGATTTTGGACCATTAAACGAAATCATGGTGGGCACTTGCTTTCCCCTTCCATTCACGAGCGATATACTTGAAACTCTCGGTACAGCCGAAATGATCACGATGATGGATTTAAACCAGGGCTTTCATAATATACCTATTCATCCGAATTCGACCCAATACACAGCCTTTGATGCACCACTTGGGCAGAATTCGTTTGAACACCTACAATATCAGAGAGTTGACATGGGTCTAAAAGGCATAACCGATGTTTTCTCGAAAGCTATGGCAATGGCCATGCTGGGAATACAGGGTAAAGAAGTCGCCATATATTTGGACGATTTCATGATTCCCACGAAAAATCTTGAAGAGCATGGCATTCGCTTTAGACGAGTGTCAGTTTTTGAAACGCGGGGCACTTGTCCTCGAACACATAGTGAGGGGAGGCAACATACGCACAGATCCGAAGAAGCTTGAGGCAGTGGGAAAATACCCGGTGCCGACGAATGCGAAAAAAAGTCAAGCAATGGCTGGGCTTTGCCGGATATTATAGATAGTTTATACCCAAGTTCGCAGGAATCGCGCAGCCACTGGCAACACTGCTGCGCAAAGGTGTCAAGGTTGAATGGGGAGAGGTACAGCAGTCAGCTTTTGACGAACTGAAAAGGATTTTGTGCAGCGAGCCAATTCTAGCAGCACCAGATTTTTCCAAGCCGAATATTGTCACGTATGATAGAGCCGATTACGCACTCGGGACGGTTCTCAGCCAAGGAATCATCGGCTCAGATACTGCATGCGCCTATGCGTCCAGACCACTCAAAGGGAATGAATTACGATACATCACGTATGATAAGGAATTTCTGGCGATCGTGTTTGCGAAAGACCAGTTCAGACCTTGTCTGTACGGCAGGAAATTCACAGTGGTTACAGATCGCGAGCCACTCGAGCATTTTTACACCACCAAAAAACCAGATATTCGGTTTAACAGGCTAAAGAATACATTGCGTGGGTACGCGCTTGACGTACTTTATCGGCCCGGTATCATAAATTCGAATGCTGATGCACTCTCACGTAACCCGGCAAACAAGTCAGATCGGAGTCAGAAGCATCTGAAACAATAAAAACCCGCAAAAAGAACCGCAGTAGCAGTTCACTTTTATATAAACAGGGTAATGTGTTAGCAGTAAGAAACATTGAAAACGGTTTCTTTTTATGTCTGACCACGAGCTGACACAGCATGAAGAGAACAACAATATGTATAAGCTTGATTACACAGGCACAATACAACTTGCCTGTGTAATGACAAATGTAGACGTAGAGCTGGCTAGGAAATATAAATTTCGGCTGGTCTTGCACGAACGTGGGAAAATCTTAGACATGTTACGTGCCTCCATCGAGGCTCACAAAATAGCCAAACCCGACGAATCATCGGCGGCTGAGATAACATAGTTAGCCCGGAAAAAGAAGTAAATGAAAGAAATTCCGACATCATCTCAGATTCTAACTCTGTTACTCCTGATTTAAGGAAAGCAGATAAGTGCATGAATACGAGGAAAAAACAGGCATATTTTTCACCCTATATTTTAAACAAAAATAGAGAGCGTATAATTATAATAGCGCTAAAACTGGCGATAAAATGGCGAAATTACGCCAAGAAAAAGGCTTGCGTGAGGGTATGAAAATCACGAGCACACCGACAGCAGCCGTTGCGGAAGCTAACAAAGAGCAGCGCAGGCTTGTGAAATCGATCAGATCGCAATCGCTCGATCGATCACCGCCTCAAATTAATTTTACGCGAGAGTGTGACATTGTTCCAGATCAAAATATGCCACTCTTAGTAATTATTACCGTGCAGCCCATGGTTATGGATATTACTGAAATAGTGCAAATGGCACCCCGAAATTTGCCTAAAAATTCTGAAATACCAGAAAAATCGGCGGACAGCTTCATCTCACACTCTCGAGAGCAGTAATACAGCAACCAGCCCCGCACGCCAATTAAACAAGTATTACACGGCAGCATACTCGACTTCAATTGCCTCGAATGCAAAAGCTCTGACAGTAAAACGCCAGATGCACAGCGAGCACGGCGCGAATCGCCGACGTTCGACGAGAAGAAATGTGATACTGATATCAGTTGCAGATAATACCTCACCTGAGAAGAACGTCGCCGCTAGGTTGGACTAGCGAAGCTGCGAGCCGTCTCCCAAATGAAGTAAATGAACCTGCATCAACATTAATAATAAATTTAACGCAAACAGGGGGAGATTTCTCTGGAGAAACCATCGCGGAAAAGCATGAAAATGCTCTAAATATGGCAAGAAAAAATGAAAGTAAAAGAAAGTCAAGACTTTTAACATTGAGATGGAAGAGCATTTGGACGAAATTGAATTTCCCGATATTGGACCCTATGAACAGGACAACACAGACGATTTTGAATATGTCCCTCACATCTTTAATGATTCAAAATTCGCTTCCGAAAAGTCACCATCAGCTGACTCATCGTATTGAGCAGATATTGTAACTTATGAGGCGAGATAATGGTGCGCCGACCCGCACGCTATCTTAGTTCGCAGCGACGATATACCGTCGCAGCCACCCGGCAATTGCCTGTTCTATTCTTTAATAAAAATCCAACAGTTGAACATATCTGCTGTGCAATTACGCGAGCTTCTGCGTCACTCGCCACCGCTACCGACTTACGGAGACGCAGAAGAAACGCGAGAGATCTTAAGCTCAAAAACTAAATGGGGCAATGCAGACTGCGCATATATTTTTGCGCAGGAATTTAACCAGAATATTTGCATTGAGGACCACTTAACACCCTACATTCGAATAGATACAGATGCAGAGCCAAGAAATATTAATAGTGGCATAAATTATGATGATCGCAATGAGTCGGACAAAAGATCCAGACCACCCCCTACAAATGAAGGGAAAAACGATAAACCTATCGAGGACGATCATAAATCTCCCTCAAGCAAAGAGCCGCACTCCGGCTCACACTCTGGAAAAGATGCACAAGACTCCGGCAACATGGAATCTGACGCGCGCAGTGCATGAAAGGCAGGTATTTTTGTGCGCGCACATTAATGCGCTCGAGCGGTGTCTCGTTATCAGTGCAAGGCCACCACGTGAGAAGCCGCCGTGGGCTCTGCTGGACGACGAAGAGCCATCTCCGTTCTCGAAGTTAAAAGCGCTGGATGAGCACTGTTTCAAATATAAAGAAAATGTTATTTATCTCTTAACCACTGACCACTTTCTCGACACCGAAATCTTGCAAGCATTAAGTGAACGGAGATATATAAGCACCGATGAAATCGCAAAAATGGATTATTTGTCAAAGATATCATTAATGATAAAGCACTCAAATCTAATTTAAATAAATGTTTAAAAAAATTAAAAGATCAGATTCGTGGCCAAAATATAAAATGTTGTGGTATAATAAGAGATTTGGCCATCCAAATCATATCTGAATGGCTCACCTTCATTGATTTGTTTGAAAATCAAATGGAAGGACTGCCGCTGATAGCAGTTTTATTTTTAAACAACTTCCCTATTCCTCCTGTAATAGATCGCTATAGACTGATTACAGAATATCACGAAGCAGCGATCGGTGGACACAGAGGCATAAACAAAACTTTCAGCAAAATTGCCAATGACTATTCCTGGCGCAACATGCGTCTAGACATACGTCAATTTGTGCTAGGATATGTAGAATGCCAAACAAATAAGCTAGAGCGTGTGAAAACACGCCTTCCACTGGTAATAACGGACACGCCATCCAAACCTTTCCAAAAAATGTCTTTGGATTTTTATGGTCCACTTAAAAACTCGGAAGAAGGTTATAAATATATTCTTACAAAACAGGATTGCTTAACAAAATACTGCATCCTGATTCCAGTGATACGTGCGAGCGCGGATGAAGTTGCACGCGCATTTACAGAGCGAGTCATCTGCTGTTTTGGACCATCCGCGACCCTGCTAACAGACCAGTGTACGCACTTCCAAAATAGACTGCTAAATGAATTTTGTCATATCCTTAGATTTGAGTTTCGAGAATCTGACTTTAGTTTCATAATCAGCGATCACAATATTCACAATAACGCATTTTGTTTATTTGTGAATGGTTTACAATGTATTTGGGTTTAAAAACGTCGATTTTTTCTTTCATTTGTTCCTAATTTTACCTCAGAGTAACATTTAAAATTAATAAGCGATCTATATATCCTGAAGCAAATAAATACGTAGATTCTTGTGATTAAAAATGTATCTTGAACGATACTACATTTCTTTCAATCTTTTAAATATAATTAGAAAGTGATATAAATATTTCCTAATATTCTCTATTAAGGTATCCTATATCCAAATACTATATCCAAAAAGCCAAAATTGACAAGTTTTCGAAACACCGCTCTGAATATCAAATATGTTAAATATAAGCACATGAGAAAGTTATTTGTGCATTTTAAACTTAAATTGATCAATATAATTTGGTTTTATTAATAGATAACCATTTCAAATTGTGAAAAAAAAAACGAAATAGATTCAATATCAAGATTTTCATTGCGTTCCATGCGCATACAATTTTCTTAAAGGCTTTTCTATCATATTTTTTTATATTTTTAACACAAAAATTAAAATATTGTGTTATTATATCATGATTTACATTTTCAAATTTTTTTTATTATTTTAGTATCAGACATAATAAAAAACATTTCAAAACAGCTTAAAACTGTATTGCTTTTGAACCTTATTTTAACTAATTAATGCTCTTATTTTTCAAATGTGAATTTTATGAAAAAATTAAAACATATAAAAGTTCTCAAATGTGAATGTAATAAGTATTACCGAACTATGTTATCAAAAAAAAATAAATCTCATGTGCATGGAGCATCATGAACACAAAAAAATATATTTCGAGAAAAATGTATTTAAAGTTTTTGTTTTCTATGCTACATAATGTTAATTACTTTATTAAGATCAATATAACTTTATTTAGTTTTAGAGTTATGCTATCTATGAGTTCTCAAAATATTCATTTGATTATAAAGTAACGTTATAATATAACGCAATAAAAAAATCGACTTTTGAGGGATTTTGTGTACAGAACCACCTTAAACTGCCACTGAAGTCGATCAGTCATACACGCCATATTTGAAGAGAATGTCTATATAGACATCAAAAGATTCGAAACGCACAAGCTAGACTTGATTTTCCTTGGTGTACATAATTTATTGTTGTGCGCGACACATGGACCTCATCTCCAATCTAGACTTAATTCTTTGTAGAGAAGGGTGGGTCACGATGGGCCACTTTTACTTTGAAAGCTTATAACTTTTATACTGACAATGAATAATGTTTTACCAATGGATATTTAAATAGTAGTTCTTATTAAACACGTAATATATAATTGTAAAAGCACCTAATGAAAATAACGTTTTAAAAAGCCTATGTTTACCCACCGGCTGGGCAAGATTGGCTTTATAAAAAACTGCGTAAAACGGTTACTATAACTCTTTTATTGTTTCTAACTCAAAGATTTAACTATTTTAAAACGAATATATGCTGCAAGCTAAGTAAAATGGCCGATTTCGTTATCTTTTACAATTTTTAGAAAAGTGAGTTTAAATGTAACTAAATGGATTATCTCTGAATTTAATCGATATCATTCATACTTTATAATATTACTTAAGGCATAATGGTTATTTATAACATATTTTCTTTAAAATAAACATCCTGTCCCACTAATAAAGAATTTTTTATGATTAAATAAAATGTTATTCAGATAAAAGAACCAGTAATAGTAAAACATAAAATTAAAGTTCATTAACTGAACTTTCAGCAGACACTTATAAAACTATCCAATCGAATATTATACATTTGTTTTTCATCTTTGGAAATCTCAAAATGTTATTTTTTATAAAAATCAAATATTCATTTGTAATTATTTACGTATTTTCAAAGAGTTTTGATTATTTCTTGTATATATAATAGTACATTGTGCAACTAGGGGAGAAAATGAGCTATTTCTAGTGAGGGTGAAGTATTCAAAGACGAGTACAGCAAATAGACAACCCCGAAATAGACAGACCGGAGACAAAGACGAGTGCTGCAAATACCTCACCCGAGTCTGGAATAACTTTTCCTCCTGTGATACACACCGTCTTTTTTTCAACAAAGGCATGATAGGGCCATTTTGTATGCATGAAAGTTGGGTAAGTGGTCGCGTATTTCGAGTCGTGCACAATGCAGTTGAAAATTGTTGTATTTATATTTTCCCTCTTAATCGTATAATTAAAATATTTGCACCTTTTCTTATTTCGATTCTAATCGAAAGACGCACATGCGCAGTTATGCACTTGTAGCTAGCACGAAGAAAGGTTAAACCTGAAAAAATGGGTTCTGAGCTTATTTTCTACATTTTTTCCCCGCCTCACTTTTTCCCCTCTAAAGCGGGGAAAATAGTACTTTACTATTAGCAACAAGGGGCGAAAGTTGCAGAGGGAGCGTTTACTGCACGAGCTTTCACTGCACGAGGGAAAAATCTACTTTCGTCCCGTGTTACATATAGTATTATATTCCACTCTCGACCGAGGCCACTTATTGACCCAGAAAAGTAGGGCCGACGCGTTTTTTTAATATTTTTCTAGGTTGACCTAGAAGAATGCGTATGCGCGCGCTCAAATAGAAAATATGTAAATAAAGATTTTGTTTATTTTGTAATTACAATTTCTTTATTTTTTGTAAAGAACCACTAGATGTATATCAATTTATTATAAAACGAATAGTATTGTAAAGTAGAAAAATTGTAAAAGAAAAAAATTTCAATTTTACTTTTGCCCCACAAATTTTACTTTTGGCATGCAAATTTTACGTTCACCCCGCAAATCTTACTTTCGCTCCGCAAATGGGTTTACGGGAAATATATGCTACTTTCGCCCCGATCTTCAGGGGAAAAAAAGTGGTCATATCGGTCGAGTGTAAAATAAAAGTTATTTTTTCCCGCTAAATGAATATTTTTTCACACTTTTTACAACTGCGCTCGAAATACGCTACATTTAGACATGAAAAAAGGCCTATTTCATGCCTGAGTTGAAAATAGTACATTAAACCTCATTATTTCATCTCGTGAAATAATTTACGAAAAACCAATTGTCTCACCAGTCCCATCGTGCCACAAAAGCCTCAAATCGCATAAGCTACACTTGACTTTCATTTGTGCGCCTCATTGCATATCGGTAATGTCACCTGGACCTCTTCTCTGAGAGCCCCGGCATCAAAAGACTCGAAGCGCACAAGTTAGACTAGATTTTCGTCGGTGCACGACATCTGGACCTAATCTCCGAGATCTCCGGGTGACCTGGTCACTGTACTCAAGTACAATATGCACATAGACATTAAAAGCCGCAGAGAACAGTACCTAGACCTAAGTTTAATTCATGAGCAAAACTTTATCTATCAGATTATAAGATATAAAAATAATATTTTTAAATACACGCGCGCTTTAAAAAATCAATGAAACGCCGAATCAGTGTCTAACGTAACACAATGACGTGTCAGACGCGAGCGTTTTATATAGATAGGATTGAGATCCAGATGTATAGAGTAGATCTGCACGGATCAGAAAATCAACAATCCTAATTTTCTTTTATTTATTTGACCCTCACACCGTTATTTAAACTTTCAAAACATTAGTTACCAATCCATTTTCTTCGAGCGTTCGCCATCTTTCTCTCCAAGTGAAATAATTTAAAAGCTACGGTATGCAAGATTACACACGTTATCAACAGACAACAGCCAACGAGGAGGTTCCGTTTTCATGCATTCGCTAATGGACCGTTTTCATGCGGCGAATTATTGGCGGAGAATGTTATGCTAACATATAGGTGCGAGAGAGAGGCTATAATCCTACTTTCACTTTCGCACCTATTCTCTGTGAGCATGCGGTATATGTTTGGTATAGTATATGTTACCTTATTTTCAAGAATAGCGCCATCTAACGGTCGAGTGACGTGATCGGGGTGGTACAAAATACACAGGCTCTTATGGTCATTCAATGAAAATAATATTTTTTTAATTACTAATGAATCTGAGAATATCCTTATAATGTTTTTTAATAATAAATAAATATGTCAATTCAAGAAAAAAATTTGAGATCACTAAAATTGTCAGAAACTTATAAAAAATTATTTTCATTGAATGGCTATAACTAGCGCCTGCGTATTTAGTAGTACCCAGATCACGTCACTCGACCGTAAGATCGCGCTATTTTTGTGTACAATATCTGTCGTGCTCACAACGAATATGGTGGCACAGCATTTGTCGCAAATAATTCGCTGCGTGAAATCAAACTTTAAATCGTTAATTCGCAGCGAACAGTTGAACGCGCTTTATTTAAATCAATGATTAAAGTGTTAACGTTCTGTTGCGAATTCATACTGCAGTAAAATCACAGCTGTAATGCAGTAATACGATTACTGTGTCTTCGTATTTTTGTAACAAGTAATAACAAAATAAAAAATCCACGAAAATATTAAAGTTAAAGTTAGTTAAATTTTGCTACCTGAAGGAAGAAGCTTTGTGATAGTAGTACAAAATTTTTGCTAATAACATATTAGAAAAAAGTTTTGAGACACTAGGAAACAAAATATACTATTTTTATTTTTATATATATATAATTTTATGCTTTTTCAAATAGATTTTTGCTTGATTGATGATATATTATTTTGAATGGACCAAAAAGTCCGAAAAATGAAACCCAAAATTAAAAAAAGCGCTTAAAAACTAAAATAAAGCACGGTCGCGCATGCGCATACACACACACACACACACATACACATACACACCACAACACTTCCAAAAACGAAATATTGTTTGGGTTCGATTTCCGAAAGAATTACCTATATATAGTCGATCCAGCCAAAATGCATTTGTAAGGGCATAGAATCACTTAACTTTTCTGACCTAATATACATATATATATATATACTAGGGGGGCTGCGCCCCCTGCTCGCTCCGCTCACCAACCCCCACATCTTACAACAATAGTTAAAATTATTTGTTTGCTTGACATTATTAATTCTTATAAGGAAATAATATAATTATTTTTTCCACACCACCTATGAGGTAAATAGAAAGGTGCGTTGATTTTTTTGTTTTGTTTAATTTACTAATAATCATATTTAATAATGTACTGATAAATAAATGTGATTTATTGACATGTTAAACTCACATATATTTTTCATGATTATCATTTAATTATCAGAATCCCTTTCCCACCTCTATTGAAACAGATTAACTTAAAAATCATTACAATAACCTGTATAATAATTAACGTAGATAATTCTATATTATATTTATCATTCAAGTATTTGTTATAATTTTTAATTTTCATTTGCAATAGAGATTACCCATCTGTCTCCTTCCTATCTCCGGTGTGTATACCCAATAAAATAAAATTTTATAGAACACTATTTAACTTGTAAAATACATCTGTATATACCACTTGTGTATATTTAGATCTATTTATCAATTTAAAATTAATATTTTCTACTTAATTTTTTTCTAATGGGTATAAAAAAGTAATCATATAAATATACTCTTAAAATAAAAAAAACTTGTTGCATTGAAAAATATTACAATTACAAGAACATATAATAAAAATTTTTAATAAAATAAAATGAAATGCTTTCTTACCTAATAAGGTTGTGCTTATAAAATATTACTACACCATGTCTTGAAATAATATTAAATAATCACGTTATTAATTATATGATTACTTTTATGATTGGCTAATGTGTTTTGAATATTTAATTAATTTTTTTTTATTGTATTAATTAGATATAATATATATATGGATGATTCTCGGGGAAATCGAGAATAAAAAGAAAAGAAAAATTTATTTTGGCAAAAATATTTCTTTTAGTATGTAAAATAGTCGTGAATTTTCTTCGATTCTTTTAAATCCATATGTTTAAAATTGTTTGAAGCTAAATATAACTTTATTGCTAAAGTGTGCATTTTAATAATTTTTTTAACAATATTTCATGTTATTTTGATTTTATTTATATAAATATTGCACTTCTTTCATTTTGCGAGTATGGCAGTCACTTTTGTACTAAGAAAAGCTATCTTCATGATTATTGGTGTAGTGATCATGTCACTTTTTTCGGGATTTTAAGTTTTAAAATGAGTTTAATTAATTGGGAGGGGCATTAAAAGGTTTTGGAACAATTTTCTATGAAAAATTCAGAAAATTTGCTGAAAAATCCCTTGTAGCTATTTTTAAAAGAGATTTAATTTTGTTGAAGAAACGGAGGCACAAATTTGCTAAAAAGTTTGAAGATTGACTACATGCTCATATTTAGCTTTGTTGAACTTTGAACCGAAGGGTTTAATCTGTCTTAAGTGGTATCGTTCGATTAACATTTGAAAACTAGTGTATTTTATTGCGCATGTTTATATATATATATATATATATATATATATATATATATATATATATATATATATATATATATATATATATATATAACCGCACGTTTTACTTTGCGTTCCTATAGCAACTGCCATGGCGACTTTAACTGCTGCATATAAAAATACTGATTTTGCTTTTAGCAAAAAAGTAACTTTTTATCGATATATCAAAAAAACGCAGTCGTCCACCTTTGCATAGGTAGTGATAGTGCGATCCCCAAAGGAAAAATGCATTCCAATCAGCGGTATTAACCCTTAGCGGCCACACCTCAGCCAGGCCATATAGCGGCCACATGGGGTAACTCATTACCCCACGCTGAAAAACCTAGTTGTACAAGACATATGGGTGTTTTAACACTTGCAACCGATTGTTTCATGTTTGTTGAAGTGTTCTTCAATATTTCTAATGATTTTTATCGGTCAATTTATAGATGGCGTTCTAAAAACTGGTCAAATGTTTTAAATGTTTTAGACCTCCAATTTCACTTTTTCTGAGCCTGGGGTAACTAGTTACCCCGTGTGGCCGCTAAGGGTTAATTTAATAATTTCTGCTTCCTCAAATTTAAATTACAAACATAAATCGAAACGTGTGCAATAAAAATACACTAGTTTTCGAATGTTAGTGGAACGTTACCACTTAAGCAAGATTTTATTTTAATCTATTGATAGAAAAATGTATCTAATAAATTCTTATCTTAGAAAACTGTAAAAAAATCGTCAAATGACTCACAATAATTTTTATCTTTTAGAAAAATATTTTGATTTTACACGCAGATTCGGAGATCCCCGCACCGCCGATTGCGATGCTGATAAACAAAAACTCACAGTTGTATAGCTGTAACACCGCCAATTTATTAAAATAAAATAAATAAGAAATTGTTTTTGTCATACATGCACGATTTTTCCGTTTTTTACCTAAAAAGCGGATGAAAAACGGCTGTTTCCGATCGAGAGCAAAAATAGTACATTATGCAACAAGGGAATAGTTGAAAATTCGAGAAAAAGTAGATTTTCGGGAATCATATGCTACTTTTGTCCCGCTTTTCAGGTAAAAAAAGTGACCATTACGGTTAAGTCGGGAATAATAGTACATTATAGAACTAGGTAATAAAGTCGAAGATTATTCCCGAGGGTGGATAATCACCCGAGGTAATGCTCGACTTTATTCCCTCGTTGCATATAGAACTTTATTCCCGACTTAACTGTGCCCGCTTCATTGACTTAAGAAGAGGGACGTAAGGTAAGAACTAGAATTTATTGGAAATGTATAATTTTTTTCCCGCAAAAGCATTTCTTTAAAATTATTTTTCTCTATATTATTATACATTTTCAATAAATTCTAGTTCTTACCGAAGTCCCTACTTTCAAGTCAATAAAGTGGCTAAAGTTAAGTCGGAAATTTTTAATAAAATTCTATATGCAATACGGGAATAAAGACGAGTATTCCCTCGGGTGATTACTGCCCTTGCTTCTTTCGAGTAGTAAACCCACCCTGGGGAATAATCTTCGACTTTATTAATTTTACGTGGATCTAAGATTTACGCCATTTAAGTGGATCTACGTTTCCCTTCTTCTGTTTGGTGCATAACCTGAAAATTTCACGTGAATGGAAGATCTACGCGGATTTACGAGGATCCAAGATTTACGTGGATTTACGTGGATGCAAGTTGATTTATGGATACAAAATTTACCTGGATTTACGTGGATGCAAGTTGATTTATGGATACAAAATTTACCTGGATTTACGTGGATGCAAGGTTTACGACGCTTTACGTAGATATACGATTCGCTTCTTCGGTTTGGTACATAACCTGCAAATTTTACAATGATCCACGATTTACGTTCATTTGCACGGAACCCAGATTTACTCGGATATACGTGGATGCAAGATTTACGTGCATTTATGGATACAAGATTATTTAAGTAATTATTTTTATTATCATTGTTCAATAGAATGCATGGACCTTTTATAAAAGTAGGGTCGCAATCGCGCAAAGCATTCTCATTATTAACGTAAAAATTTTTTATATGTTTGATTTTTACATCACTTCTAGCTAAAAAGTAGTCAATATTATTAAATTTTATTTCACGATAAAAGATTACAACTTTTTTATTTTCTCCGTTTTCTGCATCGTTGTATAGATAACAACTGTTTTCTATTATGCCTGCTTTGCGATCAACAGTGGTAATTACAGAGTCATTGATTTTCGATAAGGGCCAGTATTTATTTGTTCTGTATCCTGTTCCATTAATAATAATTTTCTGGAAATTTTCACATGATAAAAATCTACCTAAACAATTAGTTTCTTCTAACTTCAACGTATAATCTTTTCCAGATCAAATAAGAGTACAGTTTTACAGTTTAATAAATCTCATAACATTATATCAAGTAGGTTTTCATGAAACTCTCTGTACCTGTCGCTGCCAATATACTTTAATGAAAATATATCGACAGACTTATTTCTTAAATATCTTTTAGCTATTTCTACAGGTATGCAAACTAGACTTTTTTTGTTGTAAAAGTATCCTGTTTTCATTTTCAAACTGGAATGCACTATGTGTTTGTAACGGTCAATAATTTCTAGTAGCTGAACATAAAGGAAACAGTAAATGAATATTAAAGTTCATAACTCCTTTTTCGAAGTACACTTGAAAATATACAACAAATTTGATAAGTAATGGCTGTGCATAATTGATTTCATCAAGAGAAATTGTTTCTTGCAATAAAATAGTTATAACAGCAACTAGTAGAACTGCATGTTTTAAATATTATAATGGAAGAAATTTATACAAACAAGGTAGTAAGTAAAATATAAGCCAAGATCGCCATTCTGATGCTTTCCAGTTTCGTCTTTCATTGATAGGTCTTGGAGATCTAGTTATTATTTTTGGATGTCTTATTCGTTTCAAGCTATCATTAATTATTTGAATCTGATTCCAATAATTGAAAGCCCAATTAGGATTTCCAACGTAATATGGACAGTCAAATGACGATAACAATATATCTGTATACTGCTTTACGACGCCCGAGAAAACACTGTGCATTGGATCTGGAACCATGCCATCAGCCAAATTAAAAGATCTTAGGTTCATTAAAACTGACACACCCTTAACTCCATTAACTGGATCATCCGTTTCTAACTGTTCAGCCAAAATCATATCTTTTTTTATTGAATCATCTGTCCGATTTTCATATGTGCTTGTAGATACTGGATACTTTATGCAACCATTGACAGTTTCAGTTGGGAATCTTGCTTGTGATTCTTGCAGTATCTAATTGCCATTCAACACCTTCGGTTGATAATTTATTTGCTTGTTCAGCAAACGAACAAAGGAACATATTCATGTTATGTTCGTGTTTATGGAACCACAATCCGACTAAAATCATGTGTTTGCTGCGTAATTTGAGCGGCAATTCATTCAACATTAGATATATTGGCCAGGTAGTTGTTGTACTTGATTTTGCTGCCTGGCATCCACCAGTATTGAACGTATATTACTAATCAGATTTTGAATTCCACCTAGTAGAAGAAGCCAATTTATTGTATGCTATGCCATCGCATATATCACTAAATGAACAGTTGTCTTTATTTTTCTGATTAAATCTGTTTTGAAGAATTCAATGTACATCATCCATATTTTCTAACATATTTTTTATTTGAGATGCTAAATTCAAGCTTATAAAATACGATGCTTCTTTCTCGTAAAAGCTTACATTGGAATTCTCACATGTTGATCTTCTCTTATCTATCAATTTCATACATTGTCTTATGTAATTCTGGCAGTTATGACAGAATACATGAAATTTTATCGATTCTGTATGTAATGGTAAGTACTGATTAAATTTATATTTTGTTCTTGGTAATACATCGTTGGTAAAACATTTGTTCACTAAATTCATCATGTCAAGAAGAACTTCCCAATTTAACGAGTATCTTCTTTGTAATAAAAGACACATCAGCATAGCTTCTCCCGCTGTAGTTGCTGTACATTCGCATAATTTCTTATTAAGGCTCAGGTCGTGCAATTTTTTGTATCCGTATTGAAAAACCTAGAATTAAGTATGACCAATGGTAATGTTATACATATAATCAAAATTTAACTATTATAATGATTTTCATTTTTATTCAATTAATTTTAAAATAACAATTTGAAACTTTATTTTCATGTAAAACTACATTGATTCATATTTTTTTGCACCAGACCAAATCAAAATTTCGTAAAGTGTGAGAATGTGTGCTTTTTTACTAAAACATTGAAACATTGAAAAAATGTTGGTTACAAATATAAATATTAGTAAAAAAATATTTTCTACTAGCTTATCAATTAACGTATTATATAATAAGTAAACTTGACCCAAACAAAAGTTCTGAAATGAACAACTATCCATTTGGAGATGAAATTACACTTATATCAGGAATTGGTTCATCATTATACGGCCCACTCTCATTAGCATCAAGAAATTCTTCATCATGATCATCATCTGATGTATTAGAACAATTATTATCACTCTCAAATAATGAATCCGAATCAACATGTTTGAAGCAGCTGCAGCATCTCTAGGAGACGGTATTGTTAATCAAGTGAATATAATTACTACTTGTTAAAAATATAACATAGTTAGTTGTCTTATTTTTGTGTTTAAGATATTCAAATGCATCGTTTTATGAACTTCGAACATTTAGCAGACCGTAATAATATTTCCTTTCTATACTCAGTGTATTGGTGATAAAAAATACTGTTTTTTTGACAATCACCCATTTATATTTTACAATATATTTAAAACCGTTCTATTGAAAATCCTTCATTTTAATATTTTTTAAATAAGTTGTAAGTACACCGTTATGCATGCACGCATACCAAATATATGGCTTTAATACCTGTTTATTTTCATCGTGTTCTACTTTTTGATCTATATAATTCTTACTTGCTGATATAGAATTACTATAAATAGATTCCCTGCCTGCTTCGCTGCAAGATTCTTCGGATTGACTTTCTTAATCAGATAACAATATTGTAGATGATTTATTAGAAACGACATTCTCATGGGAAGAAGACTCTTCATTAGATAACATAGGCTATTGATCAATATGTTCATCAATATCATCATTACTGAATCATCGGCATCAGAACTCTATATATAATAATAACACATTAAAATTATAATTTAATTAAAAATGTTATTATATTATATAATAATATAACTTATTTAATTAGCTGAGAATAAAGTAAAGTACATGACTAACATAAATGAATTCATAATATTATGTTATGGGCAACAAAATATTATATATGTGAAGTTTATAATAAGAAATCTTAATATAGTTGTTCATTTATTTATAATCTTTAATTTATAATTATAATTTTAATGATGTGGATCATTCGCATGTTATTATTATTAAAATTTTAATTAGTAATTTAATTTTAATAAGTATTAAACAAAAAATTATGTTAAAATAATATTCTTCAAAAGAATCACAAAAACACGCTTTGAATTTAAAACAATTGTGATAATTGTTAACAGATTTAATGAATTAATTTATTTTACAATAATTAAAATTAATTAATTAATACAATTTAAATTACAATTGTATGCAGCTGCTGTATATAGTTTATAATATTATACGTGTTTTTTTTATATTTGTTTGCTATATCTATATACGTAATCACAGAACGGAGCATACAATGAAATATCATTTATTATATTTACATCAGAAGAAAACACTTTCTGTCGTTTATTAATTATTGCAGATTGCTCTCTTTTAACTCTGCCGAATTTTGTTGGCCGTGGAAGTTCAGTATCATCATCATCGTCTGTAGATGAGCACACCTTATTATATAGTTTGTAACGTCCTTTTTCTGTCCTTTTCAACATTGTATTAAATACTGCTTATAATAAATCACTTGCAGTACGTGGAGATCGTATATTATTTGTGTTTGAAAATCAAAATATCGTGTTGTTTGCGGCTGGCAGGCGATTTGTATAGAACTATACAGCGCAATAAACTCGTCTGTTGATGTATTCCGCTCCGATCCTGCAGCTTCCTGCTATACCATTAAGCGTACAACTTTTGAGATTAATTATAAAAGCAGAAAATAGTTACTTTGCAAATTAAACAAAATTTTTTCAGCATATTATCATATTAAAAAGTAGAGTAGATCATAGATCTTTCATACTTAATATCAGAATAATGAATTACAAAATATCGGTACGAAGCGAATAAACAAAAGATATAATGTAGTCGCGCCCTCTGCACGGTGTTGCCAAGTCTACCCGGCTAACTCATCGGCATATCGGCACTCGGCACCGATCGGCAGTCAGTCGCCACTGTCACAAAACCTACTGCGTGTAGTCCTGTATACAACAAACCAGCGCCCCATTAGCCAGATGTATTGCAAATTATTAGCAATTTGACATACACGTTTTGCTATCGATTTCCGTAAGTTTGACGTAAAACTACGTCCGTATATGCTGGAAATTTTGTATCAAGTATTGAAGTAAATTATGAGTGCAAAGTGAAGGCAAAATTACAGCAACTATTGCTCATGATGTGCAGGTGTATCATAGGCATACATTGACATCATATTGTCGTCACATTCTCGATTTTTGTGTTACACGAATTTCCATCAATATACTGTTATTAATTTCTTCCCTTTCTCTCTTGCACTGTCGCATATATAAATAATTTTATTGAATATTACGTGAATAATATTGAAAATAAAATAATATAATATATTAATAATATTGAAAACAAGTTGAAAGCAAATTGATGTACAAAACTTGCAGCAACAGTTACACATCAAATGTAAGTAAATCTGCGTCCGTATATGGCAGCAATTTGGTGGCTAGCATGTGCAGTCAATTTTAAGGAACATTGACTTCAATCCTTGATATTCGTCATTTCTTGAGCGTAAGTTGGAAGCAAATTGCTAACAAACATTGCACAGCAACTATTGCCGCGATTTTGCCGCGGCAAGCCTGGTTAATGGGGCGGATACCGGTATAATCAATAATTTCTGCATCCGAGAAAACCGTTGACTTTTTATATTGTCAAACAACGCCGATCGTAATCTTGATAATTGCTGGCTGCACTTTGACTGTTGCTTTTTTGTCCAAGCAAAACGTGTGATTATTTTTAGTACAAGTGGAGTGAGATTATCGTGTGACTAATTCTTAGAAATTAACGTCGAAAAACCGTTGCTTTTCTTAAAATCAAAACTAGACTAGTCATCTTCAGACCTTTGTCTGTTCTTGTTGAATCAAAAACTAAAGCAGTGATCCAAAATGTCTGTTGCTTCCGTTTTTTTAGTTGCTAGCAAAAAGTTCGTAAGGATAAAAGTTTCATCAATATAAAATTTTGATAAGAAGATGTTTGATGCAAACAAAAGAGAGTGTAAAACAAAAAGTTATACAATGAGACATAACAAAACCAATGTGAAAGGACATGTTTTAATGATTGCTGGTAAGTTTGAAAAAAAATTATTTATGTATAATACCTATTAGTTTATTTTTTATTGTAATACCGAGTGCTAAAAAATAATCTGGATTGTAACAAACCATGCATGTCGCACGCAATACTTTTGCAGTTTTTTATTGTTATAATAATTACATATCTATGCACGCCCGGTAGCGCATTAAAGAAGCTGCCGTATTTGCTTTATTCAAATAGTATTTTGTTAATTAAGGAACTAAGAGTTGCCCCCAATGCGTCTTAAATAAGGAATAATTTGAGACAAAAAAATGTACCTAACATATTATTTACTTTCCGAAAAAACTTCGGAATGCAAATCCTAACCTCAATTTTCGCGTTCCGCTAAATTTCTCGAAAAATAAATAATGTAGGGTCTCAAAATATTCCTTATTTTACACTTGATAATTTTTTTTAACATATCTTATTTTTTTGTAATAGATTCTGGCAAAGCATTGGATGACTTGATATCAAATAAAAGACTATCTGTTCCAAAGAGCTCAGGATTCGGCACTGATGATGAGGGTAAAAAAGCAGAAACCCTTGACGCTCGCCAAAAAAAAAGGTACAAAATAAATACATACACACTTACATATTTATTCGCATAGATATAAATTAAACTACGGAAACTATATTAAAACAATAACATTAATTCATTGATGATGTCTTACAAGTTAAATTGTAACAATTATTATATTTGATTTTGTTTTATAGGTAGAGAAGGAGACGAAAAAAGGCCAATAAGAATCAGCATCAAACATTCTCAAGCAGTATATGAGATAATCAAAAATTTATCAGGACAAGGCAGCTGCTGCTGTATCCAGTTATGCAACGGAATCAAACTCTGATAGAGATGAGTATGATGTCGAAAATTTAATCCAGGACTGTCGCAAAAAAAGAAAGGTACAATATATACATTTACATATTTATGCAAATTAAACTACGAAAACTGAAAGCAATAACATTAATTTATTGATGGAGTCTTACGAGTTAACGTGTAACAATTAATATTTTTGTATTTGTTTTATAGGTAGAGAAGAAAAATAAAGACCAAAAAGAATGGTCAAGTATTCTCAAACAATCAACAATTCATCATAACAATTCAACTAATACTGAATCGTGTGATGAAGATAACCCTTCAGAAAAAGAAGTATTTTCAAATGGAAGAGAATCGGTGAGTTAAAATAAATTTAATTATTTGCATGAGTAATAGTTATTAAATGTTTTTTGCAAGAAGTTTATTTAAATATTTTTCATTATAAAATTGTAAAATTTTCAGACATATTTCAGAAATTAAAAAAATTCTATACCTTGTGAACATTAAAAAAGTTGAAAGTCAAACCAATTTTCGACTTTTTGGAACTGTTTTTGAAATATTTGAACAATAATATTTTACAAAAGCAATAATTTTTCTCATCCAGAAATCCGGATATAAAATCTTTTTCCAAGATCTCGGCAAGCTTTCTGAAATATTCAGTTGTCTGAGTATAGTTCACTCTTTAAATATTTTAAACGAAGTTTCTACAAAAAAATCAAAATACAACCAACCTCACTTCGTGTATATGTATGTTCATTCTTGCTGAGTCAAAAGTAACCGAGGGAAAATAGTGAATTTTCACTATAAGTACCTATAGTTGATTTAAGTGGGTGTGATTAATTATTTGGCTAAATTGATCCTATTCACAACTAGAGAGGTTGGTTCCAATTTTCTTTTAATGTGGTGATTCTCTTTATTAGTTAAGGTGGTGTTAAACCCCGTGTTACTGGTAAATACGGGCATCCACTTTTTTCATTCATTTTTAAATTTTAAGAAAATATCTCTCTGAAACTTTGTTCTTTTTGATTGGAATAACAACTTTCCATAGAGATATTTACTCAAAATTGAAAATGAAATGAGAAAAGTGGATCCTCGTATTTATCGGTGACAAATTCATTATTTTATTTGCGTTACATAAAATAAAATTTTGTTCTAAAGAACATTTAATATTGATTAATAATGATTATCCCTGGTGGAAAAATCTTGTTGTGCCAAATCGTGCTAAATCGTGCAAAACTGTGCCAACCTGTGCCAAATTGTGCTAAATTGTGTCAAATCGTGCTATACTATGCTAGAGCTGTGCCATTTCGGACATTTCGCACAGTTTGGCACAGTTTGGTACAGATTCACACAATTCGGCATAGTATGGCATGATTTGGCATAACTTGGCACATTATGAATTTAAACAAAATTACTTTTCTGAATTATTTACAGAAAAGCTAGTACCCTTTGACACAAGATGGCACAGCCTGTCACAAAATGGCACAATTTGGCAAGAGGTGGCATAATATGGCATATCTGGGTATAATCTGGCACATCGTTTAATTGTAGCTTCCAACTTGGCGTAATGCACATAATCTGGCATTTTATGGCATAGCTTGACATGTTATGGCATAGCTTGACATGTTATGGTATAGCTTGACATGTTATGGCATAGCTTAGTATAAAATAGCATAGCTTAGCAAAAAATGTCATAGTTTACCATGTTATGTCATGATATGGTGTAATTATGCGCATTTGTGTATATTTTTTAATCAATTATTTGTATATAATTATTAAAACAACCATATTTCTACAGTCAGGTATAAATTTTATTATTAAAAAAATTACATAATAATAGTTATAATGTTATTACAATACGTGATATATATATATTAAATTAATTAGTGCGTCGCCCTAAAATACCTTTTACAATAGTAACAATAATAAATTGCTTACGTAATTTTAATAATATACTCGTACATGGTCTGTGTAATATCAATATTGTCAACAAAAAAGTTACTTGCAATTTTTAAACCATGACAAAAAATTACTACTTTGTAGTCATTATCATACTTAATTTTACATATTTTTGAAATAATTCCAAATGTCTCATCAGTCGTTTGAAAAACAGTTATTTGTTTGCTGACAACGCAGATATTTATTAGTAGTATAACGATTTCCATTAAAGATAATTTTTTTAAATATTTCACATTCGGTCACAGCAGTTACGTCAACTATTTTCTGAAGAGATTGTAATTCTGCTTTTGTTAATGTGTGTGCTTTGCCGCGTCCTATTAGAATACATTCTTCAATTTTACAAATATTGTTTAGTTTAGCTTTATCCAATTTATTGCAATATGACTGGACTCTTTCAGAAATTAATTGATTTTGTTGTAAAAGAGGCAATTGTTGATATATTAACATTTTAGAGACAATTTGTGTAGCAATACGATAATTACATTTCTTCATTCGCAGTAATAATTTATTTTCATTTTCAAATGGAAAAGTACTTGCATTGTGCAGCGGCCCCCAATTTTTAACAGTTTCAGTAAGATGATTTAATAAATGCACATTGTAATGCATATACTTCTTTCCGTATAAAAATTGAAAATTCACGATAAAATTTATTAACAATTTTCTAGCATTTTCTAACATTTCAGGTGTTATAGAGTCTTCTAACATAATATTCATAGCACAGACAAACGTAGCCAAGTGATTATAATATTTTTTTGGAAGTATTCCATGCAGACAAATCAAGGAATAAAATATTAACCATGTTAGCCATTTTGACGCAGTCCAATTTGCTCTTTCCTTGATACTTCTTGAAATTTTTGAAATACAATTCGGACGCCTTATAGACAATAAACGCTGATCGATAATGTGCAATTTATTTGGCGAGCCAACATAATATTTCTCTTTAGCATTGGTTAATATAATCGTTGTATAAAGTTCCGTGACACCTAAAAGACACGCATGCATGAAGTCAACAATCATTCCATTAACTAGATCAAAATGTTTGAGAATCATCAGAGATGATGGGCCTTTAATTCCATTAATATCCTGTGAGTTACTCCTATGTGCGAAAAGCATTTTTTCTCTTATTGAAGCATCAGTTCTTGGAACAGGAACTGGTAGTATCATAAGATACTTTCTTACGCCATCAACTAATACAGTTGGATGTTCACATTATGTGCATCCATCAGTTCCGTTAAATTTTTTCATTGACATCATAGCACAACGAGCTACTGAATCGATGCAGCAACCTAGTAGAAATACTTTACTGATTATTTCTTCTCCACTCTAATTCCGCTTAAATTCTTCTGATGATAACTGATTGGCCTGATCAACAAATAATTTTAAATATAGATTCATGGTGGGTTCTTTTTTTGCAACCCATAAACCAGCAAGTAGCATATGATTCCTTCGTAGATAATCAGGTAGTTCATGTATCATAATGTAGATAGGCCAAATAGATATTTTTGAACAATCCGATGCCTGTCAACCATTGGTATTTATCGTATAAGAGAAATTAAACTTATTGCCTAAGAGATCATATTTTTCTGCACAATTTTTATAAATATTTCCAACATAAATATCTTCATTTTTTTTTCTATGTAATCTGTGGAAAATATTTTTCTGTACATTTTCATTTAAAAAGAGACTTTCTAATTGTTTACGAATGTCTAGTTCAATGAAAAAAGATGCAGCTTGTCCTGAACCCTGCTTAGCGCCACACTTGAATATAGAGTTTGGTGTTTTGTCAATACGTCTATTGCATTTAGTACACAACATATGATAAGTAACTAAATCGTTGTTAACTTTTTTACCATATACTTTGTTACTGGTAGAACGTTTGAGTCAAAAGCACAGTTGAGCATTTCAAAGATATCAAGTATTGTATTCCACGTCAATGCGTGTTTTCTTGCAATTTTTAGAGTCATTAGAAGCAGTTCTGCAACAGTAACATTTCCACAAGCATAAACAGGTTTACAAAGTTGGTCGTTGTGCTGTTTATTATGACTGGATACATCATTCATCTAATAGATAAAAAAGTTTGCATAAATTATTAGTAGAATTCATAAAAATATAAAATAAAATTATAATAAATATACATATACTATAATAATGTAGTTGTATAGTTACATATTCATTGGACATTGGACATATTCACATTTTATATAATATTTTAATAATAAACTTTACCTTGACAGGCTGGTCTTCAGTAGTTTTTTGAAAATCAATTGGCTCCGATATGTTCATACTATTATTAGAAGTTGTGTACTTATCATAGTTTGCAACTTCATCAGCAATTAATAACTTATGTATCTACAATAATTATTTAAATATAAGCAAATGCAAGCTAGATCAATAAATTGAGTGTTTGAAAATGTAAATATTAAAATCTTACATGTACAACATTAGTAGATTTAATTCTACATCGTTTGAATAGTTTCATTTTACGGGAATTAATCGTAGAGCGACGAATTGTTTTATTAGAAAACCTATCATAGTATGTTCGATATCTCATAGTGCTGAATATATCTGTGAATACGACAAATTTTTTCATAAAAATCTTTTAATACAAAGGAACTTAAAGTAAAATTCACTTATAAAAAATGTTAACTTACTTTGAAAATAGAATATATTTATAAATTTACTCATTGGTCAACATAACTTTTTTTCATTAATAAGCTTATTATATATACTTCTGTTTTCTTAATAATTTTTTATCAGACTTAGTCAGTTAAGTAGTCTTTGATTTAATCATACCAAAAACTCGAAAAAAATGATTTGAATACTTTTTTGTTGCACAAAATTATAGCACAAAAATAAACAGTATATAAATTTCTTGGTCTATATAATCTTGCTATGATTAATACCATTAACGTTTTTTATATTATTATATTATACGTTTACACTATACAGTTTACACAGTTAATGACAATTTACGATATCTTTTCAAGTCAAACAATAACGTTTGCGATGTCGCGTTCGTTTTTGGAAACACTGCGACCTGCGTGACTTTTTATTCATCAAAAGACGAAATTCTTACAATTGCATGTACATGTAGTTATAATAATTAAAATATCAGTCAATTTCAGATTCAAAGTCAGATTCAGATTGGGAAATACACAGAGATAAACAAAAATAATGTATAATGCGATTCTCACCTCGAAAAGTTCACCTCTATGCATTCCCGTCACCATGTAATTGTTTAAGGTGCCTGCTAAACGCCGTTTTAAATTTACGAAAAGATAGCAGGCACCTCACACCGCTTGGAAGCGAATTCCAGAGGTGCGCACCTTGAACGAATAGGCCCTAATCGGTGCGCAACCCCGGAACCGAGAGCTCTTTCATACCACCCCTACTTGAAGTCCTGGCCTGTTTTTTTTCAAAGAGAGCAGTAAGATATGGTCGCTGCTGCATAATAACCGCTTTGTAAAGCAGTAGCCCCATAAAATACTCCCTCCTCACCTTCAGATCTAACCAGTCCAGTTTTTTCCTGTAGGCGGTGATATGCTCATCACGCCTAACACCACATATGTATCTCACACATGCATTCTGACACGTCAAGAAGAACCACTGAGCAATAGTCTAAGTGAGGTAGTACCAGTGCACATGCCAGCTGCTTCCTCAGTATCTCTGTGGTGCTTGAACGGAATAATTTTAAGCTATACAGAGCTCTATTTACTTTTCTACTGACCGCATTCAGTTGCGGCTTCCATGTTAACCTTCCGCCCATCACCGCGCCGAGGTTGGTGACTGTATCGACAAAGGGAACGTGTACGCCGGTCTGTATCTCAATGCTTTGCAAGTCAAGGTTCTGAACCTGTTTGATGTTATGATCAGATCTAAAAATGATCGCCTTTGTCTTGCCGACATTGAGGCGCAGGACAGCTGACGTTGCCCAGTTCGACACTGCTCGTGCTACAGCCGACATGCGACTGATACCATCACAAAGGCCTTTCAGGGTCACTTGTGTGTAGGTTTGCAGGTCGTCAGCGTAAAGTATGTGTTCTACACCATCTAAGTCTAGTGCGTCTTGTAAGTCGTTTATGTACAGGCTGAAAAGCAGGGGTCCCAAGACTGAACCCCGTGGAACGCCAAGAATGGTGGTTAGCCAACCTGAATCCCCGTTTGTGTTTGTGACGACTTTCTGTCGTCTCCCCATAATAATGACTTAAGCCACAGGAGAACATTCCCGGAGAATCCCATGCGCATCAGCTTACGCAGCAGTTTAGTGTGTGAGATGGTGTCGAATGCTTTGCTAAAATCAAACATCAACAAGATAGTCAATAATTTTTTGTTGTTGTTAATGCCTGATCTTATGTCTTCCGTCAGTTTTAGTAGTGCTGTCTGTGTACTGTGATTCTATCGAAAAGGAGAGAGAGAGAGAGAGAGAGAGAGAGAGAGAGAGAGAGAGAGAGAGAGATAATATTTATTTGTAAATATTTACAAAACATTTGATACATGTCTTTTCACTTAAAATTTAATATCATATTGTTACTTAACCTAAAATAATTGCACATATGCCACGTCAGGTACATAAAGTATTACACTTCGTTGTCAAATAAAAGTCATGATCTCTACATCATTCTTATTATATCTATCAGTCATTGGATAAATTGCATACATACATTAACAGTCGTTTTCATTCATACTAATAAATACATGCATAGTCTTTAAAATTGTTTTGTTGATTGATTAAAAATAAAATAAATAAATAAAAATACATAAATATATCAATGAATTTGAATTTAACAATACAAGATAAGTTATCAGAAAAAATTAAACAAATACGAAAATAGAAAAATCAACAATGACAATTAATCCAAGCATGCAAAATATTTATTGACCGCCACCTTGAAGACTTTCAATGATGGTAACGTTCGTATATGTGAAGGGAGTGAATTCCACAAATGCGCACCTTGTACTTCTTTTTGAAAAGCGGCTCGAGATAGACTGGCTCTTTTGTCCGAAGAACCTTGTAGATGGTTATCGCCATAAAAACGGCTCTTCGAGAGTTCACCCGAGTCCACTGTAATTGCTCCCTGTAAGGGGTTATGTGCTCATGCCTCCTAGCACCAATCACGTATCGCACACACGAGTTTTGCAGTCTTTGCAGCCGGCTACAAAGTTCGAGTGACGCATCCAGATACACCAGAGAGCAGTAGTCGAGATGCGGAAAAACAAGGGACATTGCTAAGTGCTTGCGCAGATCCTGATTGGTATACTTTCTAAAAAATCTCAAATTATACAGTACTCTATTAACCTTTTTTGCGACCATGTCCACGTGTGGCTTCCACGTGAGTTTAGAATCAAGTATAACACCCAGGCTTGTGACGGTCGGTGAGAAAGGAACAGAGACGCCATCTCCCAGACTGATTTCCGGCAAACCTTGTGACTCAAGACTATTTATGTATTTACAAGAGCCGAAAATGATAGCTTTAGTCTTGGTCTTATTCAGTCTGAGTAATGCACCATCTGCCCAATCAGTAACCGCTTGCGCAGCACAACCCAATATCTCCACCCCTTCGTCGATGCTGTCAGGGTGGATCTGGATGTAGATCTGAAGGTCGTCGGCGTATAATATATGTCTCACTCGTCGCTGGTCGTCCGTTTTTAATTCTTTATTAAGCTCGACAAACAGTTCTTTTATGTCATTGATGTACAGACAGAAGAGCAAGGGCCCTAACACAGATCCCTGGGGCACTCCAAGATTTGTTGACAACCAAGGTGACTTGGTGTCAGAGCGTTCAACGACAGCTTGTTTTCTCCCTAAAATGTACAATTTAATCCAGATTAATGCATGCCTGGAGAACCCCAGAGCTCGCAGCTTTGCTAAGAGCTTAGCTGGCGAGATTGTGTCAAAAGCCCTGCTGTAGTCAAACAGTAACAGTAAAGTCACTAGTCTCTTGTCAACTCCTGTCCTTACATCGTCTGTCAGTTTGAGTAAAGCAGTCTGTGTCGAGTTGTTCTTCTTGTAGCCGGACAGCATAGGGTCAAGTTGCTTAGTTTCAGTCATGTACTCCAGGATCTGGTCATGAGCGATTTTCTCCAGAACCTTAGAAAGAAAGCACAGCAGTGCAATAGGACGAAAGTCCGACGCCGACGATGGTGTAGTACACTTGCCCAGCGGCACGACTCGTGCTTTCTTCCATAGGTCCGGAAATACGCCCTTTTTCAGAGAAGAGTTAAACAAGTTCACCATGTGTTGCCCAATGACCGGCAATGACTTTGCCACCACATTCCGCGGGATGTCATCCTCGCCCCTCGCTTGCGAGGAAAAATGCGCTACCGCAAGTATAACATTTGCTAGCCCGATAGGTTTGAATTTAAACCCATCGTCACCGGCAGATGCTACTAGACTCTCAATTGAGGTGGGATCCTCATTTGTTGAGATTGAGACTCCCGCAAAATGGGTGTTAAGTTCCTTCGCCGTGAACCCGCGCAACCCTCCTCTGGTTTTGGGTAGGAGTCCTAAATTGCGCAATTCTTTCCAGATATCACTCTGCTGTTTACCCAGCAGTTTTCCTTGGTAATACGATATTCGTGCTTGCTCTTTTCTAAATAAAGATTCATTGCGCAATTTAACGAACTCACTGTGAAATCGCCCATCGCCAGTCCTTTTGTATCGTCTGTACGTGGCGTCTCGTTTTTTGTTTAATTGATAAATTTCATCATCAATCCAGGGTGGACTGCCTTTGCGAGGGTTGACTCGCTTCAATGGAGCTAAGTTGTTAATCGCATTTAATAAGTTGGAATTAAGGCAGTCCAACGCTGTATTTAAGTCGACATCTTGTTCGTAAAAAGCTGACCAATCATAACTAGATAAAAGGGACTGCAACTCCTGTGGATCTAAACTTTTGTAGTCCCTATATGTGAAAGGAGTATCACACAAAGTAGGAGCTCGGACGTTTATGGCCAAATCGATGACGTTGTGTTTGCTAGGCCAGGTCGGGTCGAAGTTATTGCCGTCTAGCCATGTGTGCGACGTGTCGGTATGATGAGTCGCTCCATGCTGGACGATCTAAAGTGACAGTTCAGCCACAAGTTTGCGAACAAACTTCGCATCATCACTGTCAGCCAATAAATCCGCATTCAGATCACCCATTATGATTTTGTGACTGTAAGCGTCACAATACTCTCTCAGCTTGTCGACAAGATCCGAGTTCTTCAGAAATGCGATAGTGGGGGCCCGGTAGATGACCGCGATTAAAACAGGCTCCTTGCTTCTATGCTGTATCTCACACATGATGTATTCAGACTGATTGGGTTTATCTGGTCCATCAGTGTTTGACACAGCAAGAACTTTGACCCTATAATTGTCGCGGACATAAAGCGCCACACCCCCACCATGGACATTTCTATCCTGCCGCACAATCGAGTAACCATTGATCTGAATGGAATCATCGGACTTCTCACCGTCCAGCCACGTTTCTGCTACACCGAATAGATGATAGGATTGGTTTCCGCTTAGAACGCGGATTTCCTCAATGCAATGCCTGATGGAATTGGCATTGAAAAAACCCGCTCTCAAATTCACACCCTTGTCATCCGTCTTGCGAGCATTATCTACAACTAGTCAATCCGATTTATTCGCAGATGTTGAACATCGCTTGTAGCTGTTGTGACAAGTACTGTTTTTATGTGTGAGTGTTACGTGATTAGTTATTTGTGTTAGGTGTGCGTTCGTGTTATTTTCCTTACTATCTCCATTATTATTATTGGTATTGCAGTTGTCATTGCTGTCTATGTTTGTATCGTGAGTTTTAGTTTCTATACCAATACTTTTGATGTTATATAATTTTACAATTATCGATAGATCGGAAGCTGAAGTAAACGTATGAGCTCGTAGTCTCTCCCTCCATCTGACGAGAAACTTGCCGTGCCTGTGCCACACGAACTGAAAACCGAGTTCTTTAGCTATAACCTTAAGACTTTTGAACTCGGTATAAACAGGAGTGCTCAAGGAGAGAGAGAGAGAGAGAGAGAGAGAGAGAGAGAGAGAGAGAGAGAGAGAGAGAGAGAGAGAGAGAGAGAGAGAGATTCTTTTATCCAATTATTATAGTAACAAACTTTTGATAATAATTATTAAACCCCCTCATACACATTCAATTTAATGCACACATAAATATCCATCAATTAATTAAATTAATGAAATTTACACCTGCGAATTTGCAAAATTTTTGTATTTGCTTACGATATAAAAATATTTTCTTAATAAATCTATTATGTCTAATCATACCAAACTGTGTAAAACTATGTCGCCCTATGCCAATATGTACCGTACTGTGCTAATCTGTGCCAAACTGTGTAGATTCGGGCTAAGCCATGCCAATCTTAAAAAAAAGGTAGACAAAGTATTTTCTTTCAAAAATTGTGACTATGCCACAAAGTGCCACAATGTGCGCCACTATGCCAAAGTGTGCCGAACTATGCCAAACTGTGCCAAACTGTTCGAAACGTCCGAAATGGCATAGGTTTAGCATGATTTGGCATAGTTTGGCACAGTTTGACACAATTGGACACAGTTTGGCACACTTTGGCACAATTTTCATTTCCACTAGGGATGCTAATAAAAAATTCGACAAAGATTTTTTCACAGTAACTACGTTTTTCGAAAACTTTCAATATTAAACCAAATTATATTTTTCAAATGAAATATTATTAAATTATGTACGTACTTTTATCTTAAAATCCTCACATATCTTAACTGTCATATATTTTAACTCGATCTACTGCAAAATATCTCTATTTTTACTTGCTGATTCATGAACCCCAGTTAGAGAAGGCCTGACAATCAACATCACATAGTACAGTAAAATCTTGGGCAATGATACAATTTGGAACCGAAAGTGTTTGACTAGATTACTTTGTAATCGAAAGAATTGATTCTGATCAGTCCACACGATACGAAAAGCATTAGGAACTCGTATAAGTATTTCGCATTGTACATTACCCTAATGGTTTCTATTGTTGCCTTAAACTAAAATGATCAATGCTCGAGGATCAACTATAGGGGGTAGTTATTTTATCTATAACCTGTTATTTTTCAGGATTATATGCAACTTCAGATTATATATTTATGTAAATAGCAACACAAAATGAATAATAGTTTTATTTTAATGCTATAAGTTTTATTAGATAAATTGTTAATTGTACACTGTAGTGATGCGCAAAGACCATTTTTAATGCTAAGTGATACATTTAGAAAGTAAGAAATATGAAATTCTTATAATTCAAAGTTTAGAGCTGATTTATATGAACCGTTCATGTTATTTGAGCTTCTTGTGTAATTATTTTTTTATATTGTAATTAATAGAAATGTTAAAATGTTTACAAACATTTACAAATCAATTTATTTTCTTTTTTACTTTTTATGTGTAGAAACATTAAGGCAAGAAAAATTCGAAGTCGAGCCACCTATATATATGCATGATGTTAATATTACTGCCGAAGGATATTTCATTCTGTTATTTCATTTTTATAAACAATTGAAATAACTGGGGCCTGCGGCGGCTCAGTCGGTAGAGTGTCGGATTCCCACGCCGGTGACCCGGGTTCGAATCCTAGTCTCTGCCGATTGATACAAGCACCTCTGTAAAAATTACATGTGCTTTGTTTACAAACACACCGCAGACCCCCGTCGCCGATTAGCACCACATGGAAGCACAAACATGGCGACGTTAAATAATAATAAAAAAAAAAAAATTTGGAAAATTCTTTAGTAATAAATAATTTTGATATCGTGCTTTAGCATAGGGGGCTGAACTTCGAATTTCATCTTCAACTATAATTGAATCGTCGATATATATATATTCCGACATTCCTTGAAACACAAATTTTACCTAGCTATCACATACTAATGACGGGTTTCTAGCTAGACTATTTATATTAGAATAATGCATATTTATATGTTCTAGAAATTATATTAGAATAATAAAAATATATTCCTTATAATAATAATAATAATATGTCATTCAGGTTCCCGTTAGCAATAGATCAACATCAAAATCGAAGCAAAATATTGAGAAAAGCGATGTTCCACTCTCTGAAAAAACCGGGCGTGAACTAGTTGCTGATTTGAAGAAGATTTTCGAAATGCAAGGTAATATTTTTTATATATATTGTGTATATATTTGTTTTGCTGATAGTTGCTGATTTGAAGAAGATTTTCGAAATGCAAGGTAATATTCTTTATATATATTGTGTATATATTTGTTTTGCTGAAAAACAAGCAAGTATATCACAAAGTAATATATTCTTTCAAATATGTAGGTTACTTATAAACGAGAATACTTGTCTGGTTAAAAAATTTGCTTTTATTCACTTTTATAATAACTATTCTGCAGTATCAACTTTAAATGTTATGTTAATATAATTAAACACTAAAACTGACTGTCAGAGACTGATCAGCTAATTGTCAGTTAGTACTACTCAGTTAGTGTAACGCGGCGCTGCAAGCCGAAGGCGCGAAAATTTAAAAAATGCTGCTATTAAAAAATTATAGTTACAGTCTACATCTTTTTTACATATGCGAATTGGTATCTAAAACTTCATTTTTAAGTATTAGATACCTTCTAAATCAATAATACATTATAAAAGAATATATATTTTTTCGTCTTTTTTAGGTATGTTACACCCTTAATAAATGCAGTATTAAGTATTTTTGGCACAATAAACTCTAGTTACCAGAGTCTGGGAAAAAGGGCTTTTTGGAAAAGTCGTATACTAAGTCTCTAAGTCTATAGTTTTTTTTGATTCCTATGTAACATTCTACTGTTATATTCAATGAAAATAAATTATTTAATTCGAGTATCTTTCAATTTAATTATTACACAGTAGCTTCCAAATATGTGTTTCAGCTGAAAAACTATATTTTTTGTTATTTATTTTTATGAAATATTACAATCTTTGTAGTTATTTCACCTTCGATATAATAAAGCTGTAACTTTAACTCCATAATAAAAAGCGGTTAATTCTGTTACTTTAACTGACTCTCCATAAGTCATAAAAAATTAAGGTTTGCGAGTTCTCTTTTTGTTGCAAAATTGTTTTAATTAAACAAGTAACATTTATCTTGTTTGCTTGTTTATTTAACTATATATATATATATATATTATTTTAAATAACCAATATTATGCGTAGTTAAATATACGGTTAATAAATGTACACAGGTATATGTGAAATTAACAAGTCATAATTTATGTTTAACATAGCACTGTGGCCAACCGACCTTTAATTCCTTTATTTATTTGTGTTTTTATTTTAGTTACAAAAGCAAACTTCTTGGATATATCTATCAGTTTATTCCAAACGCATACACAGTTGATTTCTTTGACTAATAGGAGAGAAAATAAAATAAAATTGTTACACGCTATTAACATTTAATTATTCATTTATATTTATCATACAAAAGTTATCTGATCTTGAAAAAGAAAGATTTCTATGTTGTTTGTGACTAGAAGTATATTGAATGGAACATCTAATTTCTGCAATAAATCCGTTCACCTGGCATGAATAAGCAATAATAATTTATTTGTTAAATAAAGTCTGTATTAAATTGTTCGTATAGAGTTAACTATGATTTTAGTCGTTACCGATTAGAGCGATATAAAAAGAAATTTGAAAAAAATTCACGTGTCCTAGAAAAACGAGAATTTGATATCAAACGACGATGTATTTATTTTTTGTTACTTGTATTTATAAACGAAACATTCGTTGTTACACCAACTTGTCACTTTATCACCACTTATTGTTATTATGTTAGTCTTGGTGCACATATACGTAATCCCGGTGAATTTCTTTATCGCGGCCGGTTATTTATTGGAAAGAGTGAATATATATATATATATATATATATATATATATATATATATATATATATATATATATATATATATATATATATATATATATATATATATATATATATATGTATAGGTTAAATTAAATTATTCCTTTTACAGCTGTATGACCGTATAGGTTAAAATGGTTAGATCGGCAAAGTCAGCTTGCGCCGACTCATGGTTTCGCGTAAATAGATTTATTCCCATGGCCGCTACTTAACATCTAAGTGTTGTTAGTACACTATATACTTTCTATTAACAGACAATGTGCTTCTCTGCATACTTAGAGGCACGCGGACTTCCACGTTTTCGTACTCTGCTCGGTGTGCTCCCGTGCGGATAGATTTGCAAAAGTTACATATATGTATTAGCTTCCTTGGCGCTAGAATTTGTATGTATAATTTCCTTGGTAGTTTGACGATGAGTTACCTCTCAGCTCCTTGCTGCTGCTCTGCTCTGCTCTGCTCTGCTCTGCTCTCCTCTCGGCGGCTCGATTCTCCGAATATGCGCCAAGTGCGAAATTACGTACTCAGGTAATAATATTCGCGCACGTCCCTCTCTCTCGTATACCGCTGCTGCGGCATTGCCCTCTTATTTTATGTATATTAATGTTTGGTTATGAATAAAAGACATTATTCGGCCAGTCTGATACTGAACAAGTGAAAATCAGCGAACCCGTTACTTTAATTTATTAACAATAAACTATTTGTGCTACTTTTGTGTACAAAGATTCTTACATCCGTTTTTCAATAGCTTACTATGTAACTCAAATTAATTGGCTTTATGAAAAAAAGAAACATCGTATTGTTCATTTAATAGTTTTAAATAATTGCGTCATAAACAAATTAGGTTTTCTATTATGCCCGATCATACAATTGTTTCTCGTAATTTAACAGGTACAAACATTCTGCTGAGCTGTGTACTGTACACAAAAATTCGTGAAATGTGATAAATGGGAGTCTACAATTGCGGTGGCTTTATAACATATATCGTATTATTTTTAGTTAAAATACTAATTTATGACCGCTTTAAATATTGTTAGCATGTGCCTCTCATATTCAAGAGTAGATTTACCTACTGTCATATAACAATATTAAGTGTTTTTTTGTTATTAAATTGGACCTCAGTTACTGTATAACCGGCCTTAGCTGTTCAGCCTAATGTCACGTGACCTCGCGCGATTCAAGCTCAGCCCGGCCTGCTAGGTGAGCGCTTGCGGGATACCGCAATACTTTGCTGATTTAACTATACCTCTACTCTAAATCCGCTTTACTGCCTTGTCCACCGTAAGATACAACTGGACCGTTGTAGGTTTGAAAAATAAAATTACAATTACGAGTACAATGTATATCTAAACATTCAGGTGATAAACCTTCACCTGCTGAAGAACAAAAGAAAGAGGAAATCGAAATTGGAGATCGTCGGAAAGATAAAATATACGTTGGAAAACGTCAATGGTGGTCAACGAGCGTCTACGATGAGGCATTTCGCGAAAGCGAATATACAGCCTTCTTCACCAAAATCGCTGGAATTGTATTCGGCGATGACCTTGCCTACCGAGTTGTAAGAGAGCAATCGAATACTATATATAAAAAATTAGAAAGTGATAAGAGGGAGCTAGTCATTTTACTTTTCAAGAAATGGCTCAAAGTAAAGAAAGAATATCCAGATAAGGTTATTGATGACTTTACAAAAAAAAGATATCCATTCTTTATTCAATAAGGAGATAACGGCTGCTAGAAAAAAGGTTGGTTTAGTAGTACGAAAAAATAAAGGAAATAATCATAAAGGCAATAACGATCATAAAGAAACGCAAAATACAAAAAGCACTAAATCTACAAAAGAAAGCAGTAAATCTAAAAAAAACAGCGCTGAATGTTGACAGCAATTCTGAATGTAGTATGTATATTTTTTCTATAATCTATTATATACCAAATTAGTACAAGTAACAATGTATTAATAATAATTTTTTTTAATAGATCCGACATAAAATACAGCGCTTTAAGAACTAAAAACAATATTTACTGTTATAAAGAGATTAAGAAAATAATAATACGCCTATGATAAAATAATTATTATCTTCATTCAACATAAAAAGTTAACAATTTAGTCATTTGAATTCAAAATGTAACTATTTGGAGTCGGCGCCAGAATCAAGTATCTCTTTCAATCACAATTTATGATTGAATATAATTTACCATGGCATATATTATCATTTATGTAGTAAAAGTTTAGTAATTTGCTAAAAATTTTTGCGCCGACTGCAAATAGTTGCATTTTGAATTCAAATCACCAAATTGTTGACTTTTTGTTGAATGAAGATGATAAATATTTTGTTAATCTCTTCATTACGGTAACTTATTTTTTAGTTCTTAAAGCGTTTTATTTTAAGTCTATTCTATTTAAAAAACAAAATTTAATATTAAAAGATTGTTAGTTGCACTGATTTTCAACTAAGTATATACTTGATATTTAGTTTATCAGACTAAAATTGTCTTTATAGTGTACATATTTAAATTTTACGACTAATTTTTTATTTATTTCAGCTAGTGAAGCTGAATCATCATCCGCCATGCAGAAAGATAGCGAATGTGACCCATTAACTGCTTCCAATAGTAAAATGGATGAGCTAGTTATATCAGTATCTGAACCTGAAGAAGATGAGCCAACGAATCGCTAAAAGAGAAAGATAATGATGGAGATGATGATGATGACACGAGAAGTGAAGTGAGTGAGGACATCGATACATCGAACAAATCTTTTGGATCAAAACATTCTTCAGGTAATAAATAATGGATCTTTTGCCAGTAATTAATAATTTTTAGATAATAGTAACTTTTATCTTTTATTTTTTTATATTTATCATGTTACTTGCATGATTATGAAACTATTTATAATTAGATTTTTACCAAGTAGATAAATTTATCTCTGTCAAAAAAGTCCATCTGGATTTTGATCTAGGTTAGACAGAATTTTAGCTAAAATTAGCCATATTTACGTCACGATTTCGTTTTTAAAATACAACTAATCTTTCTCAAGCTAGGTTTTAAAATTTTTTTTAATCTGTTGCGATCTATGTGGTAGCACCTGTTTGGAAATTTATTTTACGTAAAGATACGCTTTCTTTTATAAAATCCAGGTAGAAATTTAAATGATTATAATTTTTGGCTGAAATTTACCGATACAAATCTACCTGGATTTTTTCGATAATGATTATATCAGGGTAATTGGTAAGTAATAATATCAATCAAGAAGATATTCTATGAAAGTTATTTTATACCAGTATTACTTACCAAAGATTTAGGATAAATCTTAATTGAGTAGCATAGTTAAATAAGATTATAGATAAAAAGTAACTGTACAATTTCTATGTGTAATAAAAATATTTATTATTCAATATTCCAAGAAATTACTTTTTTTAATTGGAATACCTCTACAAATATTTCTTGTAAGTAAATGATAAAAATACGTATAAAAAATTATATCATTTCGATTACTTTATATAATAATGTAGTGTTCGATAGCAATATAAAAATTGTTTATAACAAACGAAAACTACTTAATAAAATTATTGTATTTTTACTAAAAAATAACTGTTATTGCGCTGAAAACTGCAGCCAATAAAAGAGTAGATTAATATTGCAATTACTAAAAAGTGCTAGAATATGTTCAACTGTTGAAAAAACAACTTATCTATGTCCTCAACACATTATATAAACATCTGTTAACTGGACGCGTGTGAAAAGTACCTTTTCACCTCCCCTTAAATTGAAAAAGTAATTTCACGTAAAAATCGACATATTTTTTTTCCATTTTTAAATTCGGGAATATTAATTTTATAGTGTTATAATTTGTATCATGTTCTTTAGTGAATTATCTACTTTCTCAAATGGCGTATTAATTACTTTGTAATGTTCGAAAAATTACAAAGATGTTCAAAATATTTTTTATAGTATATTTTAAGGTAGTTTTGCGTAATTATTTGTTTAATTTGGCATAGTTCTTCATAGTTTCATATCTATGCTATTTGAATTCATAATACTTAGTTTATTTTATTTCTATGTAAATAATTTAGTTATTTTTAGATGCGCGTTGGTTTGCGCAGTAATTTGTATCTTTTCAAGTTGCTTAGTATTGCGTTAAAATCTACGTCTAGTTACAAAATTGTTCGAAACCGCGTAGTTAAAAGTATAATATAGCGTGGTTTTGGGTAAGTTTGAGCGTACTATGGCGTACTTTTGAGCATGATATGGCGTAAAAATAATTAGTCTATTTTATTACCTCACTCATTTCTGAAAGCGTAATAAAATTTAGTTAAATTTTATTGCGCGTTGCTTGGCGTAGTAAAGCCTATTTTCCGATGGCCGTAATATTGCGTTAAAATCTACGCCTTATTACAAATCTGTTCGAAACCGCGAACTTAGAAGTAGTTACCCGAGTAATTATTCTTAATTCTTGGCGTAGTTATGCGTTATTTTCGGCGTAATGTTGCGTAAAAATATTTCCACAAGGGCAAGAATTAGGTGGATGTATGGATACAATATTTACGTGGATTTACCTGGATTCAAGATTTACGTGGATTCATGATTTAAGTGGATTCAAGTTTTACGTGGATTCAAGATTTACGTGGATTCAAGAATTACGTGGATTCGAGATTTACCTGGATTCAAGAGTTACGTGGATTCAAGATTTACGTGGATTCAAGATTTACGTGGATTCAAGATTTACGTGGATTCAAGATTTACGTGGATTTACGTGGATCTACGGTTCTCTTCTACTGTTTGGTACATAATCTGCAAATTTTACGGGGATGCAAGATTCACGTGGATTTACGTGGATCCAAGATTTACTTGGATTTACATGAATGCAAGATTTACGTGGATCTACGGTTTCTTGCTTCTGTTTGGTACATAGCCTGAAAATTTTACGGTATGCAAAATTTACGTGGATACAAGATTTACGTGGATTTACGTGAATCTATGGTTTCCGTCTTCTGTGTGGTACATAAGCTGTAAATTTCTCGTGGATGTAAGATTTACGTGGATTTACGTGGATCCAACTTTTACGTGGATTTACGTTGATGCAAGATTTACGTCTATTTATGGGTGCAATATTTACGTGGATATACGTGGATCTACGGTTTCCTTCTTCTGTCTGATACGTAGCCAGTAAATTGTTCGTTGATGCAAGTTTTACGTGGATTTAAGTGGATCCAAGATTTACGTTAATTTAAGTGGATCCAAGATTTACGTGGATTTAAGTGGATCCAAGATTCACGTGGATTTAAGTGGATCCAAGATTTACGTGGATTTAAGTGGATGTATGTGCGTGTTCTTATGTTTGCTGCGGTTTTTACGTGGATGGAAGCTTTTACTGCACCGCAATTATTAGTATTGCTCCTTAGATCCAGGTAAATCCACGTAAATTCACGAAAATCTACGTAAGAATTATGTGGATTTACGTAAATTTGGTGCGAATAGACACTGCCTAAAAATTTTTTGCATATCATATAACATTTTCTTCAATTAACAATATTATTGTTGACTAAATTTTTTTATGTATAAAAAAATACATCTTAGTTTTACAAACAAACGTGATTTATTGTGTTTATGAACAACAAATTTATTCATTTATTACAAAAATATTATAAAAATGAAAAAACATTAGAAAACATAAACAAATCAGTCAATCTTAATTTTTTATTTTATTTTAAGTATTCATAATAAAATGCAAAATAATGAGCTTCGATTGTTAAAAATTGACCGCATCATACCCTAGAAATAAGCAATCAAATCTTTTTTGAAATAAACGAATATCATAAATATGGAACAACGTTATATGACAGAAAATAATTGATAAATCTTAAAACTTCTTTTTGATTTGAATTATTCTTTGTAAAATCTTTTTCAAATCTTTATAAAAAATCGATAAAACGTAGCTTCGATAGGTAAACAATTACTAGTAATCTCTATGAAATTACAATCAAAAAATTTTTGAAAAGAAAATATAACCTTGAATATCTGGAAAAATAAAAGTCTTTATGATGTGGGAAAATAGCTTAGGAAATAGATGATTATGAAAAAGTAATTACACGTTTATGTTTACAACAAACAAAGGGAATTATATTATAAAAAAATTCGGGTCAGAAAAGATAGATAATGTTATCTTACAAATCCCCATCTCTTTCATATGCACATTATTGATACTTATAACGAGCACATGCTCGTAAATCGAATACGTGAGGAATTCGCGCCGCCGTGAATAAGACAAGCAAAACCGTGCGCGGAAACATGACGGTACGATACCGTCCCAGCGGGGTGTTGGGTACGTAGAAGCGTGCGACCGGAAAAGAAGCGCGCGACAGATTACGTGTGGCTATCCACGCGTGTACCGCGGAAGCACTTTACAGATGAAAGGACAAGCGGTCCTCGTGGTGCGACGCGATCAACGACTGCGACCCTCCCTGTCTTCGGGGAGATCTGGCGTGAGATGTGCACGTGTGTATGTGTTTTGAGAGTGTGCGACAGAAGCGGTGCTGTGCATGCCTAAACGTGAGGAACGACGCTCCACAGCCAGCGGCCAGGGACTATTGGCCATCCGCACCACCACCGAGAACTCGCCATCTTCCCCTGCGCGTATAGCAAGTCCGCCGCTTAAGTGTTAAAGCCTGAGAGAGAAGCGCCGCAGCGACGCCATACGCAGAAGTGCGATTGGTCTTTTGTATAGCGGCGACTCGTAAGTGAAAGAGCGTGACCCAAGTTTTACCTGCGGCGTCAGGGCAGCAGCGCTGACGGAAAATCCCAGCCATGCGGGTCGGGGCATCGATCTCTGGTACGCGCGTGACTACGTAACTTAGGCAAGCGAGCATACGGGGGGACTCACGTCCCCATCTTTTATGTAATTACACTAACGTCGAATACACGATCATCATAAAATCTTTCGTGTATTCATTTGCACAAAATATCATCTTCCGTCCCGCTGACTCCCGCTAACGCGGACTTTCAGGCGGGAGCTAGCTGAAGCACGAGAAGCAGGAAAGGATCCTGCAGTGGCCGACGCACGCCGACTGCAGAGGCTACCGAATAGATACTCGGGACCTCGCTACCCGTGCTGGAGCATACGAGCAGGGGTGATTGGCGAAATAATATATTTCGTCTCCCCCAATCCCGCGGTTACATACTACAATAATGATAATATTTTTAACATAGCAAAAAATTCGAATAACTAAAACCCACAAATCTAAAACCCCAAAAACAAATTTGAAAATCTAGAAACATTATTTTTATACCACCATCTTGCCAACAAAAACAAACAAAATCAGCCTAAAACATTAAATTTGACTTTGGATTACTCAAGATATCTAGTACCACATACGTCAAAAATTATTTTTGTTTAGATAACATAGCTACTTTTAGAAATTAGTAGTCGTATTTTTTAAAGGCGGAATAAGCATATAAAAAGTACCTACATAATCTAGTCGTTTCTAATCTTTATCATCCAAAATGTACCTACTAAATATATTTTCATGCAAAATTTCAGCCCCCTAGACCCATTTATAGATTAGATATACCATCAAACAGGGATTTTTGGACTTTATTTCTTTTAGTCTGTATTATTCACGTATTATACTTTGAAAAAATTCATGATAGTACATTAAACAAAATAGCATAAAAACAAAAAGTTATTTTTTAGATCCTAACCTTTTTAATTGAAAGCCTACAAAAATTCACATAGGTTTAAAACTAATTTTTTGACCCCTTAATAAATAAGTTCCAATTTGAAAAAAAAAATTTTTATAGAAATTTTTTTTTTCTGTAAAATTGTATGTCACAAACTTCAACATACTTGATGGCCCAGCCAGGAAAAATCAACAGCTGCATATTTTGTGATTTTTAGAATTTTTATACAGGAAGATGTTTGATACATTGATATTCTACGGTTTCTTTACTTACATTAAGCGTTTCTGGATAAACATTGTATAGATACAATAGTTATAATAGAGATAGCGAGAAATATAGAAAACATTGATTTTAACACTAACTTTAAGGTTATGTATATAAGCGGTCTTGCATAAAAATGCTTTTTATTAGCTTAACTTTTATTCATTAGTACGTACATATGCAATGGGATATTCCACGTCAAGTCAGCAGACCAAAATTTTTTAATCTCAGAACGAACAGTAAAGTTGTTGCAAGTAATCATTAAAATATACAAACAATTTTTTAGACCTTAAGGTTAAAAGTGTAAAAATTTATGTGGATACATAACAATTAAATTTTTCCCGTAACTTCTAACATTCATTTATTTTTCAGTTGAAATTATTGCACTTTGTAGAAAAATCGTAACGTTTTTTTCACAAATTTTGTGGAGAATATGCTACGATGTTTTCAAAAACCTTATAACATTATTTAGGATTCGCTAGGAAAATGTACATCTACATTAACACTTAAGTGCGGTATCGTTGTAACCGTATTGGCTAAATCAGGTTTCAAATTGTTTCTTGAACCGATACCTGTAAAATGAGTTTGAATAATGGTCAAAATTACTATGAAAAGTTATGCTACTTACAAAAAGATAAAATAATGATAACAATGCTGGAATGCAGGGTTACACTAATTACACTAAAACACAGTTTCATAGCACTTCACTTAAATACGGTCATTCTTTTTCACACGATATGCATTAGGATTCTGTCTAATATAAAAGTAAATAATGAAGATACTCTTTTTAAATAACTATACTCAAGATCCAATACGCACACAAGTAAAAAAAATCTTAAGTAGACAGTTATTGATGCCAACTCAAGTTACTATTAATTAGATTTTAGTAATGTTTGGTAATTAACGTGGCGTTCTTCCACGAAACCAAAGATTACAGACGACTTCAACTATTAATATGTAATTAATAACGTTTCTGCAGTATCGAAAATATTGCTGACCTTCAAATCCACATAAATATCTATAAAATCTACTAATTTACCATATTATTTCTGGTGGTCGAATAATTTAGACATATTTTTCTATTAATTTTTACTCGAAAGAATACAGAACATATTAAAAAATTAGTTGATAGGAGATCTTGAAAAAGAATAGGGAGATAAAAGAGATCGGGATAAGAACAAAGAAGTCAAACAACAAAGAACAGAGGAAAGGATATCGATCTTGTGCGAGAGAAGGAGGAAGTAGTTTATTGTCAAAGGGGTTAAACTGTAATGCGAAAACCAGGAAGAGGAAGAGTAGACCGAGGAGTAGTGAAACCGAACGGATGAGAAGGAAAGGAGAGAAAGGGATAATCGGGAAAGGTGTAAAAGATAACAAGGTAAAAGATCTAATTAGAACCATATTTTGGAACGTTGCAAGAACGAATGGCATAAACGGAGAGGACTGGAGTTATATAAAAGGATTCGACATAATAGGACTGGCGGAAACATGGGAAGAGAAAGGAAAACAACACATCACGGAAAGCGCCTGCTCGTAGCAATAAGAAAGAACTTAGGAGTAAAGGTGGAATGGGAAGAGAAAATAACGGAGGAAGTGATAGCAGTGAGATGGGAATCGGGACAAGAGAAATGACTTTGGGAAGTAACTTATATGAGGCACAAGAGGAAAGAGAATTACGAAGTTATGGAAGAATAGGTGGTAAAAAATAGAGACAGGAAGATCATTATAAACGGAGACTTCGACCCGAGGACAGAGAAAGAGCAAGGAAATAACATTGAACGAAGAAGAAAAGGAGCTAGTAAGCTGGTTGAAGGTGCAAGGACTTGGAATTAGAAACGGGATTAATCAGGGTGAGCAGGAAGGGGAATGGACATATTCAACACCAAGAGGATGCACTGTAATAGACTATACGATTCGAAACGAATGCGGAAGAGAAGCATGGAGAAAATGAAAATTGGAAATAAGGTAAAATTAGACCATCTACCGCTAGAAGTAGCAATAAAATGTCAAGGAAGAAGAAAGGGAGTGGACGAGGAAAACCAAGAAAGGGATGGAGAAAGAACAGTGGTAAGATAGAACGAGAGAAGCATTGATGCGTACAACAATCAACTAAGGGAGCAAGGAGACAAAAGGAATTGGAAATAACTAAAAGAAAAAGTAGTAAGGGCACTGCCGATGGAAAAAATAAAAGAAGACCTTAGAGTGTAAGAAGAGGACAAGTGGTAGCACGAGGAGTGCCACAGGATGAAGGAGAACCTCAATAACGAGTTACGGAAAAGAAGGAAAGGAGAAATAGATTGCGAGACATGGAGAATAATAAGGATACGAATAATATAGAAACGCTCCAAAAAACAAGAAAAGGGAGAAGGCGAGGATGTGGATGGAAGAAATTGAAAAGGATAAGAAATTGAAATTATTCTGGGAAGCTTTAGGTTCGCACAAAAAGAGAAAAATGGAAATAGATAAGTCGATAACAGGGGAGCAATGGAAAGAACACTTTAGGGGCCAGTACATCACGAGAGAGATACGGAAGATAGAGAACAATAAGGAGAAAGGGAGAATAGGAATGCAAAGACAAGCAGAGAGGAAGAACTGCCGGAGATAACCTTAGACGAAATAACAAAAACGATTGGGAAGCTAAAAGGAAGAAAGCGGCAAATTTCAAATAGGATTCAAGGAAGGGAAAGGGACTGCAAAAGCAATATATATCTTAAAAGAAGCCATCAACAATGGAACTGAAAGGGAAAGAGGAAAGGTAATAGTCTGCTTCGCAGTTATGATGGCGGCATTCGATAGATTGAAAAGGAACAAAATATGGGAAAGAGGAAAGGTAATAGTCTGCTTCGCAGTTATGATGGCGGCATTCGATAGATTGAAAAGGAACAAAATATGGGAAAGGCTAGAGAAGAAACAAGTCAATGGGACTATCATAAAAGGGATTAAAGAACTAAATCGAAAATAGAAGTTTACGGGGAAATAGTGGATGAATTCGAAATATTGGAAGGAGTGAGACAAGGATGTCCTTTAATTTCAACACTGTTCAATATAGCGGCTTCAATAAGCCAATTTATTTTATTTTCTTCTTGTAACAGCGTTGTACCATCTTAAATCTTGTTTTATCTTAAAATATACATCTAAAACGATCATTGAAATTTCTTTCAACAAAGTTGCTTGTGGCGGTCACGTTAAAATTTTATGGATGTCTTGGCAGAAATTTGGACCATTCAAAATCATCAAATTTGGTGATGCAAAAAATACTATCATATTCTGCATCAAATTCCAAAACAGACGTACTAAGTACTTTATCTTTGATAGTTCTTGAGATAAAAATGCATACATTGTGAAAAACCGCTGCCAATTCATTGGCACTTAGCTTCCTCAAACTAAATTAATTGTTCTAATATGAAAATTTTTGTTCTAATATGAAAATTTTTTGTTCTAATATGAAAATTTTTGTTCTAATATGAAAATTTTTGTTCTAATATTAAAATTTTTGTTCTAATATGAAAATTTTTGTTCTAATATGAAAATTTTTGTTCTAATAAATTAATTTTAAATTGCTACATCTCTTTTTAATTCGGTTCTCAAAAATATGTGCTGATTTATCATTGATGGTTTAATTCAGAACATTTAATTAATCTAGCTACAGCCATAATCTTATTTTTATTTTATATTTATATTTTAATTTACATTTATATATAAATTAAATCTGTTTTAAGCAGTTTTCGGTTACAGTATTTTTTAAAATTAATAATTTTCACATTGAGTTTGAATTCAACGATATCTAAAATCACATAATTATATCGTTCATACGTATGATTTTTACCTGTATTTATAAAAAATAAACCAAAAAATATTAATATACATTATTTCATTTATCTTAAAATACTTTTTCAATCAATATTTCAAAATATCAATCAACAGAAATCCTCCTGCTCGCTTCACTGGCCAAACCTCAGTATATAAATTAATAAATAAAATATTACTATTTTCTTAACTGAAAAATCAAAAAATAAAATAATCACTTTAAAACAAAAACAAGTCGATGAATCTTAAAATTTCTTTACAATTTTGTATCTTCATTTAAAAAGAAAAAAAATTATCTCTTTTTGATATAAAATATAAAATAGTAAATTCACATGTTCATCTTTTTTTATTTAATTCCGTACAGTATGTAGGATAAATTTGACCTTTTTCATGACTCTAAATGTTAACTAAAATTCCATTTAATTTTTCAGTTTTAGGTATCTGTTTGAAAGTAATTGGAAATTTTATTTTGTTAAATTTAATATAAAAGCTATAGTGATTATAGAAACTTAATGTCTGAGGTTCTTTTAAATTTTTATTAGAATTTTTTTTAGCCATTAAATTTTTGTAGCCCATGCGAAACAGTCATCCTTACACGTTTCAATATTTATTATAGCTTTTTTATTTTTGATGAATTTAGGTAACTCAGCATATCCTGATCCTGATATAGACTTACACCGCAAATCCCGTATTTCAACATTTGATACAGTGGTCAAGGCAAACCCAGAATCTTTGCTCTGAAATTCCTCCATTTTCATTAATAATTGATCCTTCACCTTATGACTATACCACTCATTTAAATTTGATGTGTGAATAAGTTGAGAAGTTTTTGATCTAAAGTGTTTCACATTTTCTTCATCCTTGTGAATATACTTGCCACTCGGACTTGCATAAATTTTAATGCACTTATGAATATTAATTTTATCTCTGACATATTCCAAAATATTATAGTATTTTGAATATCGAGAAAAATTTTTTTAGGATTCAAACGTGCAATATTGGTTATTAAACCGATGCATATTCTTCCTTTAAAAATGACATTGTCTCTTTAAATAAAAATCTTTTTCGAGTTTTACTAAGTTCTTTCTCATTATTAGCTTTATGATGTTTCAATTTATCTTGCCGACCATAAACTCTATGCAGTGCTTCACTATAACTCATTTTCGTACCTATACTAATTTCTCTATTGCACAATAACGTTTGTAATATTTGTATTAATTTATTAAATTTTTATTCAAAAAATTTATTCTTTTCTTCATCCAAATTATTATAAATGTTGTTAAAGATTTTCTTAATTTCAAACTCTTTAGATAAAAGATTTTTAATTATATTATCCATATTATTTTTGACATTAAATTATATTTTATAATGTGATAAATAAAACACCTTAATACTTTTAGCACATACAGTTCAATGTAAAAAATAACTTTAAACTTTTTAACTTAAGAAATTGCGTTATACAGTGCTAAGTTGTATATATATAATAACTTATCAATCTTTTATAGATTATAGATTATCACAATTGACATGTAATTACATCTTTTGCTGGTGTTATTAGATAGAAGGGTCCTGCTTTTTTTTTATTCGTTAAATCTATCCCAAATGTATCCAAGAATATATTCCCAAAGTTTTAGAGGCAAATTCAAAGTATTTCCGACGATATATAAGCCGAAGCGGTGCGGCGTCGAGCAGATATACGAGCGCTCGGCCCTCCTTGAGCGCACGCTTCTCCCCTCACTCTTCTAATCTGAATTTCTTACCTGGGAAAGGTTCAAAGATCTTTCGGGACAATGTTTTGAAATTGTAGTGAGCATTATAGCTATAAATATATATAGGTATACTAACTGTTTTGGAGTATAACGGTTTCTCTCTCTCTTTCTCTCTACGTGTGTACATATTTCTACCTTGCTGGTTCAATGGTTACTTTTACTGTGATTCTCGACGAGTAAACATCGAAAGAAAATCATGTCAAGCTATCCAAAAGGTGATCATCCGAGTAATGAGCGTGTTGCAAAACGTCGGAAACGTAGATTTCAAGGAAATCAATTTTCAAGTAAATCGGACGAGACTGAGTTAGATACAAGCAGTAGTGCGAGAAAATTATCAACTGCGAACACCAATGATATAATTGTGCATCAACTTCACTATTATAGAATAATAGAATTTTTTACAATTTTCAATGCACTTACTGATATAATAATATGCAGATCGTGCAAGCAAAGCATACAATTTTCAGAGAGTGGACATCGAGGCTTAGGCTTTAAAATTATATTATTGTGTGCCTGCGGTCGAATTCAGGACTGTTAATACAAACTGGCTTCGAAATAAACGGACGTATTGTGTTTGCTATGAGGTTATTTGGTATTGGACGAGAAGGCATTAATTTATTTTGTGGTATTAAAGATATGTGCCAAGGTTTATCGAAATTGATCTACGATAAGATAGTGCAGCATTTTCACGCAGCGACGAACTCAATGTTTAATAGTGTCTGTGAGAAAGCTGTCAATGAGGAGAAGGAAAAAAATGTTGAAAATGGAAGATCCGAAACGCATTTAAAAGTTTCCGGCGACGGATCATGGAAAAAGCGTGGCTATACGTAATTGTTCGGTGTAACAACTCTCATTGGTTATTACTCTCGCAAATTCATCGACCTTATTGTTAAAAGCGCATACTGTCAGTCATGTGCCTCAAAAAAAAGCATCATTGAACGACGATGAATTTGAAGAGTGGTACGAAAATCATAAACAGTCATGTACCTCAAATCACGAAGGTTCGGCGGGGAAGATGGAGGTGAATTCAATTGTAAAAATGTTTTCAAGATCTGACGAGAAATTTGGCGTCAAATATACCAATTATATCGGCGACGGCGACTCTAAAACTTTTACTGGAATTTTGAACATCAATCCATACGGTTAGGAGTGCCCTGTTACCAAAAATGAGTGCGTGGGACATGCAGAATCCGAACGAATCGTTCAATGCTCCAGTCTGGCCCATGAACCCCAAACATTTGCATTCTAGCTAAAAAATAGTGTAAATAGCCGCGTTTATGGCTGCAGTCATATTTAAAGAGGGCTATTCTGCAGTTTTGAAGACCATGTAGCTACTTGACCTCAAAATCGGCCGGCAAAGCAAGATGTTTGTGGATAACATCGACGAGCAAAGCATCAAGAAGCAGAACAGGCGCCTATCCTTATTGAGTAAGGAAGCTCGAACAGCCAGACGATTGGAACAAATGCATCAAAACCAGTTTTATGAAGAAGCAGAAGAATTCTTATATGGAGCAGGAATAGCTTATTAGTCGATTATTACTGTAAGTAATCAAAAATTGATACTTTTTCTATCGAAAACTTTGAAGCGCAATTTCTCGAGATTGATTGAAACGAATTAAAGATTTTAATGTTCAGAATTAAATTCTCTTCTAGTTATACCTCAAAAATTATTAATCAAGTTTGTTTAAACAATTTTTATAGCACGTTGAAGTGATTTTTTTTCTAAAAGCGTGTTTCTTTTAAATTTGGTAAAAATATAGAATTTTGCAATTTTTTCGGGTTTTTATAGCAAAAACTAGAAGGAAAATATATTGAAATTAAAATTTTATTTCAATTTCCGTTTTAGACAAGCATTACGAGCTCTACTTTTCTCGCAGCTGAGAGACTTCAATAACGATGCTTTGCAAATATGTACATAAAACATATATATATATATATATATATATATATATATATATATATATATATATATATATATATATATATATATATATATATATATATATATATATATATATATATATTATTATTAATATTTTTGCATAAAAAGAATGATTTTGTATTCTAGAAATATACTTGAAACTATACCAAAAAGTTTGCTTTAGTTATTTCTTTCTATCCTAAAAAATCCCAGAAGAACAGCGTTTTTTAGGCCATCTAAAGCAGATTCTCTCCTTATTTAAAAATTATCAATGAATGAAAGTGACAATGTAACAAATTTCTTATCTCAAAGAAACTGATATTATAAACGATTCTTACGTTATATCTCTCTATAAACAAGGAAACTTAGTATCATAATATTTAAAATAACAAATGTAATGCTAAAGTTAATATTTCTTTTTTTAATTATTCTTTTCTCACAGTACAACCGTCCACCAATTGGTAATACTAATGTTGAAAAATTATTAACAACTTTATATGATAAAAAAAAAGATGTTATACATTATTCAGCTTTCAAACAAGCCTTAAGAAATAGTCTTATTTTGAAAAATAAATTCATCGAGCGTTAGAGTTTAAGCAATCGCATTGGTTAAAAGCTTATATAGATTTAAATGTAAACTTACGAGTTAATTAAAAACATGAATTTGAGAAGCAACTATTCAAGCTTATGATTAATGCTGCCTATGGTAATACAATGGAAAATGTTCATAATCAAAAAATTATATTATTTAAAAATTAATGAAGTGGTCGCTATGGAATTGAGGAATTAATGTCAAAACCTAATTTTCAAACAATAATTGTTTTCTCAAATAATTTTATTGGTATTGAGCTTAATAACATTAGTATAAAACTTGATAAACCAATATACATTGGTATGAGTACTTTAGATATTTCAAAAACTATTTTATAAAATTTTCATTATGAATATATAGAGTCAATGTGTGGAATGATGTTAAACAATTGTACACAGACACTGATTCACTTATTTATGAATTTACAAACATAAATATTTCTAAAATAATTAAACGTGATATTGATAAATTTACACAACACACTATGATGCAAATAATATTTATAAAATTCCTCTTGTTAATAAAAAAGTTAACAAACCAGAGTTTTATCATATCCAGAGTTTAATAAATAAAGTGCGAGTGCGCAGTGTATTTCCAAATAAAAATCTTTTTATTCGTGCGACCAATTCCCGATCCGCCACATTGTTCCTGCAAAGTCTGACAGGTTATGGGCCTCAGCACGCGGAGGACGAAAGTCTACAAGAGTCTGCAAATAAAGAGTAAATACCAGAGCTTGATAAAGAATGGCTATTGAGAGCATAAAGGGGAAAAACATGAGTGTTATAATGAGTCGCACGCAGTGAATTTTGTTTTAAGCATAATGTTTGACAGATTTCACCACCTAATTCAGAGAAGATGGAAAGACACCATGAAAAGAAAACATCTTCAAAGTTATCTCCTTCCGACATTGAGGCGATAATTCACAAAGAGGTCGCAGTTCTGGCCCCGGCCAACGGAGGAAATTCTGAACACACCGACCAACAGACCAGAGACAGTAACAAGTCAAGGTCAAGGAAGATAACGAAAATTTACACACACACATTTTTTTCTTTCCTAATTAAATGAACAGAGAAACAAAATATGGATCGATGAGTATGTGTTTATATTATATACGTAGAGATAGTATGTACGCCAATTAAAATTCAAACATTCATAAATAATTCGATTTTTCCGAGTCTACAAAGCCTACATCTCAAGAGGGTCGGAAATAATCACTCCTAACCGAATTAATTCAAGTAATGAAAGGTTAAACGGAAGCATTTAAAACCACGTGCAGCAACATGGACAAGTTGAGTAAATTGTTTCTAAAAGCCCAGAAGCAACATAAAGAGGTGTTGGGAGTGACCCAGATCTTTTTGGCAGAGATCAGAATGCTTTCAGAGAGAATTAATCAGATACCAGAAATTACAGGAACCCCTTCCCTAATTAACTCTACTGCCTTAGAAAATACACAATTACATACACAAATACAGACACAGTCATATACAGAAAACAGAAATACAGTAAGAGAAAGTAATTCAGAGACCAATCTTCACAAACAATCATTTGACGGAATGAGCAAAACTTTTAAACAATTAAATAAGACATTAGCTTCAAGTTTCCAGAGTAGAGTACATATAAAAAGAGATTATAAATTAAATTCATTAAATTCATTAAATTCAGAGTTGGCAGCGAATGATTTATTAGATACGAGGGTAGTTCAATAAGTCTTTAGAATAAAGTATAAAAACAATTTTTTTTGGGTAAATTTTTTTTTATTTTTCAACATAATCTCCTTGGAGCTCTATACACTTGGTCAATCGCTTTTTAAGTTTTTTTAATCCTTCAGAAAAGTGCGTTTTCGGAAGTTCCTCAAAATAAGCACTTACAGAGGCAATGACGTCTTCGTTGTCCGTAAATCTCTGTCCACCGAGCCATTTTTTCAAGTTTGGAAATAAGAAAAAGTCACTGGGGGCTAAATCTGGTGAATACGGTGGGTGTTCGACCAATTCGAATTTTAGTTCTTCAATTTTAGCCATTGAAACGAAGCATGTGTGAACTCGGGCGTTGTCGTGATGAAAGAGAATTTTTTTCTCGCCAAATGTGGTCGTTTTTTTTTTAATTTCTTCTTTCAGCTGCTCTAATAATGATGCATAATACTCACCAGTAATTGTTTTACCCTTTTCCAAGTAGTCAATAAGTATAATTCCACGTGCATCCCAAAAAACTGTAGCCATAACCTTACCAGCTGACTTTACGGTCTTTGCCTTCTTTGGAGCTGGTTCGCCTGTGGAAATCCACTGTTTGGATTGTTCCTTTGTCTCAGGAGTGTAGTGGTGTATCCATGTTTCATCCACAGTCACAAATCGACGAAAAAATTCCTCAGGATTCCGACTTATGCGCGCCAAAAGAACCTCAGAGGCGACCACTCTATTGCGTTTATTCTCAGCTGAGAGCAAACGCGGCACCCATCTTGCCGATAGCTTTTTCATGCCTAATTTTTCATGTAGAATTGAAACAACTGCACCTATAGATATCCTTGTGGCTTCAGCTAACTCACGCACTTTTAATCTTCTATCCTTCAACACCATATCGTGGATTTTATTGATGATTTCGGGAGTAGTTGCTTCTACGGGCCTTCCTGAACGTGGTTCGTCACTTATTGATGTACGACCACGCTTAAATTCATTTACCCAGTTATAAACCGTTGCTAAGGCAGGGGCAGATGTGCCATGAACTGAGTCCAATTCATTTTTTATCTCATATGGAGTTAAACCCTTTAAATGAAAATGTTTAATTACCGCTCTGAACTCGTTTTTTTTCATTTTTCTTAACAAGCAATTTTTTTTTTCAATTGGTTATAAAAACACGTAAACTCAGAAGATGTGGACTGTGACTGCACCATATATCTAGTCGGGAGTGGTGCTGACTGAAAACAGATGATTTGGAGCGATTCGCGCGCCATCTGTTGGTCATTCTAAAGACTTATTGAACTACCCTCGTATTTTAAATAATGCCGAGAATTACGAAAATGATAATACACAGAAAACAATAAAAATGAAAAACCTAGTGAGAGATATCATAATAAATCATCTCGATGCCAATTATCACAAAAAGATTTTACAAATAAAAGAGAAATGACAGTAAGGCAAATACTTTACGTCATTAGAAAGTCTTACAAAGAGAAAGTAACAGACTTTTTTAATAGATTCGACAATATATTGAGAGAATATGATTGTTGCAATTCATCAACCCCATTAACAAAAGAAGAGATAAAAGGAGCATTTTATCATGCTGTGTCTGACACTAGCCAAGAGCTAAGATCAGCATATTGTATAAGAAATCAGATAGGTTCTGTAATGACGATTGATCATGAAAAATTGTTTATTGCAGCTTGAAGCGCAGATGTCTAAAAATCCGGAGAACACCAAAGCAAACTGTGTTGGTGAACCAGAGAACTTCATCCAGAGATGTCCAGAGAGAGAAGAAAGAGAAAAGTAGCACTGACTTCTCTAAAGTAAATTGCTACAGATGAAATCACATGGGGCATTATCAAAATAAGTGCCCTCTGAAAGAGTACAATGCGTGGTTTTGCTACTGCAACGATGTTTTGGAACACAAGAGTGATTAATGTCCAAATGCTGTTCAGAGGTATGATAATAAAAATTCTAACAATAAAAATAAAACACAAAAATAAAAGCGATAATATTAAGATAGATGGTAAGGGAAACCTTTATTTAAAATTAATTACAAAATATGAAAATATTTTCTTATCAAATGTAATATCAGTACCGAATATTTCTGATAACCTTCTATCGCTAAGAATGTTTGCGATGCAGGTTATGGAATTTATTTAGATGATACCAAATTAAAGGTATTCAATACAGAGATCGGAGATGAATACATCTCAGGGGTGTACGAAACACGAAGCTGGATAGTAAATTTCAGTGTTCTGAACACTAATAATACAGAGAGTAATTACGAAATTTATATAATCAGAGCACATTTAGTTACTTTGGAAGATCACTAATTTATTTCACATTAGCGACGTTTCGGGAGTTTTTTGTTACTCCCCTCTTCAGGCTACAAAAAGATAATACACAATACAACAATTGATTTTTTCGCACTAACAATTAATTGTCATATAAACTAAACAAAACAACATACCTAATAAAACAAATTACGGTATCATGATCACAATCTCTTATAACAGAAAGCAAAACCAATAAAAAAGCATAGCCTTAAAACACAAAAAAATAAACAAACTATGAAATTTTTAAACCTAATATTATTAAATTAATAAAATATAACACAACTAATACTTTTACTCACATACAACACAATACACTGTGAAACTTGCACCCTGAGTGGCTCACACAAGGAGACAAAAGCGTCTCTATATTTATTAGTCGGCGCATGATGTTTTCGCGCGGCACGTCCAGAAACCACTGAGGGAGCAATTAAAATACAAACGAACTAGCCCCCCGCGATCTCCAATCACTTGGAGAAGGGTATAAAGGCTCCCAGATCGCAGGTCGGGCCGAACGAAACTAAGAGCAACATGAGGCATGAAGAGATGGCACGGTCACAGAGAGGCTCGGCGCGCGCGAGCGAGTGCGCCGGCCAGCCATGTGCGCCGTGCCACCTCCACCAACCACATGCTCCCCGGATCCCGCCCTGCCATCTCAAAGCCTCTCGCGAGAGGCCAGTGCGTCCGTACGAAGGAAGGAGAGAAAGACTCATAACAACCTTCTCTCTTATTATAGTGAACTAATACAATTCTCTGTGTCAACTTTCAGTTTTATAATATAAGAACGAGCAACAAAATGAAAAAAGGTCATAGAGCAACCAAAAACAAGCTAGTTGTAATATGAAATAGTTATATAAATAAATTAATAAAAAACAGTAAACAAAAAAAATTTTTTTCCAAAACTATTATTTAAAATGTTTTCTTACTAAGTTTAGAGAGCTCTTATAAATATTTTTTAAGAACTGAGTATCCTCGATTTTATTAATAGTGTTCCTATGGTAGTATATATTTAACATTTCCGAAAATGAGAGTTTATTATTGTTACTTTCCCGATCAAGAATTTTAATGTTGTCAAAATTTATAGTGTGAGATAAAGAACTAGCATGATTGGCAAGTGCCGAAGAACTCTTTTCATTTTTTACATCATTTTTATGCTCGTTTTTTCTTTTATGTAACCGTCTAGTAGTCTTTCCAATGTAAGTGGCAGGACACTGTTGGCAATCTATTTTGTAAATAACATTACTATTATCAAATTTGTCAAGCTTATCTTTCCTTAACTTAATCATATGGTTGAGTTTGTGGATAGTTTTTTGTTAATTTTAAATGTAGCGTTTTTTACAAAGGGAAGGATCATTTTCGGATACTTAAATATAGCACGGTTTTTTGCATTATTATTGGTAAAATTGTCAAGATTTTTAATGTGATGAAGTCTTTTGTTAATATGTTTGTCGATAAATTTTTGCGGATAGCCATTATTAACTAGGAAAAACCTTATAATGTTCAGATTATCTTCATGAAAAATCGGGTCAGACAGATTGATACTTTTGTCAACGAGATTATGAATAATTGCAATTTTTTTAGATAAGGGGTGATGAGAGAGAAAATTAATATATCGTCCAGATGCTGTAGGTTTCCTGTACCAATTTGTGATGGCATACTCATTCTCTTTTCTAATAATTTCCATGTCTAAAAAACATATTTTATTATCCTTCTCAATCTCAATTGTAAATTGCAATTAATTATTGTATATATTAAAAGTTCGTAAAATTTTATCGGTATCAATCTTTTTATTAATTAAGAAACAATCATCAACATATCTTTTATAAAACAATATACTATTATTTAGACTTTTTAAACAACTATTCTCCAAAGCCTCGAGAGTGATTTCAGCAAAAAGCGGGCTAGTGCAAAACCCCATAGGAGCACCTTGGATTTGTTTGTAGAACTTATCATTGAATTTAAGGAACCTCCTAATATCTAAAAGTAAATTTACCCCTTCAAAAAATTCTTGTTTTGATAGAGAAACAATATTTTTTATATATTTCCACTTTTTTCAAGAGCTTATAAAATAAGAACATGTGGTAAATTAGAAAATAGGGAAACAACATCGAGTGACGTAAGCTGAAAGTTTTCCAGAATGTGAATTTTTTCTAAGTCCTTTTTTAATTGAGTGCTATTTTTTAAGTTCGACTTCGGCTTTGGAATATATTTGTTTAAAAACTTCGATAACCCCTTATCAAAGCTGTAAGAAGGGTTACCTATGGCCGAGACAACTACACGGCCAGGGTTGCCAGGCTTATGAATCTTAATAAGAATATAAGCCCGGGCTAAGGTGCAATTGTCTAAGTCATCCTTTACACCTACGAAAGAGTCGTCACAGTCGAACACTCCTCTTTGACTCCATTTCTTAATAAGATTGGAAAAACTGTTTTTCATTCTCGGCAAGGGGGATCTGTTTAGAAGGCTATAATATTTTGTATCACCAAGAGCTGTCTCTACCTTCTCAATGTAGCAATCCTTATTAATTACAACCGTTACGTTGCTTTTGTCAGCCTTGGTGAACATTAGCTTCTTATTACTTTTTATAAACTTTTCCGTTTGTTTAATTTTCTCTTTAAGAATAGTATCCTCAATCGTGATGTGTTTTTTGTTTTTTATGTGACTATTTAAAGTTACTAAAAGGTCCTCTCTAATTTTTTTATCTATATTATCATTGAATCTGAGTCAATTTTCAATGTTTTTATAATATTCAAAAATAGTGTTTTTATCTAAATCGCAATTAAAATTAAATTTATCACCCATGCTGAGAATGTCAAAAACAGATGGAGGAAGATGGGTGTTGGAGAGATTAATTAACCATTTCTCTTTTAAATCTTGATTTTCAATAAAGTCTTAAACATTGACATTATTATAACTAATACTACTAACATCATTATTATTACTAGGACCTATATCTACATTATTAATACCATTATAAAAACTAGAAACTGTATTTACAATATTAAAATTATTATCATTAATGGTATTATTTTCACAAAAATTATTTTGATAATTTTTTTATTCTTGAGATTAATCAATACATTAAATTTTTTTTCATGTATTATTTTACATTTACTTTTTATACCATCTAAAACGGTTTCATAATAAGACGTAAATTTCTTGACAACTTCTAATGAGGTTAAACTGACTACTTCTAAAATAATATTATCTATAGAAGTTTTTAAAAATTTAATGTGAATATTCAAATCTGTAATCTCAAGATTCAGACACTTTCTTTGGATGTGCAAGGAGAAATGGTTAATTTTTTTAGATATAGATGAACTGTGGAACGACATATTTTTTAATAACCTATTAATGCTAAAAACGTGTTTAGGAACTATGCCATATGTTCTACATTTGAGTAAAAATATTAATCTTGAGTTAGTTAGTGTTTAGTTTATATGACAATTAATTGTTAGTGCGAAAAAATCAATTATTGTATTGTGTATTTTCTTTTTGTAGCCTGAAGAGGGGAGTAACAAAAAACTCCCGAAACGTCGCTAATGTGAAATAAATTAGTGGGTTAGTTCCTAGAGATCGCTCGATTTTTTATTCATCTAAGTTAATATTTTGTTTATAGGTATCTTGATGGTAACTATTTTATTCATCCATTGTAAGTTTTGAGACATGCAATTTTTTGATTTTTTAGTTCAAAAAAACGTTTTATTTATTTTAGACCATTAATTGAGTTTAAACAATTTCAAAAATATTAACTTTTGTTCATTTTAAGTTCAAAAATATCCTAGAATTTTTTAAATAGAATTCGTTAAATTCGTATACGCTTGGAACTATTCTAAAAACCCTTATTTTTATTTAAAAAATATGTATTTTCTCCAATAAATAGTAAAAAGATTTTAGTGAAAAATTCTCAAAATTTTTTTACAACCTTCTTTAATTATGATAAAAAAAGTTACCAAATTTTTAATATTATTGGACGAAAGAGATAGATTTTTTAAAAATCACTGGAGTTCCACCTTAAACGGGACGGTTGAACGGTTCAATAAAACAATTTCGAAGAAAATAAGAGAACTGATGATCGATTCAGGATTGCCAGCAAGCATGTGGGTATTATCAACTGAAGCAGCTTTACACTCATACAATCGAACTTCGCACAAGGGAAACGATTATAAAACCCCTTTATTCATGCTGAACGCGAACAAGAATAACCACGTGGACGAATTGAGAAGATTCGTATGCGTGTCATATGTAAAAATACCAATTCCAGAGAACAAATTTGCGGAGAGGGCAGTTAAAGCTATCTTGGTAGGATACACACTAACTGGATACTTACTGTGGCAGCCACAGACATTGAGGTTTTTAAATTCTAGAGACGTGAAGTGCAATGAATAGCTAGTATACAAGGACATTGTAGACAAACCAGACACAATCGAGTTAAAATTCAGAGAAAGCGGAGAAAATAAGAATACAGAGCAAACGGAGAATGAGAAAATAAATAATACAGAGACAACATAAAATGAAAAGATAGAAACCTCCAAATCTAAAATAGTCAAACCACTGAAAAGAAAAATCGTACAAGAAAAACCAACAGATGTTACAATGAGAAAAATCCCAAAGAGAGAAGCAAAACATAATCCAAAAAGAGATCCAAATTTTATATACAGAGATCAATGTTCTATCACAGAGGAAACCGACGACGAGATCCAAGATTAATTGATCTATGCACAGATGACAAAACTAAACAGAGACCCAATAAACTATAATGAAGCAGTGAATTTGTCTGACGGAGACAAATGGAGAAGAGTTGCAATGAATGACAGAGAACGAAGTTTGGGAAATTGTAGACAGGTCGAAAGTTAATTCAGAGAACGAGAGACCGAATATCGTAGATTCCAGATGGATATTCAAAAAGAAAAGAGATGGAAATCACCAAGAAAAATTTAAGGTCAGATTTGTTATCAGAGGTTTCAAGAACAAGAACAAATACGAACTAAGAGAAACGTACGCTTTAGTTGTTCGTCTGCCAGTGATAAGAGCTAAACTGGCAGTAATTAACAAGTGTGATCTAGACGCTGTTCAACTAGACGTAAAAATTTCGTTTCTAAACTGCGATCTGGACAATGAGATATACATAGAAATTTCAGAGGGCTTAGAAATAAGTGAAAATCTCAAGAAGGAGAAATATAATGCGGAGCATCATACAGAGAAGTAATAGGTAGTTTGCTTTATTTGTCAGGAGTGACAAGGCTTGACATCGCATATGCCGTATACTACATACACGCAAACAACAGTCACCGACAGAGAACGACTGGAAAGAAGTGAAGACAATTTTCAGATACTTGAGAGGAACTACACAGTTGGGCATAACATTCAGAGATCAAGGAGATAAGCTCGATAGGAGGGACGTAATCAAACTGTATGGAAATGCAGTGGCCTGGAGAAATCATAAACAGGACTACGTATCGCTGTCAACTTGTCAGGCTGAATACTTTGCCATCAGCGAAGCCTGTCAAGAACTGATATCCTTGGACAAATCTATCATAGATATTAACTGGAAAAACGTATTATCCAGTTTCAATTTGGTGCGACAACATGTCACCTAGAAATTGCAGTAAGATGGATGGCTCACACAAATTGAAAACTTTGATGATGATGTTATAGAGATTCAGAGAAAATTAAATGAAAGAGAAATCTGTGGGAGTAAAAGTTACATTGCAGAGACCCATAGGGATTATATCAAGAGGTGTGCACTGGAAGATAAAGTAGCAGTACATTGGATTGATACAAGAGAGAATCAAGCAGATATTATGACTAAACCCCTTCCTACCCACACTAATAAATACCTCAGAGACAAGATAATTTGCACAATGCCAGAAAACACATAAATATATAGAGTCAACGAATTTTTGTTTTATTATGTTTCAAGATCCCGTAAGTAGTAGGAGACACGGGGGGAGGGAGTGTTGGCTGAGTCCTCAGCAGGCTCCGTGCCTTGCAGTACAAACTGCAGGGAGAGGGCGTTCTGCGCTCTTAGACCTCGTTAATGCCTGCCGCCGCACACTGGACCCTATAGACATTTGTTGTTTCAAAATTCTCTACAGACCATGGTTTTCGTCCAATCACAATAATTTTTTTTTTAAATTGAAGTTTTAAAATTCTAAAAGACCCATAAGGCCAGATTTTTGAAAAAATGTTATAATAATTAATTAAAAATCTAAGTTAAACAATAAACCCATAAACCTTAAGGCATGAATGGCAATAAGCAAATGGGCGACTACTGAAGGAAGCTATATATATTTGTAAGTGGTTTTTCGGGTCGCTGATTATGAATCTGGTATTCGTTCTGCAAAATTGATTTGATTAAACAATTTGTTTAAACAATTTGTTTAAACAATTTATTGCAAAATTATCTTTTTATTCAAAACGACTTTAGTTTTTAATTTTACGGGCATAATTACTATAACCAATCATGTTCAAAGCATAAACAATTTTTTTTGGAAATTCACTACTCCAAGGTGGGCAATTTGCAATTATAGAAAATTAAATAAAAAAGTGTCTATAGACATTTGTTGTTTCAAAATTCTCTACAGACCATGGTTTTCAACCAATCACAATAATTTTTTTTTTAAATTGAAGTTTATTAAAATTTTAAAAGATCCATAAGGCTAGATTTTTAAAAAAATGTTATAATAATTAATTAAAAATCTAAGTTAAACAATAAACCCATAAACTTAAGGCATTAATGGCCGTAAGCAAATGGGCGACTACTGAAGGAAGCTATATATATTTGTAAGTGGTTCTTGGGGTCCCTGAGTATGAATCTGGCATTAGTTTTGCAAAATTAATTTGTTTAAACAATTTGTTTAAACAATTTATTGCAAAATTATCTTTTTATTCAAAACGACTTTAGTTTTGAATTTTACGGGCATAATTACTATAACCAATCATTTGAACACGATTGGTTATAGTAATTATGCCCGTGAAATTCAAAACTAGAGTCGTTTTGAATAAAAAGATAATTTTGCAATAAATTGTTTAAACAAATTGTTTAAACAAATTGTTTAAACAAATCAATTTTGTAAAACGAATACCAGATTCATAATCAGCGACCCCAAAAACCACTTACAAATATATATAGCTTCCTTCAGTAGTCGCCCATTTGCTTATTGCCATTCATGCCTTAAGGTTTATGGGTTTATAGTTTAACTTAGATTTTTAATTAATTATTATAACATTTTTTCAAAAATCTGGCCTTATGGATCTTTTAAAACTTTAATAAACTGCAATTTAAAAAAAAATTATTGTGATTGGTTGAAAACCATGGTCTGTAGAGAATTTGAAACAACAAATGTCTATAGGGCCCAGTGTGCGCCGCTTGGGGACACACAACCGCTCGAAACCTTACAGAGAAAGCATCTACTGTTTCTCCCGCTCTCTAGCCATATTCAGATAATCAGTATTCAATTCATTCAGAGTGATCATTTGTAAAAGTTATCCAGAATATGTTAAACCAGAGTTTAATCAATAAAGTACGAGTGCCCAGTATATTTCTAAATAAAAGGCGTTTTATTTGTGCGACCAATTGCCGATCCGCCACATCGATCCTACATAGTCTGACTGGTCTAAAGAAAGATTAATGTAATCGTAAAATAATGACAGAATTTGTTGGTTTAAGATCGGAAATGTATGCTTATAAATTACAAGATAAGACTATAATTAAAAAAGCAAAAGGTACAAAAATGAATGTTATTAAAAATAAAATAAATTTTGAAGATTATTTAAAATATTTAATGGAAAAAAATGTTATATCTAAGGATCAGTTTTTAATACAATCAACATTACATAATGTTTGTACAATCAAAATTAATAAAATATCATTAAATTAGTACAGAAACACTTGCATGGGGTCAGAGTTCAATTCCTATGTTAAATATAAATTCTGCATGCTGAATAAGCATTATGTGAGATGACAATTATTAAAATCCAACAAGGTTTTGCTATATAATATAAAGCTAAAAAACCTAATATGTAGTAGAATTAGTATATATTGAGTAGAAGTATATGACTACCAGACAGCACAAGTTCTCAAGTAGAAGAAGACAAAGGAAGAAAAAAATATTGAATAATTGTAATAATTTTATTGGGGTTTTCAAATTAAAGAAAAATAATTAAGGTGTAATATTAGTAATGTCTCAAGCAACACAAGATGTTCAAGCAGTTACGTCAAGACAAATATAAGAAAGTGGAACTGAAAATTCAACGATAGCTACATTAATATCTAATCGAGAATCTAAAAAACCTTCTGAAAATAAACGTAAAAAACAAGATGTAGATAGTGAATTCATACAAATAAAGAAAAAATAAGCTAAAATAGTTTATACATCTGGGTCAGACAATGAAGAAGAAGTAAACGAAGCAATTAAAATAGTAGACGATGAAGATGGTTCTCCTGCAACGAAAGAGGTAGCACTTCTATTACAGCAGGCTAAAAATCCATCTATTTCAAGAGAAATTGGTTCAATATCATTAGAAGAGAAAATTGAAAAGTTACAGAAATGTGATCAAGGAGAACTTTTATCTAAAGTATCTATAATCGATTTGCAAATAAATAATTTATATAAAATACAAAATTATGTAAAGGTAAAATCAAATTTGGTATAGCTATAGTTGCTGAAATAAGTGAAACTTTTTCAGTATTCTTATCAAAACGTGTTAGTGCAATATTTGATGCGAATCAAGACCTATTAGATTTTTTTCATAGTATACACAATATTCATCGAACATACTCAATGATGTTTAGTGCAATGTTTAATTCAAGGAAAATGGTTAACATTAATAGAACTTTCAAAACGTAATATTGTTATCCGATTCAAACTATTACATTCGAAAATTTTTCTTAAAAAATCCTTTTTTCCTCTCCCCTGACATATAGTTGAACAGATTTTTTCAAATCATTTTTAAGTAATTCAAATCATAATGCGTTAGAGGTATGACTTGAATTCCACACGAATGATGAAATGTGGTCAACCACGCAGCCTCCTTCTTCTTATCATCTGACAAGAAATTCTATGGAAATGGAGATTTAAACTCATATTGCGAAATTTCTCCATTTTCATTTAAAAAAGCTAATTCTTTAATAATAACGAAATTATTTTCATTATTTCTAAAACCTTGTATGTCTACAAATCAATTTATTTTTTTATATTAAAAAAAAATATTTCTGGTTTTACTAGACTACTCAATTGATCTATTTAAGTTTAGCTATCATTAAACAGCTTTTATAGTCAAAATGACTCTATGCTTGTGTAGCGGTGCATGTGTGTCATCATCATCTTCATCATTATCATTATCAGTGTAGCTGTGTGTGATGAGCAACATTGTCGTCGTAGTAAAATTAGAAAAGAAAAGAAAAGAAACGACGATGAAGTTTGGCTTATCAGTTATATGCGAGAGTAGGGAGAGGGAGAAACAAATCTCAAGTCAGTCTGGGAAACGACTGTCGAGCCAAGAAGACGTAAGATCTGTGTGCGTGTGTATATTGTACTGCTGCTGCTATTGACCGCTGCTTATCGGTATGCGTGATTTTGACATTTATGCCGTTGAGGATGCTGCTGCTGCTGCTGCTACTCTCGCTGTGCTACCGCTATCGATGTTACTGCTGTGCTACTCCTAGGACAAAAGTGTGGCTTTCCGCAAATATTCGACAACAACAAGATTTATCTTTTTTTTGAAATATAAACGACAACGTTTTTTTAAAGATATTTCTGTTCCTATATATAGAACATTCTTTTATATAATATATTATAAATTAAAATTTTTATATAAACATTTTTATAGTCAACATCATAGTGGTGGACTATAAAAGAAACATCAATTTTCAAAGAAAATTTTTATTAAAACACAATTTATTGAAAAACATTTAAAAATTTTTTTTTTAAATAGAAAATTAATTGGAAATAGTCGATGAAAAGCTATGTCAATCGTAGGCCACTTTATTGGTCTACAATCGGCATAGCTATACTACTAAAGCGACCTCTTTTTTAATCATTTATACGCAATTCCCCCCATAATTCGCCATGTGAAAGTGATATTTATAAATAATTGAAAATAAAAATATTGTACCATAGATAGGAAAAGTTAAATGGGATCCAAAAATAATTGTAATTTTAGAGATTAACTTTGGATAGTTGAGGACAATCGAGTTTTAGAATTATTGAAACTAAAAAGCTTAAACTTCAGAGTATTAGGGAAAACCTAGTGTTATAAATGCTTAGATCTAAACTATTTACATCTCAGACAGATAATTAATTTAAACTTAAAAGCTTAAACCATTGAAAGGTGCCAGACAGGAAAAAATTAAAACAACACACTAAAGCGTTAGACCATATAATAGAATTATAAATTGCCTTAATAATTATACGCTATTTTCTATAAACCTCTTTAATGGTGTCGTGGAATCAATAAATCAGTTTTTAATTATATTGTAACACTATTTACGTACTATCCACATTAATGAACATTAATTAAAATTATATATATATTATAACAGGCTTGATAATAATCTACACTATTTTGATGTAGTAATTTACATATAATGAAATAATAGGGGTTAGCGAGCGTAGCGGACAGAGATGAACATTCTAATATATATATATATATATATATATATATATATATATATATATATATCGTGAATTGTTTCAGATTTTTTAAGCCCATATATTTAAAGTTGTTAGAAGCTAAATATGAATTTATTGTCAAAATATGCATTATAATCATTTTTTTAACAATATTTCATGTTATTTTGATATTATTATATAATTATTGCACTTCTGACGTTTTGGGACTCTGGAACTTTTGGTATAATTTTTCCTGTGATCGAACCCACGCTTTTTTTTAAGGATTTTAATTTTTAAAATGAGTTTAATTAATCGAAAGGGACATTAAAAGATTTTGGAACCATTTTTTATGAAAGCTTAAAAAAATTTGCTATAAACTAATGTTCCTATTTTTTGGGCAGATTTAATTTTGTTGAGTAAATGGAGATGACAGATGCTAAAACATGTAAAAAATTACTACATGCTCATATTTAGCCTTGATAAACTTTAAACATAAGTATTTAAAAAATTCACTTACAGTCTACATATCAAGAGGAACATTTTTACCGAAGAAATAAAAAAAAATGATTTGACTTCGATTTCTCAAAGAATTATGCATATATAAAAGGGCATGTCCTAACTGACTGACTGACTGACTGACTGACTGACTGACTGACTGACTGACTGACTGACTGATTGACTCATCAACACCAGGCTCTATGAGATAAAAACTGTCAAATGTATTTTCACGGAATCATTTCAAATATCGAAGACTCTATGAGATTTTGGCTTTATCATTTTAAAGGTTTAACAATACTAATTTCTACAAAGTAATTGCTGTGCTTTTCCCCAATCGATCGGTAATTGGGTACATTTTTCAAATCTGGCATCCTAAATTGGTAAAAAATAAAAAATTGAGATTTTATGGAATATGAATTTTATTAAAAATCTCCAAACTCTGATTAAATATTATTGGATATTATCGTTTAAAAAATGTGTTAATACTAATTCTAGAAAATAATTTATGTTTTTTCCATAATCAATCTCTAAGTGGATAAATATTTCAAATTTCGAATCCTAAATTGTTAAAAAATGGCAAAATGAGATTTTGCGGAATTTGAATTTTTGTCAACATCTTCAAGGCCTGAAAAATATTATCTTTATTATAACGCTTAAAAAGTTTTGCAATACTAATTTCTGGATTTAGTTTCTGGCTTTTCCACAATGAACCTCTAAATGGCTAAATTTGCCAAATTTGGAGCCGTAAATTGACAAAATATGCCAAATATGGAAAAATTTGATTTTACGGAATCATTCCAAATCTCCGAAGTCCGATAAGCTAATAACATTTTCATCGTTTAGGATTTTTAATACCAATTACTACAAAGTATTTTCTGGGTTCTTCCCTAATCGATCGGTAATTGGGTAAATTTTTCAAATTTAGAATCCTAAATTTGTAAAAAACAACAAAATAAAATTTTACGGAATTGGAATTTTATTAAAAATCTCCAAGACCAGATGAGATATCGGCTTTTTTAATGTTTTAAAGGTTTTTCAACCCCTATCTATATATATTAGTAGTAGGGGTAGAAGATACCGCAGGGGGCGTGGCCGATGTTGGTGTAAGAGTTCTATTTTGGGCATAGTGCACTGGAAGATGGTGTGGGTTATTGGGCGAGTTTTTTATGTACAGTTCGGGGACGGGTGATCGTGGCGGAGTTCCTGGTCGGGGCTGGTGGAGAATCAGCGGTGACGAGAGAGACGGTAGGTCAGAGAGTGTATCAGGTTGTAGTGGAGAGCGAGAGATTCGGTATATGCATAGCGCGGGGCTGGAAAGAGAGAGGGAGAGAGAGAGAGAGAGAGAGAGAGAGAGAGAGAGAGCGAGCGAGATACGAGAGAAACTTAAGTATAAAAAAAATTCATTGCGTAGTCTAGAGAATAATGCATGATTAAATATTAGTAACTCAGTAAACATAGTGTCTTAAACTAGTGATACAATATTTTATTCTAATGAATATACGCTTAAATTTTTAAGTATAATTATATGTAAAGAGAGGGAGTGAGAGAGTTAAGTATAAAAATTCGTATTTATCCTAGAGAGTAATGTATGATTAGATTTTAGCAACGCAGCGTACATACTAGTTTGAGTCTAACGATACAGTATAAGAAATTCAGTGTACATAAAATCCTAAAAATAGTTACACACATTATTTAAAAAATTAGTTGGACACACAAACATGTAATATTTTTTAAACTTGGTTACACACAGAATCTTAATATTATAAAATTGCAAGAGAAAATACATGTGGTAAAAGTGATCTGATTATTTTTCCTAGTCTAATGAGTAATGTAAAATATTTGTAAGAGGTTATATTAATACTTATAAAAATTAATCGGCGTACAAGATTGAATATGTGACGAGCAGTGAACATTTTTTGTACATTTATTATTTTTATGAAAATTATTACAAACATTTTTGTTGAATAATTGCAAGTTTAATCTGTTGTTGTACTTTGTATTATACGTGAACATCTCGAGAAAACTGCTAGAACAATGACCGTGACACATATGATGAATGAAATTAGCGCAGTACTGACCACACACGTCAGAACTGATATCTTGTAGCTGTTTAGCGTTTCAGGTGTAGAACTTACAATTTCTTCGGAGCCTGTGTACATGATGGGTGATAGTTGGCGGGAGTCCGAAGCTATCGAAGAAAAATCCGTGTCCGTACTGATTGATGTAGATGGCAAGCCAATGAGCTCCAGGCTTCGTATGATCCTCATTGTTAACAACAATTGCAGTCGGGGTCGCCAGAATCAGAGAAATCTTGTCTGCAGGAAAAACTCCCACTGTCTGCGCTGGTAAATGCTCGATTGCTCGAAGTATTTGAACTGTCTTCATGATCGCTGATAGGCTCCACAAAATCGTAAAAATTTTCGTATGTTTTTTCACTGCTTACGACGTTTCCTGTAGAGCTACTTGCCTCGACTACTGTAGAGTCCGTGGAGGAGGTGGTTGATGTAGTAGCAAATGGTGAAACGATTGGTTTTTCCTTGTTGGTTTCTTCTTCCTTTTTTTTGGAGACCGGAGATGGGTGGAGTTCAATAACTATTTTTTGCTTACTTGTATTACGACAGTACATGGTTTTTATTAACCAAACACGTAGTTTGTAAGCATAGATTAATGCACATGAAAAATACTCTCTTTTTCTACCATGAAGAAAGCAGTAGTGGTCATTCACTCGCGGTAGGTTTTTGAAAGAAGGACAGCCATATTCTTCGAGATTTATTATCTGCCTTGTAAGAATTTTTGGAGAAATTCTACTTTTTGTGAGCCTCTAACGTAGATACGCATGGCATTGCGAGCAACTTCTCGTAAGGCGTTGCAGACGTCGTTAAAGTCGGCCTCTTCATCGAACCTCTCGATTCCATGATGGTAACATGTTAAATAACTGTTTGTAGCAATTACACCTTTGTATAATGCCAAATAATCGTACGGTGGTTTGATTAGCCAATGACTGATAACATTACAATCAACACCGAGTACTGAAATTTCTTTTGCTAGAAACAGTCCGTCTTTTCCATGGAAGGCTTGAATGTCAATCACGTAATCGAGTTTTTCCATATTTTTGAACACAAGGAAAGTGTTATGAGTCACTTGAACCGCACTGCTTGACGTTTTGAAGTGTACTGTCTAGAAATGGTATTAGAGCTAGAGAGGTTAGTTCTCTTAGGCAGACTTTCCACGCCCCCCTATTTTCCGATAGGTCGACAATATGTGAGGGAGGAGTCCATTTATTTTAGGAGTGAAAATCTGTTACGATTTGTTTGGCTGAGTCAATTACGAGTACATTATCGAATTCAGCATAAACAATACAGTTAATTGTTTTTGTAAGTGCGTTTTGAAATCTTACTTCTAATCGTAGATTGCCTGATTTTATTAGATTCCAATGTGAAATACTGTTTGCAGAAAAATCTGGTGTAAGATCCAACGCGAAAAGACAGTAGCCATTAGGAAAGTCAGATCTGCTAATACTATTGCCCTCGTTGAGAAAATGTATACCTGTGCCCGAGTAGAGTGTATGATAAGCATCTACCCACAGCGATGAGTCTGTAGTGAATGAAGGTTGTAAAGGTTTACTAGGTATTTGCACACCGTCTAGGTAAAATGACAAGTAATTGATGACGTAGTTTTAAAAATTAAATGGGTTTAGAGTTCTACTTCCGTTAAAAGCTTTGTTGTCCACGAAACCAAGTATAATTCTTTTCGGTAACTGTCCTGAAATCACATTGTCGAGTGTCTCACTTACAACACCACTGTGTATGGTAAATGTTTTTATTTCAACACGCGTAATAGGGTATTTTGCTGTCGTAGTAGCTAGTATTTTTGCGTGTGCGACGAGAATGCCAGGATTTATTTTTACACGTCTTATAAGTAAAGTTGCTTCGGTGATATTTACACTAAATGCACCACCAGTTGAAAAATCCATCAAACAAAATGCATCTTTTGACCTTACAAGTCTTATTTTTAATTCAACACCGTTAATAAGTAATTTGTTTTGGTTGAAGATGTCAGAATGAATATTTAATATTAAGTCAATTGATTTTGCTCCTGAATTAAAATACTGTCTGTTTACAAGTCCCTTATTTTCTTGAATATCGGGCTTACCATCCATCTGCCCCGGTGTATCTGCATACCACAAAGATGTCGTGAGATGTGACTGCTTAGCAGCTGGTCCATGATTTAAAAGCGTTTCAATATATGCTCTATAAGGATATGCATTATTAGGTGCGGAGATGGGCTTTTGTTTAAAATAAATATCAATTTGATTGAACATAGAGTGTAAAAAATTGTTTACAGGGGCGACAAGTTTATCCTCATCTTTTGAAACTGGTTGTATTTTCGCGCAAACTTTTAACAGAGTGTGAGCCAAGTCTAAATAGTCTTCTCCTTGATTTTGAATGCAGAATTCAATCGGTGAGTCATCGTTGAGTGACGATATAGGACTATAATTTGTCCAGCTACTGGCTTCTATACTTGTTTGCGTTTGAGGCAATGAAAAAATATCTAATTCACTCTTGAGGCGTCTATTATTCCTCTTCTTTTTTAATTGTAGACGTTTAACAGTTTATTTTTCGATGCACTTTTTCTTTATCTACGTTTAGTAGGTACGATACGACCTATAGCAGTGTTCCAAGGATACTGTGCGCTCCTCTTTGCGAGATGCGTTTTATAACCCGACCTCTTCATGAGATTATGTATTTTATCCACTGCTTTGCGTTTCAAATTGCTTCCGGATTCATTCACACGATTTTTGAACGATTCTTTGAAATTCATGCCATTATCGGCCACATCATCCATTGTATTGACACCAGCTCTCAATGCCTCTCTACCTACTGCACGTGCCCCTTTAGCAAAAAGAGGTATAGCACTGCGGAACAATCCTGCTAACCAGCTTCCGACACCATGTCCGCGCTGAGATGCTGAACCAACAAATACATTGTGTACTCCACGTCCACCGCCACTTTGTTCGTTGTAATATGCGTCGTAATAAGACATTTTTAAATATATACGATTAATACTCTCTTCTGAAATTAAGTGCTACCGTCAGCGTCCCAAACTGGAATGGTATACATTTGCCAAATTGATTTCTTATATCTATATCGATGATTTGAAACCTGCTATACATAATCGGTACGTAATTGACTGGAGCAAACCATTTAACGATGGTACTTCCAAAGTTATATTGTTTAGAATCAATACTTACAATATGTAGTAATGGTGCATGGGAATCGCCAACAATGCAGGGTTCGCACAGATTTGAGTGTACAAAAAGTTGGTCGGGTACAGCTCTCGCGAGGCTAGCAGGATGATTTCCGATTAACATAACTGTACCTTGTTCCTCTTTTGGTGGATGTACAAGTACGCCTCCTGTTTCGAAGCCTAAAATGCATTTGACAGACTCTGAAATACTGGCCGGTGTAGTCTGATTTTTATTTTTAACCTCCTGAATGCCGACAAATCCTCCTTTTTTGTCGTAAAAAAGTTTTTCTACAACGTTATTATTATGATACTTGAACAAACCTTCATTAATAGCTTCTACAAGCTGAAAAATGGAGTCGTACACACCATGCTGAAAATATTGCTGTCGTGTCGCCGCTAATTTACATACTTCTTTTCCTAAATGCAGCGTAGTACAGGGAACGTATATTTCTGCTAGGCCAACTTGCCACTTTCCGTGTAATTCTACCTCTTTGGGTAATTTAGTTGAAAAATTTGTTGTTGTATTATCCTTAAAGTATTTCATACTACTATTGCTGGGTAAGGTGATGGTGAACTCGTTGATATTCATATTGATTTAAAATGTTTTTAAGGCGCTAGTAGGAATCCAAGAATTGAATTTGTCTAGATATCCAACCCAGCTTACAAAATATTCTTTTTTACTGCCTTTACCTCTGCTACGTAAAACACGATCAATTTTATATTCTTCTTGTTCGACGCGTGTTGGATTCACAGCAGTCAACTCCTCGGGGTAGACAAAACCTTGAATTTCCTTGCCCTGTAGATCCTTGATTGTATAGATAAAAATATGTTGTCTCTTTATTACTCGTTGAATTTTAAAGAGCTCCTCTTGCCAGCCTCTAACATAACTTTTATCAAAGGCGTTCTTTTCACGACTGATGCGCACATAGTCACCGACGCAATATTTAGCCTTAACACGTTTTGGTATTTTTCTTGTATTTCGTTCCTCCAAGTTTTTTCTTGCAATATGTTCATTGCGTATAGTAACAGAAGCAGGAGTCATTTTGATTCTAGTATGACGTGTATTATTATATGCATTAACTATGAGTTGTAGCACATCAATATACCTATGTGTATTTTTGTAAGTAAAATAACGCCACATACGATCTTTTAAGGTTCTGTTGACACGTTCCACTACAGCTGCTTTTACATCAGGACTACGAGCAACTCGAAATTGTATACCATTTTCTTTTAAAAAATTTTGCATCGGTTTTCCAATGAACTCTTTACCACGATCAGTTTGTACTATATATGGAAAACAATTACTACTTTTTTCGAGAATTTTCTTAAAAGCATTTGTTACCTTTTGTGTTAATTTATCTAGTAAAGATTTAACCTAGATAAATTTGCTAAACACATCTATCGCCACAAGTAGATACGTTACTCCATCATTATAATTTTTTAAAGAACGTAATTCTTGTAAATCAAGTTCCCACAGTTGGTCTATATAGGAAATATTATAGTGAAGACGATGAAATTTCTTTCTTACTGGTTTGTGAAGTGTATATGTATCATGCTTCTGCAGCCACTCGTTAATTTTTTCTATTGGAATTTTTTTTTTATTTATTCTTATCAAATTTCCAGCACCACCAAAACCAGCCTTGTGCGAAGGATCAAAATATTGCTTTTTCAATGCTTCCATTATATAGCTATATTCATCCACTTTCTCTTTGTTTCTTTTTTACTTTTTTCAAGACTTTTATTCAATGGAGATTTTTCAACGATGGTACTGCTTAATAAACTGCGATCACTGTCAGAAAGAAACGCGTTTTTTTTTTTACTTGTAGGTAGAGTAATATTAGAGTCTAATAATTTCTATCTAAAACCATCAATACTTCCACTATTATTACTATCTAGTCTTTTTGACGACTTTGGTGTTTCTGAGAAAGAAAGTGCAGGGCTACTTTCATAGTTTAATATCTCCTTGTTACCTACATACTCTTGACGTATTTGTGTACTTTCAATAATGTTTACAAATTCTTGTTGTCCTGTAGGTTTTATTACAGACTTTCTACGACGAGCAGTAAAGTTAATAAGATCAATTATATTGGAATTTGGAATTTTTTTATTGTCTATAGTTACTGTTCCTGCACTATCCCAGAAAATACGATTTTTAAATTTGTTTAAATGATCCAATAAAAGACGTGTTTTTCTCTGATAAACCACAGGCACACTACCAACAATCGCCTTGCCACTTATTCCTTTCTCAGCCTCCTCTTCTTCCTCTCCAATATCCGAAAAATTAGATCTTATATCCGTACTATTTTTTTCAGATTTGAAAAATATGTAACGTTGAAGTCGTTGTATGTATTGCTTTCAGCGATCTCGTTCGTTGGAAAATTCAGAAGAATCTAGAATATTTTTCATTTCATTATTCAGGCATGATAAGTTATCTCCAATCGTTTGAGTAGACTGAAGAATATCGTTTTCCGTCGAATTTGCCGTTTTTAAGGCAGGTTTGCGGTGGATTTGCCCTATTTATTCAATAATTTTTATTTCATACAAAAAATAATCTTTATTGTTCAAACTTTTAACATATTAAAATACACATTTTGAAGATATAAAATTTTTTTTTTTTTTTACGGATTTTTCTTGACAAAATGGCCGCCTAAAAATTGTTCTTTTGTTTGACTGTCGACACGATATCTCACCAACGGATCATCTGAAATCAAAAAACTAAAAAGATTCTTAAAACTTATAGTTTTGGCTATTGCATAGTCTAGGATATTTCATTTTTACCGGAAAAAAACAAAATGGCGGACTTTTGAATTTTTTGGCTCTTTTTTTGCAACATAAATTGTTTATAACTTTTTGAAAAATTTATTGATCGTTATAATCCTAGATCATACAAAAAGAACATATGTCAGGAGTAAGCTGTTCAAATTTCAACTGAATCGGTGCAGTAGTTTTTTTTAAATCGTGTCGATAGAGTTGAAAAGCGTCGTTTCGAGAAAAACGCGTTCAAAGTTTTTTTTTTATGAAAATTTGAGAAAAAAAAGGTCTTACACTCAATCTGCGATGCCAGCTCCATATATAACTCCTTCAGCTTCCTCGTAAGCATCATTTTCTCGTATTCTAGCGTTTCTGCGGGCCACCCTGCTTTCTTTTGAAGCCTGAGAAGCAACCCGTTCGGCTTTCCGCACGCGCGTTGCATTGACTTTCTCAGCGTATTTTTGAGCCTCACTGCCTATTGTTACGCCCATAACACTCATTATTTTTAATACTGTACTGAAGCCTTCATTAAAAGTGCATGCTGCTGTATAAGCTGCTATTTCAACGATTTTTTTCCCACAAAAAGTGTGTTTTGGAGCCATGGCCCAAACACAAGAATTAAAACTTTCATTATTGTTCTGAGTGTTTGCGCCAGTGCATCTTTCTAATAAATCTTCACTAGTGAGGTCTTCATAAATTGGTTTAAGTACTGCTTGAGTATCGTTGTCAAAAGCGGGGGGATGCTTAAAAGTACTCAGTTTATTCTGTGCTGCTGCTAAACGATACTTACACCAAGAATCGTCTGGGCAGTATTGGTGCTGTGGATTGTCGTCGGTCGAGCTTCTATGGTAGAATGTGGCCCAAATAGCTTTTTTCATTTCTTCGGGTGAGTCAGGATGATTCAGAACAGCAATGCCATAAAAAGCGGATAATTCGGACATAACTTTACAGTTAAAGCCAAAGTTTTCGGAGTATCGGCTTTTTTTTTGGATGTCGATTTTTTCGCGCATGATTTTTTCGCGCCTGATTTTTTCGCGCCTGATTTTTTCGCGCCTGATTTTTTCAAGGCAGCTTCTTCTATAGCTTTTTTAGCTTTTTTTTAACTGAGTTAACTGCTTCTTAGCCTCTTTGGCTCTCCGAAAGATCCTTTTTTTCACGTGTAAAACGCATTCTTTCTTCTTTACAATTACTTCGTCTCCATAAGGTTTTTCATCGATTACATTTTTGAAGGTTTTGGTGTCACTGTCACCTATATAATATTCATAAATAGCTTTATAAAGTTCAATGGATCTTTTGAACATGTCCAGAATTCCATTCGATTCCATCATTCCAGAACTACCTTCATGATTAGCTGTGCAATCTTGTTCATGATCTTCAAACCAAGCTTCAAATTCAGGAGTATTATGGTCACCATCGTAGGTTTCACACGCTCTGCAAAACTTTGACTTCACTTCGAGATCTAAAACTTTATTTGTATATTTGCCTATCAAACTGACTAAGCCAAGTAACGACGAAAAACTTCTTTTTGGCCATGAACTATCTCCGGAGACTGTGAGCCGATTTTCAATCTTGCCAGCTGCTGCGTTTGCTTTTTTCTCCTCATTTACAGCTTTTTTAAAAGCTAATAATGCTACTGATTTGGCTGCTATGTGAATGTGATTAACAATATCATAATATCCATTTTCACTAAATCCAGTACACAAATCCATCAATCCACAAAAAAGATTCAGACCTTGAATACCTATGCCAAGAAGCCTCATTGCGAAAGCAAATCTTCTGTATTTCGTAACCAGAGCTAATTTTTGGACTCGATGGAATGCGAACGTCATTCAAAACGCACTTCACTTTTGCATGTTTTACAAATCACAATGTTCTGTAAGGCCAAGAATACACTATAAGAGACTATACAGTATAGCATAGTTGGATCGACTGCAACTTGAAAATCAGGATCACTATTATGAATTTTTTTTGCAGAAGTACTAGTTAAACTTGAATCAGCATCAGAAGTATTCCGATTCCCGTGAAACGAGAGTTTTCTTGATCGGCCTGGCTTATTTTCGTTCTCTCTGCTGCCCTTTCAATCACACATAGTAAAAATACTACTTTTTCACAACGGTTCAATTTCAAAACGACCCGACGCTTGGGATGACTGAGCGGGCACTGAATTAGGTAAATGGCCGCCAAAACTGCTATTTACGAAGGGCGATAGGAGCAGGACTAGGATTAAAGATGGAGAGGGGGCAGCGGCAGCGCAACGCCGGCCGCTGCAGGAGCAGCCGAGCGCGCGCGCTCAAACGCGGTAGGTGCTGCCTCTTTTCTGCCTGTTCCCGGCCGTAGGAACTAATTGTATGAGTTTTAAAATATTTCTAGATAGTATTGCTATCGAATAATTAAATAAAAAAAAATGATTTTTCCAAAAAAATCCACCGCAAACCTGCCTTAAAGTAGGCAAAGAGCTTCCTCGTTGTAGTCTGTCCAACTGCTCAATGGGTAGTAAAACCATTTTCTTGGCTTTATCCATCATAGTATTTTATTATTATAATGGTGTATCAGTAACGTCACTTAAAAAACTTGAAATCAGTTGAGGTAAAACGGATTCGAGTAGGGTTGGCACAAATTTTCCTCCTTTTTGAACTATAACACGTTTTTTCTTTTTCCAACTGTCTTTTGTTTTTCTTATAGTCTGACTTGACAAATGTCTAATAATGTTTTTGTATCGTTTTAATTTTTTAAACTGATGATTTTTTAGGGAAACTACACCTTTGAGTATATTTAATGCACATTCACAAATGTATTTTATCAATTTCGTTTTTTTAAACGTTGCTGCTTATTTGCGTGTAACAAAGCCTGCAGAAGCACAAGGTCTTTTTTTTCAAACACTGTTTCCTTTTTATTACTACTTTGTTGCGAACGGAAATGAGCTTTCCGCCGCTTGCTCTGTGATGCGTTCTTTACCATTATTAAAATGTAACTGACTAAAGCTAGGAAGTGTCGACTTATTTTTTTGTTTTCAAACTAAAGCCATGTATTTACTTGAGTAGTATTTAGGTAAATAAACGTAATAATACTCGTCATCTGGGAAAATACACGTACTAAACCGAAATTCATTCGGAGTTTTTTAAGTGAGATCTAATAAAATGATTCACAGCATCCTGGTAAGCCTCTTGTAAGAATTTAGGGTCTTCGGGATATATCTGACGGGCAAAATGTAGAATTTGTGCTCGATCGCGAGGGTTTTTAAACAGAACAATATAATTTGAATTTAAGCTGACATCACGTTGTCCATGCCCTTGATGAAAAATATTTTGCGTGATAAATACAACACTGATATTTTTATGAAGACTTCCCTTTGTAAATAAGTCGACTATAGTATTATTCGAAGATTCGCGCATCAAATCGTGAATTATAATGAGTTTTTTAAGATGAGGATCATTCGAATAATCCTCGGCTCTTGGTAGCCCTTCACGCAACTCTATATTTTGACCGATGTTCGAAAAATTTTCACTTTTGTAACCCTCTTGCCACTCAGCGTAATAAAAAAGTATTCTATCAAAATGCACGTTGGCCATTTGTTCGCGAAATTTTAAAAACTTTTTAACAAATTCCATTTTAGCCGCTTTCGTAGGCCCGGCTATTATACTAGTCCACGGATGATACCACCGCATATCCATGATGACAATAAACTGTGTAAAATATAAACCACATGCATAAGAATATTTTCTCAGTACTAGCAGTAACGGACGAAATTCAGCAGTTTCGCCAGCATTTTCGCCAGTGGCGCGGCGCGGCGGTAAATCAGCTAAATTAACCGCGGGCCGAAAAAGCTTTTATACGTATGCCTAATCAGCTTGTTAACGGCTGCACGTGTGAATTCAGCTGCTTAGACACGGGCACGCGTTCTTGCATCATGAACCTACCGAAATTTAAATTCAGAACATCTGACACATTCCCACGCGTGTGAAGATTTTGACTGTATTGAAATCTCGTTAAAATTCAATCAAAACGTAAAATTGGATAAGTGGTTGGAATTTTCAAATACTTTGAAACATATGTCTGCCTGGTTAATTGGTAGCCATATGTCACCGTGACTAATTGATAGCCATATGTTCAACCTCAGAGGGGATAGAGGGAGCCAGAGAGGAACAGAGGGAGCTAGAGGTTGTGGAGCGAAACATATGCCTATAGAGGAAAACATATGGGATAGAGGGAAGCATATGGATATAGAAGGAAACATATGGTATTAGAGGAGAGGGAAAGAGGTGAGAGTTTCTATTTAAATCTCATTAGAATCTAATTTAAGCGTGAAACTGTAGGGATATATATATATATATATATATATATATATATATATATATATATATATATATATATATATATATATATATATATATATATATATATATATATATATATATATATTGTAAAATCTAAAAAAAATATTTTTATTATTATTCGTTTTATTATGAATATTAAACTTCAAAGTAACATTTTATTATGGTTAACAGACTCACATACATAGTAATAACATGACTTAGTAATATATTTTCATTGGCTTAACTTGAAATAGTATTTTTTGATTTTGGTAAACGCTTTTGTACATAATTTCACTTAAATATACGAGGTCTGTCCCAAAAGTATCCGACGTACGTTCATATCTTCGCGCGGAGAGACTCAGGCGACCTCTGGAGGGTATGAACGTCACCAGCAACTCCTAACCTTCTCGTCAGTAGCCTGAGATACCGATGAAACGCCTTAGTTCCCGCGCAGCGTGTATTTGTTTACAACGACTTTTTTGCGTTCGTGGCAATTTGCTTATTGCTAAAAATGGCAGAACGAACCGAACAGCGAATTTGCATAAAATTTTGCTTTAATCCTGGTAAAAGTTGTGCGGAAACTATTGAAATGTTGACAAAGGCCTTTAAAGATGAGTGTATGGGCAAAACACAAATAAAATAGTGGTATAGGCGGTTCAAAAGTGGCCGCACATCTGTTGACAGTGATCCTCGTTCTGGTCGACCTTCGACGGGAACATCGTCGGATAATGTCGAGCGTGTGCGTGTCGCAGTTGAACAAGATCGTCGTTTGACTGTGAGAGAACTGGAAGATGAACTTGGAATACCAAAAAGTACTGTTTGGCGAATTTTAACCGAGAATTTGGGAATGACTCGTGTGTGTGCAAAATTCATCCCGAAACTGCTCTCAGACCAGCAAAAAAACCTTCGATTAGAAATCGCTCAGGACAATTTGGAAATGATTAATAGTGATGAAAACTTTCTTAAAAAGGTTATTACTGGTGATGAGTCATGGGTTTATGGTTATGATCCTGAAAATGCCGCTTAAAGGACATCGATTCGACAATAAACAGACTGTTGAAACTAATGCGACGAATGCACTAAAGGCGATTCCGAAGTCTGACTTTCAAGAGTGCTTTAATAAGTGGAAACATCGATATGAGCATCTTCTTCAATCAAATAGGGACTACTTTGAAGGATGCCACCCCCCGGATGACGAAGAATAAATCAAGTGCCGAGAAATCGAGGTAGGTCGGATACTTTTGGGACAGACCTCGAATTTACAATACGCAATCTCTTACAACTACTTATAACCAAAAAGATAAGACTCAGTATCAGAAACAAATAGCCTTTTTTTTAATACAATAGAAACAGTTTTTGGTTCTTCACGCGTTATAATATTGTGGAGAGCAGTCTTAGCTAAAGATATAAACTTTAGAACAATTTTTTCATGAATTTTTTTATGCCTATTATTTATAAATTTTACTAAACTTTCGAAATTTATTTTTTTAGAGTTTTCATAATTTAATCTAATACCTCTGACTTTACACGTATCAAAGGATTCTCCGCTATTAGTCTTTACTTTGTAAACATAAAATTTAGGTCCACCTGAAACGAATGTCTCTATATACGCGTCTTCTGCATAACATTCTAATTCATTAGTTAACTGCCCTAAAAACGGAACAACCTCGGGCTCATACTCGTCTGTAACCTTGCTTGTAAACAGAATTCTATCTGTATCATAGTAGAGAATTCTTTTCTGTAATCTTTGGAGATATTCATAGAGCAACAGTCGAGCTTAAGCTGGTATATACGCTGCTACAGCTACGTTGCTGCAAGCAGAGCCAATTTCCACTTCGTTTTTATACTCTGACGTAACATACATAACTTTATCATTCGCTAGCACAATTTATTTTACCTCGAGAGTAGGATCCGCAAAAGTTTTCACGTGGTTTCACGAAATTATCCCTTTGTCCAAACTTTCCCCAAAATGAATTTAGACAGAGTTTCGCAACTGAACAAAAACCGGAATTTTTTTCTATTAAATTAGCTTCCAAATCAATACCCTCTTTTTCTTTATAATTTTCAATATATTTTAATCGTGAATTTTCATCTACACCATCTACAGGACAACCTGAAGCCTGCTGCTTCATTTTTAAAAAAGTATTTATATAGTCATAAAAATGACCACCGTTAACATCTTTATACTGCGTTACTTTATACTGTCAGGTAGCATGTACTTGGATAATTTTATACCCTATTTCGACAGCTTTCTTAATTTCATCAGATATCCACGTACCACGTAGGCTCTTGATTTAAAATCTCGCATCATGTACGGCATAAGGGGAAAAGTAATCTGTTGTGCATTTTTAAAATTTTTAACTAAATCTCTCGGAGATAATATGTCGCATTTGACTATACCCTCTACTTTGTCATTAAATAATTCGAAATTCATGCCACATATTTGTATACACTGAGAAGCTACGAAGATTTTGGGGTGACCAAGTGGAAACTTTCCGCGTTTACATATAAATGGACAGAGCGAGCAGACGTCTAAATATTTCACTTTTTCGCCCTCTGAGACCGAGTAATACGTTACTGTATTACCTGTTCGCCCCCCATAAAAGCTGTCTCGAGGATCTATTTTAATCCCTTTACTCAACGGATGGTCTTGTAATCGTTTTGAAACTACAGGATTTTCTGCTAAATATTTCGTAAAGTCACAACCCCACATCTTTACTAAATTATACCCTCGAGCGATAATGTTACGTGATTTTAATACTGTTGACTCATCCGCCCATTTAAAGTAGTCCCATTATTAAATACTTTATCTCGTGACTGTCTGAGACAACGAGGACAACCATGATACAACCATGGTATTCATATGCAGTGCCTTTGCCCTCACCTTCCTCCGCAGTTAAAAATCCGTCTACACGGAAACCTCCAGGTAAAACAAATTCGCGCTGTCTTGCTGCGTGTATAATTTTCTTTCTTAAACTATATTTTACACAAAGAAGCCATAAAATAGATTCTTGAGAAAATTGATTTGCTTGAGCGTAGCCATTCGTTGGTATAATACCAATACTATTTTCTAGAAGAAAATTTTTCCTAAATAATAACGAACAAGTCGAAGCAGTTGTGGCACACTCAGTAAATGGACAAACTTTATATTTTAAAAATTTGACCTAAATGTCATGCATGCACGAAATAAGATACTAACGTTCTGTGTACAGTAGTCAAGAAGTTCCTGTTGAAAGTTATATTTAACATTCTTTTCCCTACAATCTCTGTGCCATTTTAAAAATTCCTCGCGTTCGGAATTAAACATTGTATCCGGTGAAAAATCTTTTACAGCAGGAATCACACTATTATATTGTTGATTTTTTACAGTGTTAAAAAGATGAGGAAAAAATCATTTTTTCTCAGCAGCCGGTAATCCAAAAGCTTTAGGTAAAGCCGCCAATTTCATAGGCATGTAATTTATGCTATCTATGAATCTAGTTTTACCTAATTGCAATTTTATGATACTACGCCCATTTAAAATTACCAAGGGCTGTACTCTATTTGAAAAATAATGGTCACTATATGCTAAGCTATCTAAATGATACCAACTGTATAAATTTAAATTGTTTCAATTAAACTACATTTAATTTCAACAATATAAATATACTTTGTAGGTTAAATTTAAACACGTTCATCACGAATCACTTGACTTTATGGATGTACTATTTCATCAAGTTGCTATATATTTTTATTTTTTAAACAAACATATTGAAGGGATCCAAGGCAGTAAACAAGGCAGAACACAGTAGCTGATTTACGTATGTAACTTGATTTTCACGAAACTGTTAGATTTCGTGTCCTCGGGTTAGATATACTGTCGAAGCAATAAACTGTAAAATATATGTCGTATATTCGTCGATTTTAAGATTTTCTACAAGTTTTACAAGGTAGTCGTGCTAATTAATTTTCTTACAATACTTTTAAAACTTTGCTCATATGTTAATGATTATATTATCTATCACTTGTCAAAATTTCAGAAAGCCTAGCGTCACGGTAAACGAGATATTTAACCTTAAAGTTTTGATATTTAACATATAAGGCCTATAGGAAGTGATACATTTACATACATAACTTCTAGTATTTTCTTAAAATTTGTTTAAAAAACTAGTATGTTACATAAAATAATTATACTTATGATATAAAAAAAGAAGAAATATAGCTAGAGTCCCTGTTTGAAAAATATAGAAATCACACGTGTGCGCCCAATGTAATCACTATATCTATATATAGTATAATTTACATTTTCAAGCACTTATAACCCTAATATATGGTCATTTAGAATAAAATTAACTTTTTACTACGATTGTAGCACGACTACACCCTTAAATAAAGAGAATATTTCAATTATGTAAACTATCTATCAAAAACCATTAAAAATGTCAGCTTCGCACCATCCTTATCATTTCACGCTATCATGAGTAAATAAAGAAATATCAGTAAAAATAATTTGTAAATCTAAAAAAAAATGTTTTGTTGACTAAATGCTTTAAAATAAACTGACTATCGATTGTTTTTTCATTATGTACAATGCAAAAAACATTTTTAAATTTTGAGTTTTTGAAATCTAACACTACAAATCGAACAAAATCGTTAAGCGCTTTCTGACCTTTAAAAATAAATTCACGAGGGCCACAATAAAATCAATCATTTTTTAAATTATTATCTGTGTAACAATTTTCACAACAAAGTTGCGCAACGCATAAATTGACTCGATGAATAAAAGTTTTCTTATTACCGTATTCTTCATCCTGCTGTGTTTCGAAATCATAAAAAATAAATATTGTTTCTGGAAAATATTCCTTTCTTTTTTTTACTTTTGACTCTGTCACAGACTGCATATTAACATAATTGATTTGAATAATGTTCTTTTTTACATCGAGGACAATGACTAATACCACATTTATGTACACCTTTTTGATTATTGTTAATCTTGCCACAATTATGACAATACTTTATTACGTCACAAATACTTTTACCTGTTCTTTTGTTTTGCTTCTGATTTATTGAACCTATTTTTCTATGATTAATTATCATAGCAATTCTGATTGGGAAAAGATCGAGCGCAAGATGTACAAGCAATTCGATTTTCCATTACAGAGGGTACACTAGAATGACTAAAGCAGAACGGACAGATATTATAACACTTATGCGACAGTATATTTTTATACTGTATATTACATTTAACACAGTAATTATACCCCGAACATACACCTAATAATAAATTTAATATTAAATCAAAATGCCCTTTATTTCTCTTATCAACAGTGTAGAGTATATATATAGTTTTTGAACTTTCTTCATTTTTTTTATATCTGATTAAATAATCTGAACCATCAAAAATAGGTTTACCCCCCTTTCCAAATGAATTGTAATTGTAAATTACAATTCTAATTCCTTTTTGAGCAAAATAAATTTGAAATAAGTCAAACTCTACAGGGCCACAACCTTCACTTTGAACCTCTACCCCCGCATCTTTACATAAATCTTTAGCTGCCTCCGTTTGCTTGGCACGAAAGTGATGTGTAATACCTGTCCATTCTGCTTTGTACTCTTTAGTATCGGTTCTGCTTAAATGTACTACTCCGCATGCTAGGGCCCTAGGAAAACATGAGTTATCTTTGTTTTTTATTCTTAAAATGCTATTTAAATGAAATTTATTTTCATTCAAATAATCCTCCTCAGATTCAGAACAACTATTTCCCCGGCCTACAGGCATCTCTACATATATTACATTAATCGATAAAGTTTCGTCAATGCGAAAATCAGAATTGCTCTGACATACTTTGTGGAACAATTCCCACAATTCTTCAGACTTAAGGGGGTATCCCTATATAGATCGATCAAAAAATCGATTTTTTTTATTGCATAAATCGAAAGTACAACATTTCAAAAGTATGCTCTTAAAATTTCAGAGCAAAATTCAAATCCGTTCAGCCGCTATACGTATATTCGCTAACGTTAGGTAAGCGTTCGGATACAATGGCTCCCCGCTGAGCTGGGATACTTATACAATGAAAAGAGCAGATGTTCTCCGATTTATGAGTGTGTTTGTGTGTACCCTAGCAAGAATTTTCGAGTTAATACTACAATAGGACAGGCAGTGTAGAGTATAGGTATAAACTTGTTTTGGAGCGTTGGTTCGCTACAGTCGGCTCAGTTGTACTGTAACTGTTGTGTAGTTTACAGCGCTCTCACAAAATACATCATGACATCTTACCCGAAAGGTCAACATAGCGAAAACTATCGTGCAAGTCGTAGGAAGAGATCTTTTCACGGTAATCAGCATACGAGTGAAGAAGGCGAAGTGAAAGGTGTCAGTGCCAGTGCACGAAAATTATCAGCAGCAACTGCGGATGACATTCCAGTCAATCAATCTCACCGATATTGGATCATCGAATTTGTAACTATTTTCTCGGTACTTTCCGAGATGCTGTGCTGTAAAACTTGCAAAGGAGCTGTGAATTTTGAAGAGGCTGGCTTCCGTGGTTTCGGCTGGAAACTTACTGTTTCGTGTAAATGTGGCATGATTACTATACCTTCTGGCCCTCACTAAATGAAGTAAATCGTCGTATAGTGTTTGTGATGAGACTTTTAGGCATTGGTTTGCAAGGAATAAATTTATTTTCGAATTTGATGGATTTCGGTGAAGGACTTAGTAATACAGCATACGACAGTATATTGGAGCACATTCATCAAGCGACAAAAATTTATTTCAAAATAACAAGTCAAAAGGCTGTCGAAGAAGAGAAAAAATTGAACGAGCAAGCAGAAAAGCCATTACTTGAAATGAAAGTATCCGGCGATGGATCGTGGAAAAAACGAGGCTTCTCTTCGAAAATCGGCGTGACAACGCTGATATTATATAACTGCAAAATGTGTCTATCATGCCCTCATAAGAAAAACACTCAAGAATATGTCGATGGGCACGAAAATTATGCTGACGAATGTGCTGCAAATCACGAAGGCTCTGCAGGAAAGATGGAAGTCGACGCCGTTATAGAAATGTTTGAGCGTTCGTTTGATGACTACGGCATACGATACAGCGTTTATATCGGCGACGGCGACTCGAAGACTTTTTCTGCCGTTTTGAAAAGGAATCCTTACGGAGATGAATTCCCGGTGGTAAAATGTGAGTGCATTGGTCACGTATAAAAGAGAATGGGAACGCGTCTTCGTAATTTAAAAAAAAATGAAAAATTGGGAGGTAAAGGCAAACTTACCGATACCCTTATTAAAAAGTTAAGTACTTATTACGGACTTGCCATAAGAAGGAACGTGAACTCAAAGCAAGATATGAGAGACGCTATTTTGGCTACATACTATCATATGTGCTCGACTAACGAAACAGCACAGCATCAGTACTGCCCTCCGGGAATCGACAGCTGGTGTGAGTGGCAACAATCGCAGGTAGTCGGAGCCAACGTGTTTGACCATCCCCCAGCTCTTCATCAAGATTTACAAAAGCATTTATTGCCTATTTATGAAGATTTGTCAAGAGAAGATCTGTTGCAAAGGTGCTTGGGGGGACATACCCAAAATGCAAATGAAAGTTTTAATGCTCTTGTATGGCGCTTGGCTCCTAAGCATCTGCACTGTTGTTCAAAAACTGTTAAAATTGCAGCTTGGATTGCTGCTTGATTATTCAATGACGGCTATAAATCTATCCTGCAAACAATGAAGATCCTTGAGTTCACCATTGGAATGCCAACTTACAACCACGCGAAGAAAATGGATGACAAGCGACTCAAGCGTCAGGAGCTGAAGAGTGCGAGTGCCACTAAAGAAGGCAGATTGGCTAAAAAATCAAGAACTGCTGCTTATAAAGAGGAAGAAGATGACCTCGTCTATGGCCCTGGCATAGCCGATTAAGGAAAAAGTGAAAAAATAATGGTGAGTCTATCAAAAATGCGATTGCAGCTACTGCGAACTTTAAAACGCGTTTTTCTCGAAAAGAAAATTTCTTTATTGTCCGTGTTTGTGTGCACAGTTTCTCGGCGAGTTTTCAACTTATCACAAAAAAAACGCCATTTTGAAGGTAATTTCATAATCTAGTCGATGAACCTACTTGTTTTTGAAATAAAAATTTATTTAACCACAATTTTGCAATAATAATAAAAAAAAAATTACAGTTTTTTTTCAAAAGTCCACCATATTGCTATGGAATTTTGTTATACTTTTAATTTAGGTTAGTCGACGAGATTTAGACCTAATAATAACAAAAAACTTTTTTTTTTATGTTTCAGAGAGATACGACGACGACAAGTCTGCACACAAAATTGTAGGAAGAAAAAAAAAGTTCATGGTTCATCATTTTTTTATCACTAGCATAAACAAAATAATGTAATAAAAAAAATAAGAAATGCATATTTAATGTTTGAATAATAAACCAAAAAATATTCAAATAAAAATCTTATATAGTTATTTAAAAAAAAATTCGCAAAGTTTCAGTTTATTTTTGCCCATCTATATAGGGATACCCCCTTAAAATGTTTAACAGCTACAAACCTACTACCTGCACTACCCTGACCAAAACGCTCAGAGCTTAAAGTAATCCCTATCATGTCGGTTGGGGCTCTAGACTCTAAAATATGTGAAGTTATTTCCCTAAATGCTTTCTCAACTAATTTAACAGGGATCATATTATCCTTCGCTGGTAAAATCTTAAATCGTATTTCGCGCCCTGTAGTATTAAAACGAGGCACGCGTCGCTCGTTGTCACTTTCTACCTCTACATATTTTAATCTAAGTACCTCATGTTCTTCTTCTCCTCCTCCTCCACCTCTTAATTGAATGTTAGAATTTTCAGGACCAGCTAAATACGAACATTTTATATGTATGACTTTTTAAAAGATTAAAAAAAAGTTTTTCTTGATAAAAGTTTTTTCTAATAAAAGTTAAATTTGCTAAAAAAGTTTTTCATAAAAGTCTTTTTCTTAAAAAATGTTTGATTATAAAAATATTTTTATTAAAAAAGATTTTCTTAAAAAAAATTTTTAAACTAGTTATTCTGAAAAAATTTTTCCTTTAAAAGTTATTCTTAAATGTATGCATTTTGAAAGAAAGTTCTTTTCGTATTAATTATATATATATATATATATATTTATATATTGTTACTTACTTAAAAAATGAAAATTATATTTTAAATGAATATTATAATTTTTTGTTTAAAATTACTCTACGATTCAGAAAACATTCCGAGTGAATCGAATGCTTCAAGTACAGAAGCTGCAGAAGGAGGATATAAATGAGGTGATTCTAAATACTCTTCAAAAATCCAGTTCGCGACTCGCTATGCTGTCCATAAGAAAACATCGGTACGATGAAATCGTTGGCGAGCTTGAATGGAATTTTTAAAGTTTTTAAAACACATATTCTCTTTTTACGGAATATATAAATAAATAAATATATAAATAACAAGTTCTATTTACTCACCAAAAGCGGCAATTTTGCCTAATGCAATGTCATTATGCACATGACGAGGAGGTTGACCAGGCGTAATCCAAATATTCTCATTGGATTCGTCGCGGCCCCGTATACGAGGAAAATCACTGAGATCCGGCACATGTATGTCGACATCCGGATATTCCTCATGGTCGTCGAGATCGGCATCAGCCAATAGAGCCTCTCGTGCAACATTTTCAACCTGATCTACGGTTTCATTGTCGAGTCGCATATAATATGCATTCCACGCAGTTGCATTTTCCGCGGGCTCTGTAGCTTGCTGAATCTCTGCAGCTTTCCGTATCTCAGCAAACTCGTTCTGAAGCACTCCCTGTGGCGCTCGTCGCGGGTCCTCTGGCTCAACGGCTCTACTGTGCCGGTGTATGGGCAAATCCATATGCGCACTAACAGGTATGATTCGCGCACGCAATCGGGATAATGCAGTATTTTCAATGTATGAAGCTGAAAAATAATCAATTTAACTATTAAGCACACACTATTATTATTACACTATCATGTATTTCACTTTTTAAACACTTACCGAGATGATCGTAGTGTTGAAAAAACCCGTTTAATGACGTATAATTTCGAAAACCTCGGATACACAATATAGCTCCCGCTAATAATGTCGCGAGATCATTTTTGTATAAAAACATTCGATAAATTTCTAAAAATTGTGGCACTGATTACGTCCATAAATACCTCACCAACTTGTTCAAGAGGCATTTTATTTAAATCCTCGAGAAATAAAGCATTGTAATGCTCGTACAAAACAGGCAAAAAAACAGAACAAAACCCTATAATTCGCGATACAACCGTGTCAAAATCCGTTAAAATTTCGTTTTCCATTTTTGTCGATACGTTGGCTTCTTTCTCGATAAAGAATAGATGCGTTCGCGACGGAGAAGCAAGACTGAATGACTCTGACATTTTGACAAGTTTACACTATCTTGACCTCTACAGCGAATTTTCAGGATGTCAGGACCACCAAGAGTTACATATACTTGTGCACAGAGAGAAAAAGAGAGAGAGAGAGAGAGAATTTCATCACTCTCATAATCTTAAAAGTAGCCGCTCAACCTCTTAGACTAGCCTTTCCTCTAATCTCCAAAGGTCGCAGTTTTTTCACAGTAGAGCATCATTCGTTCAAGCGACGTCAACTTGTGATCACATGTGTAGTTACATTTGACACTTTGGAGACCTCCGTGCTGCGATCGTAAATTTTGTTATCGTCTTTGCCGTTCAAGGAAAAATGGCACGGCTCATACTTTGTGAGAATAACTCGCAATATATGAACAAAGAAGAAGAAGAAAAATGAGTGATTATGGCGGCTACACACGACGAAAAGAGACCACCAGCGTACCATAATATAGTCTCTACATCATATCCTTTAAACAAATTTGGATCGAAAAAAGCAAGTGTCGGAATTCAATTACCGCATAATCAGGAGCTTCAACTAGTTATACAATTTTCCAGTAATACACAAGTTACAGGACTTACTATCGACTCTGATACTTGGGTCAAAATTCAATACAATCCTTAGTGAAATCAGTGAATATTTTTCTTCAGAGTGTACGGATGAAAATTCACCTTCCCGGTTAATAATGAACGATTTGGAAATCATTTTTACCAAGTCTTACGGCACTAATCTTCCGACGAAAATCGAGCCAAACGTAAGAGATGCTATCAGCCGGCTATTGTTATGCAAAAAGCAACATTTGAAGGATTTAAAAACACGACTGTCTGCATAGAAGAACGTTATCGGCGGCTTTAACGTGTATTACCAGACATTGTAAAGTGTAAAAAGATTATTTGTGAACAATTGAAAGAAGTTTTGACCGACATCGATATTAATACTCAAAAAGGCTACGATTTTGTAAACGTGTTTTTGTACCAAAATAACGATTTTAAAACTAATGTAAAAAGTAAATTTAATACTTCAGAATGTACTGTATTTTTAGAACATTATTTTGAAATTGTATGCTTAGAATTTACATCTTTTCAAACTAGTTATATTATTCAAGTAATACGCAACTCTTAATTATATAAAAAGTGATATGTTTAAAAAATAATGTACTTAAAAAATGAATGAATAAATGTTTCAAATCAATCTCTTATGTTTTGACCTTAATAATACCTTCATCATAACATTATCCCTATGTATTAATCATAATTTTAAAAAATCTTTCCTCTGGTTTATGTTTTTATATACATATAAAATTATACATATATCTTGTAAACTCTCTCTCTCTCTCCCTCTCTATCTCTCTCTCATTTAGCGTACCCACTTCCCTCCCTTCAACTCACGGCCCTCTCTCTCTCTCTCTCTACTACACGCTGACATTCTCTCTCTCTCTCTCTCTCTCTCCCCAGCCCCCACGCCATGCATATACCGACTCTCTCGCTCTCCACTACAAGCTGACACACTCTCTGATATGCCAACTCCCTCTCTCTGTCTCTCTACACCGCTGATTCTCCACCAGCCCCGACCAGGAACTCCGCCACGATCATCCTGTCCTCGAAATGTACATAAAAAAACTCGCCAACTCACCTACACCATCTTCCAGTGCGGTATCTTCTACCCCCACGGTGGTTCTCCAACAGCCTCCGAGTAGGACCTCAGCCACTGCTCCCGCGCTATGCCCAAAATAGAAGTCTTACACCAACTTCGGCCACGCCCCCTGCGGTATCTTCTACCCCTACTACTTATATTATAGGACATGTCCTGACTGACTGGTTTACTGACCGACTCATCAATACGACGGGGAATGCTAGGAACTTGAAATTTGAACGGTATATACAAACGTACTTAATTTTATTTTTAGTTGCTAACTACATAATCGACCCTTTTCAGGGCCACATTTTAATCTTAATTGTTATTAATTTATCATTCTAAAGGTTTTTTAATATTAATTTCTTCAAAATAATTTCTGGGTTGTTTTCCTAATCGATCGTTAATTGGATAAATTTTTTAAATTTGGAATCCAAAAGTGGTCAAAAATGGCGAAATGAGATTTTACGGAATATGAATTTTTTTCATAATCTCTAAGCCCTGATTAAATATTATCATTTATTATCATTTAAAAAAAATTTTAATGCCAATTCTAGAAAATAATTTCTAGAATTCAAATTTAATCAGAGAGAAAGCTTTGTGATAGCAAAAAAAAAAGTTTTGCTAAAACCATGCTAGAAACATGTGGTGAGATATAAGGAATCAGAATACACTATTTTTTAGAAAATGTCTGTATGGATATGTGCGTGAGTGTGTGCGTGTGTGCGTATGTGCGTGCATGTGTACATGCATGCGTGAGTGCGTGCGTGCATGCTTGCTTACATTTTTTGAAATATATTTATTATTTCTGAATTTTTTAAAATACGATTATTAAAATACTTTATTTTGTTGATGATTGTCAAATAAACGGTACTTTTACTGTCGCCAATACTCTGAGTAGAAAATAAATATTATTACGGTCTTAGAAACACTTGAAGTTTTCCAAAGAATTTGAACTTCTTGAACACAAAATTAAGATAAATTTGATATATTTTAAATTTACACGCTGTATAGGTGTGTATAAAAACTTTATGATTTAATTATATCTAACCTATTTTAGAAAAAAGTATTTGAAATAAAGCATTTTAAAATACGTATTAAAAAATGTATTTGAAATACAGTATTTTAAAATACAATATTTTTAATAGTATGTTGTGTACCTAGGGCTTAAAGCGTTTGCGAGCCGAAGACGAGTACTGCAATCTCCATTCTCGGTCTAAAAAAGCCCACTTTGCCCTTGGTGCACACCATATTTTTTGTAACGCATGTATTGATTTTTGCGTTTTTCTAGCATATTAAGCGGGGATATATATATATATATATATATATATATATATATATATATATATATATATATATATATATATATATATATATATATATAATAATATATATATATAAAATATATATATATATATATATATATATATATATATATATATATATATATATATATATATATATATATATATATATATATATATATATATATATATATATATATATATTAGGCTGACCCTTATTTACCAAATTGCCTGGATACTGGCTCCCCTCACCGAAATCGATAGTTTCTACCTAAAAACTAAGAATGCCGCAAAAAAGACCGATTAAAAAAGCTTTTAACCCGTTTCACTTTCATAAAAACGCTTTTTTTACTGTTTTTTTTCAAAATTTTCATGTTTTTGAGCTCCCCCTTCTCTATAAATTTTTTTAGGAACTTCCAATCTAGTTAGATAATTAATGTGGGGTAAACAGAGCCTCTAGTTGTGATTTTGGGTGAAAAAATTTTTTTTGGCCAAGATTGAGGAATTTATTTCAGTTAAAAAAATCACAAAAATTCCCTTTTTTCGCGGTTTTTCTAATTTACCGATGGGTTACCTGACAACCTGACAACCCACTTTCAAAAGAGTTTAGATCAAAATTAGACCATTGTTGTCGAAACCTTCTAAACATCGGAACATCCGGACCACTAGTGACAGAAAATTTTTGTTCAAATGCTGCTCTTAATAAGAGTTCGAAAATATGGTGTCGACAAGCTAAATAAATCAAATCTTTATTTATTAGCTGCTCTAAAAGCAAAGCTGTACCACCTTTAGATCCTAGATTTACATTTGTGGTATCACAGCACAGTGCATTTATTAAATTTATAAGTCCCCAATCTTTCATCGCTGCAAAAACTGCTGAAGCTGTCGTACGTGCCATCTGATTTTGCAATGCTGGAACATCGATCATTTTTGTAAATTTATCGCTCGATACTAATATTGGCAATCTGTCTACTTTCTTACAAGTTAAGTCATTTGAAATTAATTTTCCGTCCCAGTGCACAATTAAATAAGCCACAGGAGTATCCTGAATCAGCTGCTTCATTTTCTGATATTCTTGGTTCCTTATTTCAGCCCTGGCACGATTTATGGATGTTCGATTGAGAATTAAGGAATTAACGTCAACTTTTAATGTATTAGCAATAAGGGCGGTTATGAAAAAAGCATCTCTGTCAGAAACTTTAGCTTTGTCAAATGCTGCTACAATTTCTGGGGTCATGACAGTAATGGTTCCTCTGCTGTTTTTTTTTCTCATAATCTCTCCCTGTTAATTCAACAACTATACCAGAACCTTGCGAACTGTATGTTTCTTCGCTGGAAGATTGTTGTAGTTCTGGAAGATTATGGTGGTTTTAAATTTGAAATAAAAATTGTATTTGACATATTAGACTGATTGCATTTCAAATCGAAAAACGGTCTGACATTAGCCTTCAATTATTGTCCAAACGGAATATATTATTCTACTCGGAAAATAAGTGGACACGTATTTTTTTGTTTCATTGTAGCGTCGAAATTGCATGGAATCTGCGAATTTGAAAATTGCATCCAAAACTAGAACGTTCGAACTACATTTTTCTTGCATAATTCCAGACGGCTACAATTTCTCCACACAAAAAAGTACGGGATCAAACATGTACCATTTGATAGATGCTTCCCTCTTCTAACAATACAAAAAAAAATTGAGCAAAAAAATGGCCTTTTCGAGAAAAATGCATTTGCATAAAAAGTGTAGTTTTCAATAAAAAGCATAGATCTCCGTCATTTTTTAATTTTTTTGTAATTTTTTGCTTAAGATTAGAGAGGACACAAAGCTAACTGAAATAAAAAAAAAGTAAACCAAAATGCATTTAAAATCCGTGAAATGGTAGCAGTCTGAAGTTATGCAAGAAAAATGCAGTTTGAATGTTCTAGTTTTGGATGCAATATTCAAATGCGCATATTTCATGCAATTTTTACGCTACAATGAAACAAAAAAATACGTGTCCCCTTATTTTCCGAGTAGAATAACATACTCCACTTGCACAGTGATTGGCGGCTAAAGTGTCTAACCGCTGTTCGATTTGGAATCAGCCATTAATCAAGGTTGAAAAGTTGATGTAAAAATATATTTACTTGTCACAATACTTGTATTCCCATCAGATCCACCATCGTCAACTAGTACATTTTGGCTAAATTTCTGACTAAGTTCCTCTTCTGGTCCAAACAGTTTTTCAGATGCAGATTGATCCAAAATGTCAAGTTTCACTTCTGACTCAACTACTTTAGGAGGATAAGATTGATTAGGCATCTCAATGTCACTTTGGACTGAAGTGTCTTCATCTGAAATAAAATGTAATTTAAAAAAAATACCAAATAGAATAATAATCAAATATGTTATAAGTATATTATTTACCTGAAAGTTTTGTAGGTTCTATAGGAGATAATTTGCTCTTAATATATTCAACTAGTTGTAACAGAAAATTTATTTTTACAAAGCCGCCGTCCATCGAACCAAGTACTTTGATGTTGTCATCTTTGGAAATGTCAAAAACATCAGTCATTGTTTCATGAAAGTCAGTCACTTTTTTAGTTACCCTATTCTGAAATTTTCGAACGTCCGCAAAGGATTCGTACAGTCTTTTCAATTTATCGTTACATTTATCAATTCTTTTCATATTTATTGATGATTTCTCCCATATAAACATAACTTCCTTTATTACTGTCCTAATAGCATCAGATACTTTGATATTTTTCGTTTGTGTTTCGTATAATAGCCTTCGAAGAACATTTAAATTGGACGGTAAATATTGCGTATCAAATTCCGAAATCAAATTATTTTTTTATATCGAATATTTGTGAATCTTGTTGATTATAACTCATGTTTAGTCTCTAATAGAATTCAGCAAAATTTTCTCAATTTATTCTTGAAGATTTAAAGAATTAGACAACCTGTAAAATTAATAATCACCTAGTTACAATAATTGACCACCAAATGACAAGGTTAAAAAAAATTCAACTCATTGTGACGTACTGGCTTTTATTATTAATAAATAAAGCCCGAACGTTACGGCGTTTCTCGCGTCGCGCCGAGCGGTTTGCACACATCTGGATGGAAAATTCCAAGTCCTTGTATTTGAATTTCCATTATACTGACGTTGTTGCATTGAAGTTGAAGTCTTTCAACGTTAGGTGCTGAATAGATCCATTCGTTCGTTTCAGGCAGGTGTGTCCATTCCGTTGATGTTTGTTCCTTTGTATGAATGTTGCAGTCTTCCCAAATGATTACTGATGAGTTTGTCAGTAGTTGGAGTTCGCAGGAGGTTACTCTGTGAATGATGGTCTGGTAATTGCAATATGTGGTTTTACTGATTTGTAGGTATTTTTCGAAATCCTCTTCGTTGAAGAATGAGTGTTGTATGCTTCCTTTGGTCCTGGTGATATAACGTCCTTTTGGCGGGATGTAGCCGGATGGTCCATTGAGTTGAGGTGCTAGGATGGAGTGTATTCTGTACAATTCGTGAGCAACTATTTGGAATAAAGGGAATGTGGTTCCTATTATTATTGTTGTTCCTTTTCTTCGGACGTCAACTTGTAAAATTTTTCTTGCGTCTGGTGAGTAGAAATCTATTTTTGGTAAGTTAGTATTTGGTTTCCTATTTTGTATGTGTCGCTTGATGTTGTCTAGGAGATCTGATGGTAGTAACAGAGGGCTGGTTCTTCCTTCTTGAGCATAGCGGATAATTTCTATTATTTCGTTGTATATATTGATGTGGTGGTCCAGTGATGATTCCAGTGTGATCAGCCATGACTGAGCAAAGCTGAAAAATTGCGTGACGTTTTGGTAGAAAATTCTTGCTTCTTGTATGGTTGTGTTGTGGTGTATACTGGTGCGTTTCTTTAATGCTTCTAATTTTTTTTGTTGTCTGGTGATTCCGTTGACGATTAGGGTTGGTGCGGTGTACCAATCTTGCTCTGTTTTATCTTCTTTAGTAATATAGGTGATCTCGAAATTGTAAAGGTTGGGTATAGACTGACTTGAAGTTGTTGATAAGGTTAGTATTAAATTGTTTAGAAGTTCCTTGAGGTTATTGGTCGTCGTTAGTTTTTCTAATAGGAAGTTTGTTCTGGATATATAAAGTTGGCATTCGGTGGGTATTCCGGGACATTCTGACAGGATATTCTTGATCTGTTTGTGGAGATCGTTGTTATCATAGCTGACTGCGTTGATGTCTATTTCTGCAATTGCCTTATGGTTGTTCACTTCGTTGTACATATCTCCTATGTATTCAAAGTACAGTCCAGGATTGTTGGAAAGGTAGGAAATATTGTATGGATTAGACATGGAAATAGGTGCTACTGCTACGGTTATAAAAATTATTACTGCGTGCATTTTCTGTGGACAAAGAATTGGTTTATTAATTTAAAGAAAAACGTAGTTATTTGCCCAATAAGTTGTGCGATAGTAAGCTAGGAAAGATAATGATTGGGCATGCACATGCGCAAACATCATCAAACTTTTTTTTTTTCTTTTTGTATGTTAGTTATTTTCTTCGTCTTCTGAGGCGTTGTCGTTTAAGGTGGGGTCAAACATAGATAGACATGATGCTCTGTTAGACGGCAGTTTGGATTGTGGTTGGAAAATTGAATTAATAGGATGTAATTCGCAATCAAAGCTTTGGCTGCGGGTGTCTGGTAGTTTTGGTTTGTTGTGTTTTATAGGGCATTTGATGCAGAAAATGATAATTAGTATGATTAAAAATAAGAATATGAAGGAGTTGGATCCAATAGATCCGTAAGAAAAGTAGGTGTGTAATGCTTTATTGTCTTGCTCTGTTAAGAAGTTATCATATTTATCTTGAATGCTTTTGAGGGTTATTCCTGCTTCTAATTTAGATGATTGGTACTTTGGAATAAATTCGAGATATGGTAGGGAATCATTAACTGTTTTTATTTTATGAAAGATTAAGTTATCTAGACTGCTGATATTTAAGCTGATTTTCGGTAGGTATAAGAATTCGGTAATTGTATCTATCGTCTTCATTCCTACGAGGGTCGTGTGACCTTGTCTGGCGGAACAGCGGGGTTTCATTTGTAACAGCCCGATTCCATGTATTTTAACGAGTTCGTGCTGCTGTCCGGGACAAAGTATTTGTAGGGTTGTGATCTGTGACAGGGAATATAGCCATGCGTCTACTGAATCAAGATGGATCCAATGTTGTGTATAGTGCGGTATATAGTTGATGTTGCATTTTGATAAACTTTCTGTGCCAGGTTGATTCAAGAGCAAGTATTCGAATGCCATATCGCCATCTGCTTCGTAAATGGGTTCGGAATGTGTACATACTCTATGATTAATTGTGTGTTTGCATTTCCTTAGGCTTTCTTCTGATAGGAAACTATAAGCTCTTTTATCGTGGCTTAGTGCGATGTATTTGGCTTGAGTTTTTATAAAAGCAGATGCAGTATGACCTTGGTAAGTTTGAGGTATTGGGATCGGGTGCATTCGGTAAAGTTCAGTTGCAAATTTATTTAGCATTGGGATTGATATTTGTACTATGAATTTGCTACGTCTAAATGCTAGTCTGACTGGGGCTATATCGGTCAATTTATCGGTTCTTGCATGTTCTATCGGAATCGGGAATTCATACTCGGGATGTAGATCTACTATCTGGCGTATAATTTGTTGTAGTTTATTTGTTGATATGAGTGATGGATGGAGTATACCCCTCCTGGCTTTATGAACTGCATCGAACATGGTTTGGAAGGTATCTTGGTATAAATTTAGAGCTGTTTCTATTTCATTGATGGTGGCTGTGATTTCTCGTGTAACGTTATATCGTTCCCATAAGTTAGCTAGGTCGTGCATTGTTTCTGTAGCTTCGAATAATTTTCTAATACTGAGGTTGATTGCTATTTTCGTGTTATTTAATTCACTTTCTACGTAACCCAATTTATGTTGTATTAAGTGTGTGTCTTCCTTTGCGAGTCAAGCGAGTTTTGTTTGACCCTTAAACAGTTGTTCTATTTGTTCGGAAATGTGTTCGCCATCAGATTCAGAAAGGGTGCCAAATAAGGTTTTACTTATACTCCCTATGAATCCAAATGGCGCACTTCTCTTTTTGATGGTAGTTGCTGTTGGTGAATCCGTTGGGTCTTTGGCTTCGACTTCTTGCATGGCGTCGACAAGATCCTCATGTGTGATTTTTACCCTTTTGATTCGTTCTTGTATGAAGTCTAGTCTTTTAGTTAAGATGGTGCAAAAATAAGGGTATGCATAGCACGAGTTTCTTACCAATCTTACAGTATTGTTCATTTCTGTTGAATTGAAATGTAGAGGCGTGATATCGATAAATACGATGATTTTCCAGTCCGCTTGTGTATAACGGATGTCTTGCAGCCTTTCATAGTAAATACCTGGGTTCTCACTTATTTCCTGGATGGAATAAGTTTTCTCAGTGTGTCCTTGAGACGACAGGATTATCAGGATGAGGTATTGCCACAGGTTCCACATCTGGAACAGATTTATCCATATTGTTGGTAAGCAGGCTTTATTTTATCTATGTGTTTAAGGAATCTGTGTCCTTGTTCGTCTTCTAGAACAACGTTATGTTGCTCTAGTATTTCTGTTATGTTATATGGGCCTTTATAGGTTTTATCTAGTTTATTAATTCTAGGTTCCTTAAGTACATATACTTTGTCTCCAGGGGAATATGGGTGATCTTTAGCCTTTCTGTCGTAGTAATGTTTGGTTTTATGTTTCGACTCTATCAGGGTTTTAGTTGCTATTTCCCTAGTGTCACGTAGTCTGTTAACTAAATCAGTTATGTATACTGTGTATGTTTCGGTGTCGTTTGAAAATGAAGTGGGGGTGCGAGCAGGTTTTCCAAAGATTAACTCAAAGGGTGTAAAATTCGTTGATTGATGGACGCTGGTGTTATATGAAAAAATAGCGAATGGTAAAATTTTATCCCAGCCGTCGTACTCGTTGATGTATTGACGAATATATTCTATGAGGGCGAGATGGCTTCTTTCCAAACTACCATTAGATTGGGGGTGGTATCCTGATGTTGTGACTTGTGGTATTGTTGTAGTTCCATAGCAAACGAACAGTGTGCATTCACATCTACCTAAGATTTCCCTTAACAAATCTAGGAAGGTCGAAAACGTTATTTTGTCAGTCATATCGTTTTGTTTGGAAATTCTTAGAATTTTTATGCTGTATTTCGTTAGAGAATCAGCGAGACTTTTTAGAACCTCCTTTAGGTCTTGGATTCCGAAGTTGTCTATATGACCTTTTGTTAGAATTGCACTAAATATTTTTGTTTTAGGTTTCGGGATTACAATAATTTGTCCCTTCTTCGGCTTGATACCTTTTATGTCATTTTTATCTATCCTTCCTAAATCAAGCAAGAGTTTAGACACGGGTGTCGTAAATTCGCAATCTGCTGACAGGAAATGTAGTAGGTTATCTCTTTTGTCGGTGAGTCCCTCGTTTATGAGTTTAATGACTAGTTTGTTGTCGGATGCTTTCGAAAAGTTAGGGTAGAATATTCCTGGTGGAATGGTCTCTGAAGGTTTTGGTAGGTGATCGCTATTTCCTATAATTTCATTGATCTCATCCGAGGATTCATCGGTTGTTTCTTCGGCAACGGGTGGTAATGGGAAGCGTGGGAACGACTGCTTGTCCAATGTAGATATCTTTCGGAGTCTTGAGTTTTGGCAGATATCCCGTTTGAAGGTCAGTTGGGTGTAGGTTTATGATTATTGGGGTCCTTGTCCTTGCTTGCAAGATGTATCTTGTAGATTTAGGTTTCCTATATTCATAGTTTGTAAATCTTACAGGATGAATTGGCCTGGAACTAGTAATTAGTGCATTATGGTGGAATGATATCTCGGCTGACTCATTTTTCAGGAAATCCACTCCTAGAATGCCTAATACTGGGATGGGTAGATCCTCGGTTATTACTTGGAAAGTTATAGGTTTTTCAAAGAATGTTATTTCTGTTGAACCTGCCGTGGTTAATGAGTCCTTAGTTATTCCAGTTATAGTCATGGCGTTGTTGCCAGCTATAATTGTTCTAGGGTTTAGAGCATTTACGTGGATCAGATTGATTTCGGCGCCTGTGTCTATTAAGAATTCGGTAAGCTGTTTTAATTCTGGGGCCTTTAGATTGACTAATGGGGCTGCTGCGTGTCCACTTGATCCTTCTGAAGTTGTTCGGCTGAGATAAATTTTACTGATGGGGGACGCTCTGGGGTTTGTTCGCTCGTCGATGCGTCCGTCCGGCGGGCTACTTGGGAGTTTAAATTCTCTTCAGATTTTCTTCGGACCATTGGGTATCCTGGATTGTAAGGATAGTTCCAATTTGGGGGTCCCGTCATTGGTGGTTGAAATCCAAATGGCATATAATGCATTGGAGGATTCAACATTGGGGGTGCTCCAAACGCCTAGCGTGGTTCTTGAGGATAGTATGTGTGGTTTTTGTTCTGGTATCGCTGTTCATTTTGATACGAACGGGCTGGGCTTCTAGACTGGTGATTGTATAAAGGTCTATAATTTGATTGGTAGTTCTTGTTTCCTTGATCGTAACGTGGACCTTGGTTAAACTTTTGTCTGGGTCGATGGTCATTGTAGCGTTCTGCGGGTGATTGGCTCCTCCACGGTGCACGGTTAAAAGGTTGGTCATCTTTGAATTGCACGTGTCTTTCTGGTGAAGTCATCCTTGCTGTATTTATGAGTCCCTTCCTGTCGTTCGAGTGAATCATATCCCTTTCTATCCTTTGCGCTATTTGAAGTGCGTTTGCCAGAGTTGCTGGTTCCTGCACACTTACAGCATATAGTAGATCATCTGAGAGTCCTCGTTTGAAGGACTCAAATGCTATCCCTTCGAGCATTGTGATCATGTGCGGGACTTCTTCGCGTGCGAATTTCTCACGTAATGATGCCTTAGCGCTCTCCGTGATCTTCTTTATGCGGCTGTAGTATTCCATTACAGTTTCTCCTCTTCGCATTCTGATGGCCTGAAGTTCTGCACAATAATGGGAGTAGTTTTTCTTAGGCGCGAAATAGACTTTAAGAGCATCTTTAAGGTTTTCTAACGTGTTTATTTGCGTATCTCCTACAGCATCACGAGCCGTATCACGGAGCTTCGCGATAACACCCTTGAAGAAGGCATTTCGTATCCCAGCTGGACAGATGCTACGGCCATTTTCGACGTCTTGTAAGAACGTCTTTAAAGGCATATTTTTTCCATCGTAATTAGGTATGTGTAACAAGGATTGTTGCACTGCCATACATTCACCCATCGTGCTGAGCAATGCATCAGTGATGGTATGATGGTGCGTAAGGTTGGCAAAAGCGTTCTCGTCCGCCATCTTATCGTTGAATCTGATTGACTAATTCGGTGAAGAATTGGTTGTCAAATGTGTATTTGATGGCTTCAACGTCGTTTAGTAGACAATGAATGACAAATTCTGCTATTATAGTACTGTCGTCAAGTTTTCTCCTCCTTGTACTCTGGATGAAATTGGAGTTCTTGACCTTCCTCGGGTTTGAGGTGTATGGTTTTTCTTGTGTCGATGAAGAGTTATATCGTAAGTTCGAATTATTCCTCATCTATGTGTTCTCTGAGTGTATGCAAATAATACCTACAATTTTCAAGTAACACTATTGGATGGTGGTGACGAGGATCGATAAAATTTTGTGTGTATGTGATTTCGTCTTCTTCACATTTGATTTTAGGGGATTGACAGAAACTCAGAAAAGGTTCTGATTTTATAATTGGTGTATCTTCGCAATTATATTCGTCAATCGTTAAATATTCGTCCCAGTTGATCTCTATTGGATAATCCAGTACTGGTGTATGTGTTGATTGGGGTTGGGTCTCCTGGTTGAGGATAGCTACTTTTTGGTTGGAATCAGCAAAATGGTTTTGGCAAGTATGAGTTTCCTGTAAGTTCTTGATTGCAAGGGTTGCCAAGGCTCTTTGGACGCTTTTGATAAAGCGTTTTCGCTTTTTGATGATTAATTTCCAATTGTCTTTTGTTCTTCCCATAAGGTTATATTCTTAGCTAGGTCTATTGAAATTGGCTCCAAGCAATTTAGGTGTTAATTTTTCCAGTTATTTTTCTAGTACTTAGGTCCACTTTCCTACGGGAGACCTTTTCTCTGCTCTATACCGTAGCTTCGTGTAGGGGCCGTATTCGTAGTGTTTAAATTCCTTCGTGTAATTTATGGTGATCCTGTAGACGGTATAACCCTTCTCAGTTTTATAAAAAAGAATTGGGTTGTCCGGGTCGGTATTTATTTCGTGGGCCGTGACGTCAAGGTCCTTTGAAAGGGTTTGTGGTATTTGGTAGAACGTCGGTGCTGTGTAGCTTCCGTCAGGTAGTACCAATACTCTAATCTTGCCCTTAAGTGTTATCAACCTTCCTTGTGCTAATCCTTTGTTGTGAGAGAAACGGAGTTCAATAAAAGGTAGTCTCTTTGCTAGTGAAATCACTGCCTCACAATGGATTTTGTGCGTTACTCTTTTAGCCAATTCAATTAACGATAGAGGAATCTTCGATTTTTTTTCTGCTAATAATTTTAAGTCTTTACTTGACCTTGCGCTATCCTCTAGGATTCTTAATCTAAATTCAATCGATATTAATCTTTGGATTTCGGATATTATTGTCATACTATTCAAAAATAATTATTTCAATCTAATAGGGGGTAAATGTATACGTGTAGTACTATTTAATTAAAAGGGGAAAAATAGTAATAATAATTAATTCAAGCTTTCGAACGTTGTAAAAAGAAAACTATAAAATTTTACGAGAATTAAAAATAGTGATAATAATATGGTAATTACTACTAGGGTTATACACATGTTCAAAAAAAATTTTTTTTTTTTTTATATATTATTTAATATTATTGTTTAATCCAATATTATTATTTAGTTTTATTATTTAATATTTGAAATATTAACCAAATTTTATATATAAATAAGAGAAGAAAAAAAAATAATAATAGTAATAAAACGTAGCTAATTAATGTAGTCGACTAGCTACCTATCTTAACTATTCTTGTTCTGACGAATAGTAATGTTTAAGAATTATCAGTAATAGAAAGAACAATATGATAACGTAAAATATGAATATGATTATGACAAAATTGTTTAAGATTAAAGCTTTTAAACTTAACAAAAAGAATACTTGCAATATAATAATAATAAAAGAAAACGAATAATATTAAAATAATAACACTAATAATAATGGTTTTAAGAAAAAAAAAACGAAAAATAAGTACACGAGTAATTGTAAGGGCTGAAATAATTTCTATTTCAATAGGTTCTTACCTATAGGCGGATAGGGACTTAGACCTGCTAATTTAATTATAAAAGAACGTCGATGTAAGAGAAAACCTTTAGTTTTCCTAGTTGAGACGTGATGTAGTTGTAACTTGCAGTTCGGAAAACTAAGCTTTGAGTTTCCAAGTTTTTAATTTCTGTTAAGCGTATTTGCTTTTCTCCTATTTCCTTTAATTCGATGGTTCTAAGATTAATCCTTTTCCATTCCTTACAGGTTTGGCAAATACTTGTGTAAATCTCTTAGTTTTGTTAATCTACCTGGGTGTGTCTGACCAATCATTTAAGTCCTCGACTAGGCTTATGGTATCAAATGGTAATTATGTATAATAATATGATAACAAATTACCATATCAGTAATTACAATAGTTATCAACAGTTAATAATAATGATAATCATAATTATTGTTAATCAATAAAATGATTCTTAATAATAGGTGTAATTTTAGCATAGGGTAAATATAATTTCTTAACTAGTTATTAATTGTTACATGAATTAATAATAGATATAAATATATATATTTAAAATGTATATAAGGCAAATGGGTATATCTATGATAATGTAATATATAAGTATACGAGGATATATAAGTGGGGTTTATGGTAGGACTATGAGTGTAAATATTATTTGTTTTTCTGTAACAAAAACTACTGATTATTGGGAATCATTAATAGTTAACCTATTAAAAGCGGAATTCAGTTCTTCTATCATTGACTCATTGATTTGTACTCGTGGATTATTTCTAACGTTAAAAGCTATGCTCAGTTCTAGACTCGCTCTGACTAATTGAATTAATATTTGCTTCAATATTGCCTGATTGCGAGTTAACCTATTGATTTTTGCTTCTAAGGCGCTAACGTATGACCACGTTTGTTTGTCCGTTTCTTCTAGGTACAAAACATCGTCGCAAAGTTCTTCGAATTCTATTTTCGAAACTTCGTGGAAAGGGGAGTCAACAATACTAGGGATCATTGGGTAAACTGATATAAGTTTATAAATTAATTTATTCAATGATCACGACATCATCGTCGTAGTCATTGGGCAATGGTTGGGTTGCCACGGGTTCGGCTGGTGCAGCGAGTTCGGCCGGTTGCGCTCGTGCGATCGCGATCTCCTCCGGTTGAGGTGATTCGACCTCTTCGTATTCTGGTAATACGTCGTCGTGGAAAATTACGCTGAGTTGGATATTCTGGTCGGCGAGTTTGTTATGCACGAAATAGGGCAACTCGTATACCAATTTCCGTGGTTGCGCAAGGTTTTGTAAGGCTACCGGGTTGTCTTCAGCTTCGGGGGTAATTACCTCTGGGGTTTTTTGTTTACCCTGTACTATCCAGACCTTTTCTATTGGTACCCTACGACGCGGTTCCAGTAAGCGAACTAGCTTCTGTTCTTCTTCTTTTTCGTGGTTAATCGATCCGAGAAATGGTTTTCGGTATACTTCGTTAGGCACGCAGTCTAAGGTTTTGGCGATACGGTTTCTTATCCTTCTTCGTTTGTCTTTATTTACTTGGGTTAGATCGGGTTCTTTTGAAAGTTTTGGCCTTTTTTTATTTGAAGGTTCAATTGGATTGTTAGGTCTTTTATTCATTAAGTTTGGGTTATATATATGTATATATATATATATATATATATATATATATATATATATATATATATATATATATATATATATATATGTGTATTTATGTAATTATTTTATTTATTTATTATTTATATTTATCTATTTATATCTTATTTATATGAGGATATTATATAGATTTGTTATATTCATATGATTATATTCATTTATTATTTATTATTATTTATTTATTATTCTTCTATTTATATATATAGATTTGTTATATTCATATGATTATATTCATTTATTATTTATTATTTATTATTCCCCTAGTTGCAACTTGTTACTAGTAACAGGATAGAGTTTTAGAAGGAAAAGCTTTGACAGGTTTACTCGTCTCAATACGAGCGTTAGTCCAGCTTGGAAAGTCTGGTTCGGTAGGGTCCGCAGCGTCGAGTACCGCTTACCTAGTCGAACGCGGGTCGTAAGGATAGGTCCTCTTGTAGGTCCTTATCCAGATGATCGGCAGCCTTTGTCCCTTACTGAGCTGACGTAGAGGGAGAGGTCCCTTCGGTGTCCCTAGGGCTGCGAGGACACGATCCTTATCAGAAAAGGGGAGACTACGAAACACTGGTTAAGCACGTGCCTCTCATTACTCGTACACAGAGGTGAGTCGAATATTTATTTAAGCTTTTTATTTATTTTGAATTATTTATTTATTTAATTTATTTATTTAAATTTATTTATTTATTTATTTAATTTATTTATTTAAATTTATTTATTTATTTATTTAATTTATTTATTTAAATTTATTTATTTATTTATTTAATTTATTTATTTAAATTTATTTATTTATTTATTTAATTTAATTATTTATCTGGTTTATTTATTTATTCGACGTATTTATTTATTAATTTATTTATTTATTTATTAAATATGTTTAGTGTTAGTTAGGTGTGAATGTATTTATTAGCGTGATTGTTAACGTGTCATGAATGAGTGTGTTTTAAATTTAGACTTGATAGTATACGCAACAATTTAGCAAAGTATGTTTATGTATTCTTTTATATTTATATGTTATCTCTATTATATTTATTTTTTATTCTATGTATTTTTTTGACGAAGCGTTTTCTGTGATATCTGACTGTGACTAGTTCATTACATTTAATTTTTATAAACTGACGAACTGATAAAGTGAATTATTATTTTAATAAGAAATGCAATATGTGAAAGTTAAGATAACAATTATATTAAATCGACTGATATTTTTTAATTATAACTACATGTACATGAAATTGTAAGATTTTGTCTTTTGATGAATAAAAAGTATATCTATCTATCTATCTATCTATCTACTCAAGCAGGAAACAACACTTACCAATGGAAAAAGTAGCGATTATTGGTAGGACATTGTTTTGGTAATGGTTGCAATCAAAGGTGTAAATAAATAATAAAAAATTAATGAAACAATATGTATAGCAGAAAAAATGAATATAATACCAGTTATGTATATACGCGAAAAAAACAGAAGTAAAAAAAAAATAATAAATGCTAAAAGTTATTATAAAATTATAATAATTGTAAAATATTAATAATTATTTATAATCTTTTTTAATTATTCATTTATATTTTATTTATTAATAATATTTCATTTTTATTTATTGTATATTTATTTATTAGTTATTTGTTTATATTTATTAGTTATTTGTTTATATTTATTAGTTATTTGTTTATATTTATTAGTTATTTGTTTATATTTTTTTTTTTTTGGTATATTTATATGATTATTTTTAGTACTGATTGATAATGATTATATGTAATAAGCGGTGGCTATTGCTTATTACACACAATACGTGTATGGTATCACACAGCTGTTTCCGTTAGAGCGCGTGGGTTTCCATTAGAGCATACGAGCTTCTATTCCAATGGAAAGTTCTTTTCTTGCTATTGTGCTAGGTCCATGCGCGCGGCAGGGGAACAAGGTATACGCATGCGGAACGATGCGCGCGAGAGGAACGAGGCACGCGTTTAACGTGGCCTGCAGTCGACGCGCGGTGTAATACCACCTGTATACACAAGTATTGTTTACTGGAGGTTAGGTTTATTGGAGCTGTTTATTAAGTGGGTTTTAGAAGTTGCTTAATGGATTTATTCACCATACAGGAGTGTTTGGCAGCTACCAGATAAGTTCCTAATTTGTTACTTACGTATAGAATTATATATCCTGAAAGAACTTTATCTTTGTGTAAAATTTGTTTATGTTTTTACTTTCCAGCGATAACAGTAATTTAGCTTTTGAAGGGTTTTATCTAGCCAGTTAGTTATTTGAATTGGGACTGTCAGAGAAAGAAAAGAGAAAAGAAGAAAAAAAATGTAAGTTAAAATTAATAGCACTAACAGTGAATGAATTGTTGGGATAGTTTACTATAACCTAACATACATTAATACATTTTTTGGATTACTGTGTATTTAACTAATATGTGTTTATCTTTTTATTTCAGACAGATTCATATATATACACACGTGGGCACTAAGTTCTGGGGCCAAAGACTATGTTGTAGCTGTATGCCACTCGTCCTTGCCTATTGGAGCACAAAATTTGGAGTGTTTAGGCTTTTTGTTTAGAAAAATATTTATTCAAGACAAAAATATTTATTCTACGGGTGATTTATATGTGATGTGTTCGACCAAGAAGAATTTCAATAGAGAATGTTTATTTTTACAAAAATAGTGTAACTTGTTGTGCGACGCTAAGAGTTTTTGTGAAGTTTGTATAATAGGGAGTGCTAAAATGTTGTAAATAGTTGTATTTGTGTATATGTGTGTATTGGAGACTAGTGTAAAAGTTTTATTTCATTTAGGTTTATTTTTTGTGAAAGTATGCTAAAATTTTTATGCGCGGCGATAGGAAATTCCGGATTTTTATAATGAAGTTTGTGAAAAAGAGTTATGTTTGTGTTAAGACTTTCTTTAAATGGTTCACTTAACGAAATGCAACTTGTTTAAGTGTAAATTTTCTTTTAATATTTTTATGTATTGAGGAAAAGACGGTTCAAGTAAGAGTTGTATGAAAAAAAGAAAAAAAAACTGTGATAAATACTGTAATGCGTAGCAGCTAGATAATGTATTTAGTGTATATTTTATTGGATGTTTGATTATCAAAATTATAATAGAGCTGTTTTAAAAGAATGTGTATATTTGTTTTGCGTCAAAAGTGGAAACAGTATGTTGTGTCTTAATATGTGATATATGTGTGTATTATCTCATCATTTTTTTTGTTTGAATAGATTAATTTGTATATAAAGTGTTTTAGTGGATCGTAAAGAATTTATTCAAGAGTGTGTGTTGTTTTGTATGCGAGTGCTTGTATTAAGAAAAGAAAGATACTATATGCTTGGTGTATATAAGATTGGAATATGTAAATTTCCAGATGTGTAAATGAAGAGAGAAATAAATAAATACTAAGAGTTAATGTCTCAATTAGTATAAAGATTAATGGTGTGTGTGTGAAAAGAGTTTATTGGTTTGATGTCTAGTTAGGTGAAAAGAAAACGTGGTAGGGAAAGGAGTTCGTATTGTGTAGAGTGCTAGCGTGGAGCGACCACGTGTTTGCTCTATGTAAATCGAGTATGGGGTGACCATGTGCTCGCTCAAATGTGTGTGTAAAAGAAAGAAAATTTTTGGTAGAAAAATAGGAAGGTGTTAGTGAAAAAGAAACATGCGTTATTTTTCTCTGGATATTTGATGTCCCTATTTTAACGAGTGGGCCTGTTTTGCGCGCGTCCTAATTGCAAAACAGTTTGTCGTATAGACGATATGTTGAATGGGGGACTTCCTGGTGATCCCAGTCTTTAACGATGATAGGCAGCGACCCACTTTTCCAATCGGAAAAGTGTTACTAAAAGTCTACGTTAACGACCAAAAACTCCAGGTCAGTTCTCAATCCTCTAATAACACCCTTATGTCTAGATGTATATATATATATACTAAATAATTGTTAATGTTAAGCTAAGCAAGCGCATGCAGAGGAAGATGAAGGATTTGTGCCTTTCTTTGAGATATAATTTGTATTTAATATTTTTCTTTTAATATTTCAATGTTTAGTTTCTTTTAATTTGTATATTAGATATATATATATATGTTATATAAAAAAAAGTAAAAATATTTAAACAAAATAAAGATACTACAAAACACTAATCCCACCGCCGGGCACCAATTTGTTAGCTGTGACGTACTGGCTTTTATTATTAATAAATAAAGCCCGAACGTTAAGGCGTTTCTCGCGTCGCGCCGAGCGGTTTGCATGCGCGAGATTGTTTGCGTGGCTAAGGCAGGAAAGGGAGGCTTGAAGAGGAGGCGGTTTAGTGATCAGACTCGAGAGTCTGTTGTAGGTTTTTAAATAATGTTTTATTATTTACCTTATATCGGTGATTTTTATTGAAGTAAAGAGGTCCTAATACAATTTCTTCAATTGCGCTCGTCGTTCGTGGATGCACGTGGGCGCGTCGCTGGTGCGTTACTTGCACGTTGAGTATAACAATTTTATTTTGAGCACGTTGCCCGAACTTGATTTTAACACGCGGTTTACAGGAGTAGCGACGATCTACACTCGGTGACTTTCACGGCAAGAATGATCTACTCGCAGGCAGACTTGCATGAGCTGAGGGCTCCTTCTTATTTCGAATATCGATATAATGGAAAATTCTTACAATAGGCAGGTGCGCGTTTCCCTGTGCGGCGGACCTCCCGAAAGTTAATTTATGCGCTTTGGTATAGCGACTTCGTCTCGGCTGACGGGCGACTTCTGGCCCCGAGTTCAAGAAAGAGGCGGCTTTTATTACGGGTCCGCCCGGAAAATGCACACCTGTGTAAACAATAGATATTACTCTAGCCCTAGCTAGAATATTACTTTTGTCATAGCAACATCGGGTGACTAACAGCCAACCGAGTTTACCATAAAAAATGGAATATCCCGAGATCGGTATTAACTCGTTCGAATTCTATTTGGGATAATCAAACACAGGTGCTTAATTATTCCGAATAGAGCTCGATTGAGTTATTTGTTCTAACGTCTATGTTAAATTTCGGTAGGATTCTATGTAAAAGTCAAGAAGGAAAATGTTTATTTCGTAGAGACGTTACGAAATGAGAAGATAAAAAGAAAGATAAAAAAAAGAAGTATGAAATAGTTCATTACATCATGAATAGCTTTTGAATTGTTTGACGTTTGTTCTTTATAAAGGCATTTGTAATATGTTACAAGGACAATTTTGCAAAAAACAATAAAAACCATTTTTAACTGAGCAATCTTTTTTTATTAAAATTTTCTTACTTTAACAAAAAAATTATCCCAGTTATCTCAAATCAATAATCCTTTTCATTAAATGAAAAAAACAATTTTTTTAAATATGACATTTTTATTGATTCAAAAATTTCAGATTTCAGAATCGCTTTTGTATAAGTAAATTGATTCTTGAAATAAAAAACTAACATCTTAATTTTGAAATTTAGTTCTAAACCCATCAATACTCCCAAGCCAAAGCAAGGCTAGGCCGCCCCAAACTAACTACTAAATCCATGGCATAACCAAAACAAAAATTCACCCCTACTTTTTCTTTTTGCATTTTCGATTGTTTATAAAATATTATTTAAACGAAATGATAAAAATTTAATTATTTTGCGAAACTAACTAGCTCAATCGATTTTATGGGAAAAGTTACGACGAAAACCTATATATTAGTAACTATACAAAGGAATATAGTTTTTTCTGTAAAATTTTCTAAATTTTTTATTGAAAATACTTTTAAAGTCAAATATATGTTATAACAACCTTATATTCACTTTAAACCTTAATATTAAGGAATTAAGCTTTGTACACCAAAAAATTTATGAAGATGCCTTTTTTAAGTACAAAAGTAGCAGTATTGGGAGTTTAAAATTATCATGCGACACTAGTGGCCGCTGAGAGAAGTAGAAAACATGGCGGCGTCCTACCTAGACTTTGTATCGCTTACACATGGAACTCATCTTCATTTATCAAATTAAATGGATAAATAAATGTTTGAGAGAGTGTAACAATATAAATTAAGTATTTTTAATTGCAAAACGTCAATATCAACCAAAGATATTGGCTGCGATCGATTTAAGTAAATAGTTCGCTTAAATCATATGTAAAGTATATCTAATATGCGTTACACGGCAAAGTACATACTTTAAATCAAACGAAACCACTACGTGACACTTTGTCTCGGCAAATAAAATCATCCATAATATAAGTTTGATCGTATACATCATGTATATGCACTGATAGGGCTTTTAGTTCACTATATTTTTATAATTTTACATTTTTCTAACCAACTCCATACAAATCATATGTAGAGTGTAGGTAGGAATCCGCCATCTTTGATCTGGTGAGCGCACGAAACCTTATTTTAAACTCCCAATATGTCGAATAGTGGCGATGACGGCGGGGGTCGCGTCCCTAATATACTTTGATATTGGGGTTCTCTAACCTCAAAATAATTTTCCAAACGCATTTATATCATTATTGTTGCACCTATGCCCGTTCTATCGCTATCGACTTGAAATCTATTTACCTAATCTTTCTGGAGGAAAAAGATTCAATCTAAAAGATTAGTTCATTAGCGAAATATTGCGGGTTGAAATTTAACTTGAAATATTTATTTTCGTTCAGAGCGACCATCCTCTCCCGTGAAATTTTTCAGTGACCATCCGGTCACGTGGCTTCCGGTCATTGAAGGCGCAAAAATTTGAATAGGCGAGAAAATAAAGCAATGAACCATAGATTTTTTGAGCAGTAAGATGGAATTCGGTTATTTGCGTTCGATTCGTGAGAGCATTCACAAACATTGTGAACTAAGTTTATCAATTACTTTTAAAAAAATGCATTTTTACATAAAAAATATGCATTTTAGAAGTGCATTTCGAAAAGACAATAAATACAAAATTTACAACTCGGTAAATATTGATGGAAATGAGTTCAGTCTTGCAACTCAGGGGTTTTTGGGGTCGCTGAACACGAATATCGCGACGGCAACGGTCTCCGAGGTACCTGGTACCCAGGGTGGACAGTATCAACGTCGTCTCCTCGAGTTGTATGGAAATTTGTAACATAATTAGTCGAAACTCGTTGCTCAGGGGTTTTTGTGATCGCAGAACACGAATATCGCGACGGCAACAGTCTCCGAGGTACCTGGTGCCCAGGGTGGGTATCAACGTCGTCTCCTCGAGTTGTATCGAAATTTGTAACATAATTAGTCGAAACTCGTTGCTCAGGGGTTTTTGTGATTGCAGAACACGAATATCGCTACGGAAACAGTCTCCGAGGTACCTGGTGCCCAGGGTGGACAGTATCAACGTCGTCTCCTCGAGTTGTATCGAAATTTGTAACATAATTAGTCGAAACTCGTTGCTCAGGGGTTTTTGTGATCGCAGAACACGAATATCGCGACGGAAACAGTCTCCGAGGTACCTGGTGCCCAGGGTGGACAGTATCAACGCCGTCTCCAGGAATTATCTTGAGTATTAAATATTTTTACTGTTGATACCGTATAATGTAATACATGTATAGTCTCCATAAAAGTGATGAAATCTCCTATAAAAAAACTTTCTAAAATGTAAAATATTGGCAAGTAAAAGTTGCTTTACAAAAGTAGTGAAATCCCCAAAACAAACATAACTGATGTCAAGTAATTTTTTTAAATATTTTTTAGGTATACGCATGCAGGTACATTATTTTATTAAATAAAATCTACATCTCCCTTGGCATCTCCAAAAACATATTCAATCATATACTTTTAATCCGTGGTTCAGAAGTTTTTAGAAAAATTTAAAAAATATTTAAATCTTGTGTCGTATATTTCTATATTATGTGGTTTCAATTATTTAAATAGCTTCTGAACTATGGATTAAAAGTATATGATTGAATATCTTTTTGGAGATGCCAAGGGAGATGTAGATTTTATTTAATAAAATAATGTACCTGCATGCGTATACCTAAAAAATATTAAAAACAATTACTTGACATCAGTTATGTTTGTTTTGGGGATTTCACTACTTTTGTAAAGAAACTTATACTTGCCAATATTTTACATTTTAGAAGGTTTTTTTATAGGAGATAAAGATATACATCAATTTATGCTTAAATGCATAAAATTCATATTTAAGCTACTGCTGAAGACTATGAAAATACTTCTATCATTCCTAAAATAATCATAAAAGTAGTTTGTAGTCATGGAAAACAAATTTGACATAGCAACAAGTTTATACTAAAGTTGTACTCCGTTGAAAAAATGCTACTCGCACATATAAATAATCATAAAGTGTATATTTTAATAACTGCTTTTTGTCGCTTGTAAAAAAAGTCATATGGCCAGCTGTTTTGGTCACAAACATACAGAACATACTGAGTACGTGGCTCTGAAAAAATTATATCATAGTCAACGCATATTATAGATTTTGTGCATTTTCATTATAACAATGCCATATGTATATTAAAGAAGCGGACGAAATAAATTATATCACTTGAAAAATAAACTACAATACTTGATTGACTTTGGATAACCACACACAATCTTTATATTATTTTATCATTTCAAAACAATTTAATATCAGATATATTAAGTACAACAAGTAAGAATAACAGTAATTGATGTAATAATAATCTGCAATAATAATATTTTGCACGGCTTACACTATGTCTTTGTATTAGTGAAAAGTATCTTCCTTCGTCCAAATAAATACAACATTTTGTATATTATATTATATATTTTGTATTTTGTATATTTTTGTAAAAACAAAAATATTAATTATATTATTCAATGTTGAAATCTGACTAAAAAAAATGTAGTAGTTGAGATAACAACAACTTTATTTATTGTTTAAACACCTTAAAACCAATTTACATGTCAAAGTTCAGCTCTGTAGACATAATAGTTTTTAAATGAGAGCTAAAACAAAACTTTTTGTGACCACTTGTATTCGAATACTTGTATTAAAAAATTTTATTTTTGCTCTCATTTAAAAAGTATTATATCTACAGAACTGAACTGAAAAAAAAACAAAAAAAGTGTAAAATAGCAAAGCAGTGAAGTGATAATTTAGAAAGTTTTTTATAAAGTGTGGTGTTCAAAGTGTACTTAAAAAATGTGTGATATTGTGTTTAACAGTGAAATATCAAGGGATACGCATATTGACATACAAAAAGTTCTCTCAAGAAAGAGGCAAGATTATCCGGATATACTAATCAGAATTATACTAAACGATTAATATAACCAGACGTACTAAAATAATGAACCAAGTAATAAGTGACCAAGATCTTCGTCAACCACTTCAAGAAAAGTCCAAATTCCAGCAGCGCATGGCACCTCTGGGATCAGAAATAGAATGATTGATATCAATATTCTATTTTCTGAGCTCGAGGAACTTTTAACTTGTAATCAGTGTCATGGCAAAATGCATCTTGGCGAGTCGGAAGCTCGAAGATTAAATTTCAAGTAGTGTTTGTGCAATGTGGGCAATTACCTTCTAGCAACGCGTGCCAAAAAGTTGACATTGAAAACTATGCGTGTGATAATAACAAAAAAGCAGTGATTCCATTTCGTGCACTTAGGCTTAGACACGCTGGTCAACCAACTTTTTGCGGCTGATGGATTGTTCGATACACATGGCTCTTTATTATACAGGCAAAGTATCGGATGTTGCTATTAAAAATAGCTTCTGCGAACCATGCTCAGCGTGGATGAACCATATATACCGCAGAATATGAAGAATCGTACAAGGTACATGAACCACACTTATTTCATCTTTTTGAGTGTAACGCTAACCAGCTGTATGACAGTTGGAGGTTATAAATATAATTTTCTTAAAGTTCAAGTTTCAAGACACCACACAGTGACAAAAAAAAGATAACTATACATTTTTAACATTTACCAGAATAAACTAATCTTTTGCACATATTTTGTTAAAATAGATCAATTAACTTTTTTTGTTTACAGGTGATAAAAGCCGTACCAACCACAATGGGTATAAGTGAATATTAGTACAAAAATTATCTATTAATTAAAATTTGTTTTTAAAATTATTTGTCAGAATTGTATTTTTCAGGGTTTAAAAGTGGTTTGTCCCCTTAAGCATAAATTGATGTATATCTTTATTTTTAGACAGAGATACAGGCTCTCTGCCACTCTTGGACCTATATACTGCTACTTTTGTACTTAAAAAAAGTATCTTCATGAATTTTTTAGTGAATGAAGCTTTGATCGAACTCTTGAATTCCTTGAGTTTGAGGTTTAAAGTGAATACAAGGTTGTTATAACATACATATGAGTTTGAAAGTATTTTTAATGAAAATAAATTCATAAAATTTTACAAAAAACTATATTTATGTCTATAGTGAAAAATGCTTTCCTTTGGAGCTTTCAATTAATTAAAATAGGCATAAAAAGCAAAAAAACTTAAAATGGAAACTTTGAGCCTCTGTAAATCGGTAGAAAGTGATGGAAAAAATCTGAAAAAATTCAGGGATGCTCATACGAACCATAATAACAAAAAAACCTGTTTCAAGAGAGATCGAAATTTTTAGCACTCGATTTGTTAGAGAATCACCGATATTTACTTTACAATTGCAAAACAACACATACAGTTGACAGTTTTACGTTTATGTGGTAAACACATACAGATAGTATTATCAACGGTATTATTAAGGGGCTTTGCACGTAAAGAATAACAGACTCACAATCGCAAGTTAAGGCTTAGCGGATAAAAATGGAAACTCTGTAAGTTATACCAAGCAAACGTAACCCATAACTTATAAGTCTATATTCACTGTTTCTATATACTGAGTGCATATTTAAAATATTGTAATATATATTTTTTATTGATAAATATAAAAATAATGTGAAAAGTTTGAGAAAAACGGACAAATTTTTACAATTAATAAAAAATTTGTATCATGCCTCTTAAGGTCACGTTGTTTTCGTATAACTTACAGAGCTGATGTCAGCGCCCTCTAGTGACGTCTTAACTTGCGAATTCCATTATTAACAATCTGACTTTACACATTCGCGTTGGATAGTTCTTTAATTGTTAAATAAAATGTTCTGGTGCTATAAAATGATAAATTGTTATTATTTATTGAATAAAATAGAAAAAAAATTTTGTTTGCAATGTAAATCGATAGTTTTTTATACGCGCAATCAGCACCCGCCAATCACCCAACATCGATTTATGTCTAAATTTGTAATCTATTGATATATATTCTATGACTCTACTAGCTAAGCTTTCAAAAATGGGCGCATGAAGCCTTGGCAGCGCTGCGATCGGGTGATGATTTATGGATTTAAAAAACCTAATAATTCGAACAGCTGGTTCACAGATTTCATTCTTCGATTTTCTTCCCATCTTTGGATGTTCATATCACGGTTAGGGAAGATCTTAGATACTTGTTTAAAAAACGAAATTCAAGGTTTTAAAATCTACTTTTTGGCTATAAAACTTATTTCCACCTCGATGGGCGGTAACTCATCGGTAAACTAGAAAAACCGCGAAAAAAGGGAATTTTTGTGATTTTTTTAACTGAAATAATTCCCTCAATCTTGGCCGAAAAAAATTTTTTCTCCCAAAATCACAACTAGAGGCTCTGTTTATACCCACATTAATTATCTAAGTAGATTGGAAGTTCCTAAAAAAATTTATAGAGAAGGGGGAGCTCAAAAACATGAAAATTTTGAAAAAAACAGTAAAAAAAGCGTTTTTATGAAAGTGAAACGGGTTAAAAGCTTTTTTAATCGGTCTTTTTTGCGGCATTCTTAGTTTTTAGGTAGAAACTATCGATTTCGGTGAGGGGAGCCAGTATCCAGGTAATTTGGTAAATAAGGGTCAGCCTAATATATATATATATATATATATATATATATATATATATATATATATATATATATATATATATATATAATATATATATATATATATAATAGTAGTTGTCCGAAAAATTTTAGCTGGCGCAAAAGTTACTTTTGCGCCCAATTATTACTTTTGTGTCCTCTTATTTACTTTTGCGCCCGCCGGTCTAAAAAATTGTCCTTTCGGCTCGCTTAATAGGTACAGAAAAACGCGAAAATCGTGCTTGTGTTACAAAAAGTGTATTTTAAATACTTGAGTTTAAATACAGTATTTTAAAATACTAAAAGTATTTGAAAAACTGAATTTTGTACATTTTAAAATACAGTATTTTAAAATACAGAAAAAGTTAGTTTTTGGAAGTCTGCGTGAAAAGCTCGATTTCTCATGGTTTGTTAGCATGCGAGAAGTGCCCCATTGATGCATTTTTACCGAAACGCTGTGCGTGGATCATTAGGCTTCTAACAAGAAGTACGGTGGGTGAAATCCATCCGTTTGTTGCGAAAAATACCTGCAGGTATCTATTTTGAGAGGATATCTCGCGGGACAATGTCTCGGTTAGTATTAAACCTGAGTTCCGTATAGTAATAATGCAACCATTCCCTCTCTTATACATTTGGAGAATGTATGTGCCTTTTAGAGTGTGTACTTTTTGTTTTTAGGAAGAGCGCGATATATAGCTTTCAAAACTTGATTTTCACACCATTTTCTACACAAAAGTGAGAGGAAATATACAGTGCTACAAAAAGAATTATTTCATAACATATTTTAAAGTACAACCCTAGTGGAAATGAAAAATGTCCTGTTATAATTGGAACAGGTTTTACCACAGATATATACACTTTTGTACACTTTTATACATTTATGTACATTTTTTAAAAAAATACAGCTTGACTTTTCCACCGATAGGTGGCGAGGCACATATAAATCAATTCACATGTAAAAAAATTGAAACTTTCAGTTACTTCAAAAACAGTGGCACTTAGAAAAAAAAAGATTGATTATTTGGCAATATTAAAGTCTATCTTGACGCTTCTTAGTGAGCGGAATTTCCCGTATAAAAATGTACATAAACGAACAAAAGTGTAAAAAAATGTACAAAAGTGTATCACAGTATGCCGATGCAATCCCAATCTTTTTCATCCAATTATAACAGAAATGTACACTTTTGTACATTTTCGTACACTTCTATACATTTATAAACATTTATTTACATTTACATAAATTTTTTTATTTCCATAGGGGAAGAACAGTATATTATGCACCTTGGGAATAAAGTGAGCCAGTAAATGCATGCCTGCGATTCGATGCCCGAATGGAGCGAGGGCGCCATACACGCTGGCAATCGCTGGCTCACTGTATTCACGCGTGCAATATACGATTTTTTAACATACCCACCGTAAAGTTCGTACTCGATCACTGCCAAACAAGGAAAATAGTGCTACATATTTACTTCCTAACCTCACTCTAGTTCCCGGCGCCACGCGCTGGTGGAATAGAGTGGAGGCAGGGAATTAATGTAGCACTTGTTTCCCGGCTCAGCGGGAAAGAAGTATCAGCTTTACGCTGGGGTTTGTTAAAAAACAATTTTTTAAGTCCGAATTTGTAAAAATAAGAAAATTACATAGACATTAGCAACATAATAGATATAAAGTCAATCAAATAAAATATTCTACAATCTCGACTGACTTTAGATTCTTATTTGAATAAAAATGTATAAACAACTTGAACATAACTGCAAACATATTTTGAATGATAACTCTATGCAACAAAAGTTATTAATGAAATTAATAATATCATATTTTGTAGAATAACTCTCTTTTAGTTTTTCATATGTACTTAAATATCGTAAATCTTACGAATTCACTTAAGTAAAAAAACACTAAAGTGCATATCAATTGCGTCGGGCGTTAGCATGAAAATTGACTTTTTCTTTACGAATTGTCATTTAAATATTTACTAAATTCATATATATGTTTATTAAACAATGTAATCTTCTTTTGCATGTAATTTCAGCTTAAAATGTTTATTCATGGTAAAATGAAATATGTTTTCCTTGCAAACCATTTGCAGGTCATCAACATTTTTTTATAAGTATATTTTATAGTGTTTACCGAACTAAATATGATAATTTTTGCCATGGTAATTACGGCCACAGTAATTACTTATTGCTAGAAAAATGCATGAAGTTCTATTTTTTGTATAATATCAAATAAATCCCGCATAACATATACACATGATATTATACACCAGAATACTTTGTAACAAAAGTTTTGCAAATGTAACTTACCTATAATTTTGATGGCCACGTAATTACGTATATTTTTCGCTTTTTGAATTTCAAAACAAATAACCTAAAACCTACCTATCAAAACGGTAAATAATAGCCAGGACGCTCGCTTATGTACTTCTTTGAACAAGTAAGCAACAAGTAAGTTTGAATTATTGTACAGCTACAAATTACGTCTAGGGAGGCCGCGTCACGAGGCCCTTCCTTCGACTCCTTGTGCGCGTGACCGCGTGCACGAGCTCATCTCGACCTTCTTAGCGTGACGTCTGAGAGACTCGGGGTTCGCGCGCGCCCCGTTTGTATAATCTCAATAATAGAATATACGGGCTTTGTTAAACAGTGAATCCTCTCTCCAGTTATTTATATGACCTCACTGCCTGTCACGCTGCCCCTATGCTTATCCCCTGGTTTCTCAGGTACGATCCTGAGGCTGAGCTGGAGCTAGCCGGCTACACGTAGCCGACGCACAAAAGGTATGCGCGGCTGAAGCGACTTATACTCGCCTTTTAGCAAGTAAGTTAATGGTCGAGCAGCGCGCTACAGAAACGCGCGATGCCTATATTGTTAATACGATAATATTAACATTCGACCTACTAGAATATCCTCCTGTTAAGCAATGCTCATGGTGCAGCGGAATTTGATACACCTGAAGCTAAATCCAGCACCAAAAAGAATCTGGAACCGCCTAGTTGATCTAAAATCTCGTTGATAGTGAGTAACAGATAATTATCAGAAAGGCAAAGGCTTGCTTCATTTAAAGCGCGAAAATCCAACACAAGCCGATAACGATTATTACCGTGACTATTATCTTTTTTGGGTATACACAATAAGCATGCATTGAAATTATAATTGGAGGGCACTATTAAGCCGCTGTCTAAAAATTCTTTGATTTGTGTATTGATTTATTTTTCATAAACTGGCGAAAATCGATACTGCCGTATATTGATCAGGCGATTATTAATAGGAATTCGGTGTTGAATAACATGGCTTGCACTCAATTTTTCCCCGAGTAAGAAAAATTGTTCTTGGTATTTTCCCACTAATTGTTCAATGGCTTCCCGTTCTTCACCAGAAAGATGGTCGAGCCGCAGCAACTTTTTAACTCTTTCGGGCTGAGGCAATTCTAGATGTACCGTATCTTCGACTTGTTCTACTTGAAAAACGTAATTATCATCATTAAATAATGCTATTTCCGGTTCGATCGAATTATCTTCTTTCTCGTTGCTAAGCGAAAAAAAATTGTCAAAATTTTCCTAATTTAGTAAAGGTGAGAACCCAGAAAATCTCGCCTCATAAGCATCAATAGAAGGACATGGAATTCGATAGAATTCTGGAAATAATTTAATAATAATTTCTCCAAGGGAGTAAAGTTTGTATGTGTGATGTATATGATATGTATTGATCAATAACTTCATCGATATTACGAAGTGTTAAAAATGAGAACATCGTTGGGATCAAGTTAACGTCAGAATCTACACCACTTGCTTTTATACTCAGCAAATCCTGCTCTTCCGTTCTAACTAATAAATCCTCTTCCTTTTCGCAAGGGGAGAGTGTCAAGACCGTGGTTCTATTTGACTGCGATTCTGAAATTTTAATTTCGCAAGAAAATAAGGTAGAATCAGTTTCTTTTTCTACACTTCCGCAGATTTCTTTTAACGTGAGCAAAATTTATGAAGAATCGTTGAGCCTTTAAATCTTTGTTTGTTAATGAAGAGGTGCCTTTATTAGATCAAAATTTTCATAATCACAATTATCCTGATCGGTACCTTCGTCGTTATTTTTTTCATTTTGGATAGTTAATTCGTAAAATGTTTCAACAGGCCTCACTGCTAATTGATCATAACTGTTACCACGGGAGAGATCTGCTGTCGTGCAATCGTTCTCAATATTGCCCAAGAGTTCACTACTGTCGAGGCGACTCGAAAAATCACATTCAATCACTTCTTTATACACTCTTTCAACAATTGAATTATCGTATAATTGGTGAACTGAAAATTCATGCTTATTCAAAATATCACCACCAGATTCAGAATGTTTATCTACAAAATTCTCGCACTTTTTATAACCAGAGAATTCACCTTTACTTCCAACTACAGCATGAAAATCATCGCATTCCTTGCGACTCAAACATCCCGGTTTACACTCATTTCCTTTTTGGTTTATGTAACTAACGGAAGAATCATCATCTCTTTTACTATCCGAAAATTTGCTTTCATACATGTTTGTATTTGATCTGTTAAATTATCGCACCCTACGCGATCCAAAAAATTCCTCTTCATTCATTAAAATTCACATTTGCATCGACAAAAATGTCACATCCTTCGCGGTCCGTACTTCCAATCATACATTCAGGGTTCGAATCAGAAAGGACATCTTCCTTACTACCTGTACAACCGACATCAAAACCGTTTCTGTTGTGATAAAGACAATTAGTACTTTCACATTCGGCAATATCACACTATTAGCGACTCGGATCGACGGCTTCACTCTCTTTGTGACCCGAAGTCAAGGAGTCGTTCTTCTGGTGATCCATAAAACCATTGACATTGCTTGTACCCTGATTTAATAAGTTATTAAAACCTATGCTTGTGGTATTCCAAAAACCTGATCTATTATTCTGACAAAACTTGGAATCTTGGCTGAATTGACTTTTGTTCAACGCCTTATTAACTTCCTTTGAAATCCCAACAGATAGAAGTCTAGACAAAGGTGCCTCCGGCACCCTGGGAATATTATTTTGTAATATACAAATGGTCGTTATATATTCTCGATCAACTCACGGAAATAATAATATACCGGCTTCTTTTATCGGAAAATCGTCTTTAACAAGATGAAAATGACTAAGTTATTTCTTAAATTCGATAGTCATATTCCCTAAAGTGCTTATAGAAAGAGGCGTGATGCCTATTAAATTAATTATTACCTCAGCATTAATGTGTATATACTTAGGTACCTGCGAAATCTTCAGAAGGTTAGCAGAAGAACGGAGGTTCCGTTAGGAGCACAATTGTGTTGGTTAAGATATACTGTGGTCTCGTAGACGGCTGATCGCCTTCCTTGATACGAGAAGTGATCGGGCGCACATTTGGATTGGCTTCCCCATTGCCCGTCTGGGGAAGACCCTAGACATTTCCCGTGAGACTACTTCCTTCCTGCATTTCGCGTTGCCACTTGAAACAAATTCGTTTGAAATGCCGTAGCTTTTGACAATAGAAACAAACTATTGAGGAGTTGGTTCCATTATCATTTGAATTATTACCATAATTAGGATTATATCTGGATGATTCGAAATTACTACTGCTTATTCGAGTTCCCAAATTGCTAGAGTTACTGTTTCCGCTATTATTATATCGATTATCATCGAGGCATCCTTCGCACCGAGGACGATCACTTAAATTGTTGGAGTTGGCGGGACAATTATTGAAATTAACGGAGTATCGTTGGAGAGAAGGCCGATTTTCTGAGGGAGCAGCCCAGATGGGTCCGTTTGAAGATCTGAAATTACTGGTTCTCGAATTATCATAATAACTCGTTGATTCACGACTCTGATTATTACCGATTTTATAAACTAGTTTTATACAATTTAAAGCGGCGTATCCAATTTCGATGCAAAATTGACACTTTGGCGCAGATTCTGATGGTTCTACTACGTTAACCCGTCCTGTCTCCCTTAGCATTCCTCGGAAATCGTCTCGATTCGGAGTATCCTTCAAATCGACCGAACAAGCTAAGTCGCATTCGATTTCGACAGTTCCTTCACGCGCAAGTTTCAGATTAGTTGGAAATCCCATTCAGACCTTTATCTCCCACCTTAGACTGCGGGTAAGATTTTTAAGCTCGTTATTAACATCGTTAATATCAGAAATTCTTTTTTCGCGAATGGCAGCTTTTCTAATTTATTTCTTGATTTCGCATATCCTAGTCAGATATACAATAACACTCTCTGTAGATTAATCGTGATATGTTTTCGCGGACGCGAAAATATTTTCAAAAAATTCTGAAATTTCATCAATGTTAGAAAAGTTTTGACCCCTGGAATAAATAATAAACCAGCTGTCAATAAATTGCACGAAGTGGATGTTGTTGCTATTATAGCGCGGAATCAAGTGTAGCGCGTCCCTAATTTGCCCTTAATTTGTGGCATGATGTTGACTTCCTCGTTCTCAGATGAACTGTTTTTTTCGGGGTCCGATGTTCGAATTAAATTAGTCGCAACTTCCAGTTTGGAAAAGCAGTTAATTTGACAGGGTTCGGGATTATCAAAAGGAGAATCGAATAATAGTAATTTTACGTTGTTGGAAGATATCAGCGGGGTGGACGACTTATTTTCTGCGATTAACGATGTGGCAGGCACTGTGTTAACATTCAGTTTTTGACGTAAATAATTAAGAGTATTCCCAAATGCTAAGCCGCTCTTGAACTAATTGTTGAGAGCTTTTAAGTTTTGTTGATATTTGAAATAATTATCTAACTTCTGAGCTTATTTATTTATTTAATTTAATTTATTTATAAGTGCTTGCTAGAAATAAAACCATGTATATCAAGGCAAGAGTATTCGAACTATTATCTGAAAATTTCTTTAATAACCAGTTAGAATAAGATTTAGACCTGTATTGGCTTATTTATTTATTTATTGCGATCTAATGTTTATTTATATATAATTATTTACTCCGAAAAATGAGTCAACCGGTATTAATACAAGAATATTCGATCGAGGTATCTGAAAATTCAGTTATAACAAATTCGAAATCTTGTTTACTTAAACTTTTATTGATTTCTAAATGTTACTAGAAACAAGTCATTGTATATTAGGATATGAATATACGATTAATATATTCGAATATTTTGTTCTAAACAACTTGAAAGTGTTGTTTATTTCAACTTTATTTACTTCTTTATTTATAAATGTTCACTGAAAATAAGTCAATGTATAGTAGTGCATGATTATTCAATCGACATATCTGAAGTTCTGCTATAAACAATTTGAAATGTTGATCATTTGAACATTCATTTATTTATTTATAAATATCTACTAGAAATGAGTCAAGAATAATCTGTTCAACTTGTTTTTATTTATTGATGTATGTTCACTAGAATTGAGCCTATGTGTATACTCAATACAAAGGTATTCAATCGAAATATCCGAAGGATCTTTTATAAACAATTTGAATATTATTTATTTGACATTTATTTATTTATTCATATATTTTTACCATAAATAAATCAATGTATGTCAGTATACAAGAAATCGATTAATATCCGAATAATCTATTCAAATTAATTTGAAAGTAACATTTATTTTATCTTTAGTTACTTATTTATTTATAAATGTTCACTGCAAATAAGTCAATGTATACTAGTTCAAGAGTATTTGATCGATATATCTGAAGTTCTGCTATAAACAATTTGAAATATTCTTGATTTAAGGAGTAACACCAGTGTAAAATTTTTAAAAAATCGATTTTTTTTTGGCTTAAATGATACTTTGGACCCTTAAAAATCATATCTAATTGGTTTTATACAGAAATAAAATTTGTAAGAGGTCCAATTCTCGATTTTGCTGCAGCGCCTTGGAGCGCGCCGTGACAGCTGAATCAGCCACCAAGGCGCGCTCTGATTTATCGAGTATGTAGTGCTCCTACCTGTCCAAATTCTATTGCTTATGGTCATTGTGGTTCCTCAGAAGTCCACTATGGTGTACTAACACTGAATAGAAGTGTGTGTGTGTGTGAACTAGTACAGCTGCCAAGCGACGCCGTGCAGACGCTTTATTTTCTTTCCGTACATTTTCGTTCAAATATTAATAACATGTTTTGTTATTGTAAAATTTTTCGAATAAACAATATGAGTTCGACAAAAGTCGTGAATTGTGACAAAAAATCGGCCAAGGAGGAAGGAGTAGTGCAAAAAGACCGAGAATATCAAACCGACGGCCGCAAAACCGTTACGAGCTGGAGAAGCCAAGCCTGGAGAACGTTAGTACATCGGCTAAAAAATTATCAGATGTAAACTTCGATGATTTTGAAGTAAATGAAGGTTTCGGTTACCGAATTCTGAATTTTGTAGCAGTGTTCTCCGCGATATCGCAAGCTCTTGTATGTAAAAAATGCAAATCCGATGTAACGTTTACCGAAACTGGAAAGCGAGGCTTGGGTTTTAAAATTGTGATTTCCTGTAGAAACTGTGATCAGATTACTATTCCTAGTTGTCCATTTATTGAGAAAAGATATGATATTAATCGCAGAATTGTTCTTGCCATGCAATTACTAGGAATAGGATTGAATGGCGTTATAAAGTTTTGCGCCTTCATGGATCTCCCGCGGCCAATTTTTCAATCGTTTTACGATACAGTTGTTAAGAAAATTGCCATTGAAGCAGAAGCTGTTTGTAAGCTCAGTATGAAAACTGCAGCTAAAAAAGAACGAGAAAAAACTGACGATCCAAATGGCATTACTGTATCTGGTGATGGTTCGTGGACGAAGCGTGGTTTTTCATCTCTTTACGGGTTTGTTTCACTTGTCGGCTGGTATACTGGCAAAGTAGTCGATGTTTTAGTGAAATCTAAATATTGCAAAGCTTGCGAATTTTGGAAAACTAAAACTGACACCATCGAGTTCAAGGAGTAGAGCCAAATTCACAAAGATGAATGCCAAGCGAACCACGTCGGCTCCGCAGGAAAGATGGAAGTGGACGCCGTCATCGAAATGTTCCAGCGCTCAGAATCTTTGCACTAATTACGTGGGCGACGGAGATTCAAAAACCTTCAAAGGAATCATAGATTCTGAGCCCTACGAAATGTTCACCATAAAAAAAAAAGAATGTACCGATCATGTGCAGAAGCGGATGGGTTCTCGTATCCGTAATTTGAAAAAACAAATAAAAGGACTTGGAGGAAAAGGCAAGCTTACTGGCAAGCTCATAGACGAGTTGGCAATTTATTATGGTTTAGCAATTCGTAGGAATCATGATTCTGAGAAGAAAATGCGCAATGAAATCTACGCAACGCTGGACCACAAATTGTCTATTGATGATCAACCGAGACTCGAAAGATGCCCGAACGGAGAAACTTCATGGTGCTCTTGGCAAAAGGCTCAAGCTACTGGAGAAGATTTTGTACATAAACCACCTCTCTCTGAAGAAGTTTATAAAGCGATTTCGCCAATTTATAAAGAGTTAAGCAGTGACTATCTACTTACGCGTTGCTTAGGCGGCTTCACACAAAATAGCAACGAAAGTTTCAATGCGACTGTCTGGTCTATGGCACCAAAGTCTTTCTCTAGTGGCAAACACGTGCTCGATACCGCAGTATATATTGCTGCAGGTATCTACAATGATGCCCTTTCAAGTGTCATGAAGCTGATGCAACACTTGGACTTGACAATCGGACCGAACTGCTATAATTTCTGTGTGGAGGCGGACGCGCGTCGCATCAAGTTTTCCGAGAGATCCCTAACAGACGATGCCAGAGAGGCCCGGATGTCCTTAAAATCAGTCAGGAAGGAAGAGGAGGAGTCAGACATTAATAGAGATGGCCAAATGTACGGTACAGGCATCGCAGATTAGAGGTATACAAAAATTTCAAGGATTTAAATGCTCCGAAAATTTTTACTTGTTTTATTAACAATTTACTACTCTTTTTTTAGTCGAAAATTCATACGTTTTGTTCATAGTCCAGGCGCCGGGTGAGATCCCTTAGCCGATCGATGTCCACGGCTACACAAAAGTTTTTCTTACGTATTTTGGGGCGCTGAAAACGAATATCCAGGGTATTTTTCTGCGAAATGATCGGAAAACGGTTTCCCGCGAATTTTCCGGAAAATTCAAATAATTTTCGATTTTTCATTTTGGAATAATTTTTCCGGATTTCTCAGGCATTTTTACGACGAAAATGTTCCCAGACATTTTTTCGTAAAATGCTTAGTTTCCGCGGAAAAAATTCTTTAAGTTTCTGAAAATACGCTTTTTTGCTATTTTCGACCCCACCGTACGCGAATATGAGTGATCCAAAATCTTCTTAGGTAGGTTTTGATATTCACTTTAATAGTGTTCTTTCATTATAAAAAAATTCGCTGAGATCAAATTTCATCAATGGTGATTTTAATGCTGTTATTTAGGGCCGCTTACGGGGCGTGAATTCGGCTCGCTCGCGGGCGCTCGGGTGTATGTAGGCCCGTGTGTAGTGTATTAATGTTCATTTTCTAACGTAATCTATTTTCATTGTTGATACTAGATTATTTCTGAATTGATTATTCAATTCATAACTATAAGACGATTGTATCCTGTGTTACATTTTCATCGCTAATATAACCAAAATGTTCTCAAACCAATAACTCAAAGGCAGAAAAACTTGTATATAATTATTTCTCGTATCTCATAATTAAAAATATACATATATAAAGTAAAAGATCATAAAATAAGAGAAGAAGCCATATAATATATATCGAGAGTTTGAATTTTGCGCTAATAATAAATAATTATAAATATTTTGAGATCACTGTACGTTGTTTATACGCAAACGCGATGCCTAGATGAAAATGCAGTCACATTAGACCCTTTGGAGTATGAATTTATTGAGAAAGATGATCTGCTCATGCCCGAGCGAATAAATATTTTATTACCACCACCCTCAGAATTAGTGCCGAATTGTACATGCAAAGTTTGTTCTAAAAAACCGTGCGTTTGTGTTGCTGCGGGAATTCCGTGTTGTTCTTTCTGTTTTTATAAACGGAATAATACTTGCAAAAATTTATATAATATTCAAGAGTTAGATGAATGATGAATAGCTTCCACTTGTTGTTACACGTAGATTATCAAGAAAAGCGTTAATTTCGAATTGAACTGTATATAGTTGTATATGATCTATTATTGTTGAAATTGAAATAAATTTTCTATGAATATTGATAAATTGAAGTATACATGAAAAGAAATATAATTAAGAACAACATTAAACACACTATGGATATGCAAATGTACACCCGAGCGCCTGCGAACCGAATTCACGCCCCGTAAGCGGCCCTAAATAACAGCATTAAAATCACCATTGATGAAATTTGATCTCAGCGAATTTTTTTATCATGAAAGAACACTATTAAAGTGAATATCAAAACCTACCTAAGAAGATTTTGGATCACTCATATTCGCGTAAGGTGGGGTCGAAAATAGCAAAAAAGCGTATTTTCAGAAACTTAAAGAATTTTTTCCGCGGAAACTAAGCATTTTACGAAAAAATGTCTAGGAACATTTTCGTCGTAAAAATACCTGAAAAATACGGAAAAATTTTTTCCAAAATGAAAAATCGAAAATTATTCGAATTTTTCGGAAAATTCGCGGGAAACCGTTTTCCGATCATTTCCCAGAAAAACACCCTCGATATTCGTGTTCAGCGCCCCAAAATACGTAAGAAAAACTTTGGTGTAGCCGTGGACATCAATCGGCTACGGGATCTCACCCGGCGCCTGGACTATCAGAAGTGCATAGTTTCTACAAAAATTGAAAAAAAAATCCTACATACTTCGATAGCTATTAATATGTAGCTTCAGAAAATTTTTGGTGTTTTTTTCCAGCTCTCACGGTTTTCGAGGAATTGGTGCGCCCGCGGAGCACCTTCAAAAAAATCTTTTTCCACAGATCTGCTGTAGCGCTGCCATTTTGTACGAAAATCATAATAAAAAATTTTTTTCTCATACATCAATATGTGTTAAATGAACCATCTAAATATGAATACTATTCCTTTTCCCATAATCCCAGAATAAATTGTCAAAATTAGGCTTTTTTTCGGCCTCTAGAGTGGTGTTATACCTTAAACATTTACCTTTTTATTTATAAATATTACTCGAAACAAGCAATGTATATTACGATGCGAGCATCCGATTAATATATCTAAATACTCTTCTCTAAACAATTTGAAGTATTATTTATTTAAACTTTTATTGGTTAGCAATTTTTTTTATTTAAAAAAAGAGCGCATAAGGAGATATCCTATGGACTTCGTTGTCGTTGAAGGGTACAATCGACGGATTTTTTTCATAACTAAAGAGAGGGGAAAGCTATAATTTCTTAAACAGCGGAAAGAAAAAGTTTGTTCCTGAATGCAATATACTTGCGATATATTCTATGCAATTAGTCAATTTCACCTTATAGCTTCTACGAACATAACATAAATTTACTGAAGATATTTTACAAAAATACAATTTCGCTTTAAAATATACGCAATTTCATCTTAATAAATACGCAATTTCCCTAGCCCACATGCACGATTTTTATTTATAAAATTTATTAAATCCCTTCTTTAAATACACAACTTTACCTTATAAATTATAGGATTTATCTTTGTAAATTATGCAATTTCGCTCCATAAAAATTACACACACACTTCACAAGTTACACAAATTAACTTTATAATATATACAATCTCACTTTACAAATGAAAATGCACAATTCAATTTTATGAAAATATACGATTTTCTTTTATAAGTTACACGACTTCACTACATCAAATACTATATTTCACCGAAGAAAAACGGACTATTTCACCTCTTAAATTACACTATTTAACCTCTTAAATTACACTATTTTATCTCTTAAATTACACAATTTCACTTCATAAAAATATATGATTTTCTTTATAAGTTACAAGATTTCACTGTATCAAATACTCAATTTCACATAAAAAATGCACTATTCCACCTCTATAAGTACGCTATTTCACTTCTTAAATTACACAATTTCACTTCATATATTACACAATTTCACTTCATAAACATATACGATTTTCTTTATAAGTTACAAGATTTCACTGTATCAAATACTCAATTTCACACAAAAAATGCACTATTCCACCTCTATAAGCACACTATTTCACCTCTTAAATTACACAATTTCACTTCATAAATTACGCAATTTCACTTCATAAAAATATACGATTATCTTTATAAGTAACACGATTTCACTACATCAAATACCCACTTCACGCAATAAAATGTATTATATCACCTCTTAAATTATACAATTTTATTTCATAAAATTCACAATGTCACTTTATAGAGTATACAATTTCACTTCACGATTTACACAATTTACCTTATAAGATACGCAATCTTACTTTACAAAAAAAATTTCGGAATATAATGTACATAACGGTCATTAAATTCTTCGTAGTTATTCAAACATTATTTACCAATAAAGATAAATCCTAAGAATTCACTGACTAATACTTTAATTAAACATCCGACCTTATAGACCGGAAGAATATTCGCGTTGCTCTTAATGCCTGCAGTTTAACGAATAAGGCCAATTTAGGCAGACTGAAAATTTGCAGCCCCTTCTAGGAAAAACTTAGGATGAAACTAAAATAAGCTAATAAGACACATAAAACGAGAGACGTGACTAAGGACTGCTTTTTGTTTGCAGGAGAAGGGATAGAGAGAGAGAGAAAGGAAGAGAGAGAGAGAGAACATACTTCCATGCAAATTTTGTGTGCTCTTAAGCAATTGCTAATAATTAAATGAAAACTCGTTTTAGATTTGGTTGAAATCACCGGCGCTAGCGAATGACTTTTGATGGGGTCCTCGTTTTCACCAGGTCTCGATGTTGGCCGGCGGCTTTCGACCGGCGGCTGAAAAATTGCCCAACGGATTTTAGTATAGTTGATAGGAGACACCGATTTATTGTACGAAAATTAAATCGGCGTCGAAACCAGGGTTTTATAGGTTTTCTTTCTCACTCAAAAATAAATATACGCACTCACGTACAATTACGGTAAAGTTACATTTTATATAAATAAATACAAATACGAAAATCAATTTTTCAATTACAACTTTTACAGTCTGGTGAGCGAATCCAATTGCGAGAGCATGTGCGAGAGTTTTAAGTAAAACTAAACAATTTTATGTTACGAACGAACAAAATTTTCTGATCAAAATACCGGCAAAGCTTTCGCCTTACGATTGAGAAGTTGAATAAAAAACTGCCCTTCCAGGCTTGCAGACATTCTTATAACTATTTACCCACGTTTGATCTTCTCTAACTTCTTCTTGAGTCCGGATTGCTGTCTCATGCGGGAAACGCAGGAATTAGTCAATCCAGCTGATAGAAAATTAGGTCGATCCTTAACATAGGTCCGGTGTAGAGTGTCGTCTTCGAAATTCCATGGGGTTGAATAGAGTTTTCACGCTCACATCGTAAGAAATGACGAATCCTGTTGCTGGAAAATAGATCGCCGCTTGTCATAGGTCAAGTACATGGATCAGCAACCTTTTTCGTCCAATCTAGTGGTGACATAATGTATATATTTAGAGTTGGACTGTTCACAAGATCTCTTGCGGTGTAACCGTCGGCGTCTGATACTTGCTTGTTTTAGTGCAGCGGACTTGACTTTGTGATGAATTGTAGTAGCATGTAGTAGAACTCCTTACATTGATCTTCCGTGGGCTTGTTCGTAGATACTGTAGGCTGCTTTTCTTCTGGTGAACAATAGTAGGCTAAAACTCGAAATAAAAGCCGAATTTCTCTTTGTTACGACTGATACCTGTGGTTGACAAACGACGGTCGGTCGGTCGGTCGAGAGAACATATATTTGGTGAGAATATATATTTTGTTATTATTGTTAGTGTTAATATGATATTAACATTAGTAATTATTATAAGCAAAATAAATTAGTTAATACATTTCGGATATAAAAAAAAGTAGTATTAATTAAAAGTTAGTTTTTTTATAAGAAATCATTTAATTAATTATTTAATTATTGCGGAAATGATTCGGTTTTATATTTGTTAACTAAGATGATACGGCGGGGCCAACGTAATGGCTAAGAACGCGCGCGTGTGCATATACACACACGAGCGCGCAGACATACGAAAGCGTGTTCAGCGAGGAGCAACGAATTCGCGAATATTGGAAGAGTGGGGATTCGCGAATATCGTGAGAAGGAGGACGGGAGCGAGAGAGATGGAGAGAGTGGGCTCGGATATATATCGGCAACGCACAGCCGAGGAAGCACTGAGTTTTCTCTGACCTCTCAAGCCGTGGCTAGCCAGCGAGCAGGCCTCGCGCTCGGGATACTAGGCTGAACTCGGGCCACTTCTTGTGGTGAACACACGGTGATGTGGCGAATCCTCGCCTATCTACCGCGTGTAATCTCTCTCTTTCGCTTCCCTCTATCATAACTCCACTCCTCTTTAATTGTACTATTACCCTCAATAAAAAACCAAGTTTCACACTAATAATTATAACTCATTTTTCCCCGCCTCCACCTTTTATTCGGGTGCGCCGGACGTCCTTCAGTAGCCACTGGAGGGGGAAACGCGCTAACGAATTTCATAAAAGGCATAGCTCGGGGCGGCCAACGCGCTGCCCGAGACTACGTCTTCAGGGTTTTACCCGAGAAAAGCGCGCTGGTGCCTTTCTCGGGGTTTTGACTACTTGCCCGGCGGAGAGCTAACGCTCCCTCCTGCTGGTTCGAGTTAGCATACCAAAAACCAAAGTACAGTTGCACTTCTGCAGCTCCGACCTCGGCGGCTGCAGGAGCGTAACTATCAAGGGGAATCCAGGAAGAGGTTGTTTCTCGCGCACTTCTTCGGGTCCGTACGCGAACCGCGTGTAACAAAAACACAACTGGAAAACGAACTCTCCTACGTTGGAGTAGAAGAACGGCTTAAGTCCGTCACAATTTGTTATCACATTATCAGTCATTACAGTTAAAAAAGTTTGGTTCCCTATCACAGGTCGTCAATTATTGTCTAACATATCATAATGTAGTCAGTAGTATCACATATTGTTTCGTTAACTTAATAATATACAAATACATAGATAACAGTAATATACACACATACACATTTATATTGTACATATATCTATCGCGTCAAAAAATAAAACGCCTTACATTCTTCTTTCGTTCATACACTCATTCGTGCTACCTAACGTCGTTTTAAACTTACATAGTGATGGCAGACACCTTACATACTAAAAGAATATAGGCCCTTATCCGTGCGCGACTCCGGAACTGAGAGCTCTTTCATAACCCCCCCCCCCCCCCCCTACTTGAAGTCCTTGCCAGATTTTTTTCGAAGAGAGCAGTAAGATAGGTTGGCGAGAGGGAGAGAGAGAGAGAGAGAGAGAGAGAGAGAGAGAGAGTGAGAGAAAGAGGGAGAGAATTGTTTAATTGTGTACTCTAGGTCTAAGAAATTAAACACACCATTTTCGTCACTGAACATCCCCCTCTACTTAAAAATATTCGTCGTCCCTGCTGAATGTCGCGTATCGCTCTAGAGTAACATATCAATGTCTGCTAGTGGGCGCGGGTCCATGGTCCGGGTATCGTAAGTTTATGTCAGCAAATTTTGTGTCATTATATGTTTGATTTGATTTGACTTGGCTTTGGCACAGAAAACAAAAGAACTTTTTGCGTATGTTGGTTTTTGGTGGATGTTTGGTCAAGAATTCTTGAGGTGTCGATCAATTACTACAATATATAAAAAAAAAATTATTGAACATAGGTTCGCCCTTCATCACCAAGTGGTCCGGTCGACATTTTGTAGATGCCGCCGCAAGATTCCGACTGACGTGGTTCGAACTCCTGTTTTTGGTTTGGTCAATTCATTTTTCGCCGCCGAATGGTCCGGTCGACATTTTGTAAATGCCGCCGAAAGATTCGGACCGTCGAAATCCGAAATTGTAGCCTCTATTTGTGTGTAGGCTAATGAAATTGAGCCGTTATTGCTTATTCTTCATCACCAGGTGTAAGATACTGTGTACCTTTATTGTGATTTTTTTTTTGTTCTCTTTTGGTAGGGTTTTGGGTTGGGATATGTTCATTTCCTTCCTTTTGTGAAGCTTAACCAAGTCATTAAATCTTTGTAATGCTCAGAATGGATACTACGAGTATTTTAAGAGGTTAAGATGAAAGTTTACTTACGTGTACCGTGTTTTGGTTCTTGGTTACAATATTATTTTGGCATTATCTGTTATTGCTTTTGGGTTCCATGCACACTGCATTGTCATTTATGATAATGATTTGTGTGGTTCTAAAATTAAGGTGGTCCAGGTCCATAACAATAAATGTGGTCTAACAATTTAGTGTATGTATATTATATTAAAAAAAAGAATAAATTTTATGAAGATATAAAAAAGGTATTGGTCCAATATTTTTAAAAGTCACTTAAAAACTAATATTATCGAGGTTCTCGAAGTCTATCTGGTCCATGTTTAATATACTTGGCGATGGTTCTCTCGCGATTTCTTCTTCTGCTAGACGTATGCTACCGAGGCTGATTAAATCTTGTGCTTCTTCCGTTTGTTCTTCTTGTGGCCGTTCTTGAGATTTGTGGCCTGTAGTTTTCGGTGCTGGTGGATTTGATTGGTCTTTGTTTCCTTGTTCATTTTGTTTTTTATTTTCTTGGTTGCTCTTGATTGTGTTGTGCTAAAAAACCCTGTAGTTACAGCATTCCAGGTATTGGTCCCATTTGTTCCTTTGAATGCATCTCCCGCAGAAAAAATGTAGGTTGTAGTTGCACTCTGTTATGTGTTGGTCCCGTTCTTCATGTTGCGACCAACTCCCGCATAGGTAGTGTACCTTGTATACCTTGTCCATTTGTTTCTTGCATATACTATGGGGGTCCAGTTTATTCCTTGTATCTACAGCCATGCCACATGGTTCATGGTTTTCTCTGTGTTTACTCATGGTCTTGCTAAATTGTCTCACTGTTGCCCATCTTGGACGGTATTCTCTTGGACAGTTGTCCATGGCAGCGGCAGCATCTTTTTCGTTAAAATACTGCACATAGCCCATGTGCCTTAGGATTCGATGGTTGTGTTCCTGGCCTTTCATCACTACCCGTACGATGTGGTCCAAGGGTCCGAACTTCATGAAGTCTTCTTCATATACTTCTTGCGGCTTTCCTATGGGTATTAGGACACATAATCTGTTCCTCTCCGTGTCATCTAAACGTCCGGTTATTAAAGCTGGCATCATTACTGTTTCTGCGCTGGGTCTTCCTTTATTCGTGCGTGGTCCTTTTTGTGTGATTTGTTCGTTGATCGATTCGTTGATTATTTGTTTGCACGTGTTTTGGGAGCTTCATGGCTCTTTCAGCATGCATATAAATCTGGTATTCTATTTTCAGCATGTGGTCATTTGGTCCTTGGCTTTCTGTGGTAATTATGCATGGTCCAATGACTTTAAATAATTGTCTTGCTGCCTCCACACTCCCTTGGAAATGTACATGGTTTAGTGCTTCTAGATGCTAAAGGTGACAATGTTCGTTTTGGTGTTTTGGGTTTTAAGTAAATCATCGTTAGTGGTATTATTTATATTAGGTTCTACTGATATTATTTCAGAATTTTATTGAGTATGTGTATTATTGGTTGATGGCAAGGAGTATTTATGCTGCTGATTTCTAAAGCTTATTGTGAAAGCGATTATGAGTTGAAGGTTACGTTTCGTATGCATAAGAGTGTTATTGTATTTGATTTGTGATAAGTCCATGTTGGTACGTGCTTTTGATTTTAGAGCCTTTTATCAAATTCATGATGTTCAAGAGTCGCGTCAGATGTTTCAAGTTTTCTTCTATTTTTAAAGTTTCTATGTATGCATGGATCTCGTTTACCTTGTTCAGTTAGTTCCATGCATAGTCTCATATTCGGTTGATTTAGATAAATTGTATTCGAAGTTTGAATTTTTTTATGCTTGGCATTCAAGGGGTTGGAATGCTCCCTAATTTCCATCGTCCTTTTACTCGTCATATGACAGGTTTTATGTTTTAATGGAATATTGTTCCTGATTTAAGTTTTGAACTTGAATTTTCTCCAAATTCTTTGATTCTTGTACATTATATTTTTGTGTTTATTTCTCTTAGTTGGCGCTTTCGATATATTCTTTATATGGTTACAATGCACACCCTTGATAGCGTCTTTGTCTTTTATGATTCAAGCCTTTTCGATGATAAGTTCGGGCGTGCGTTTGTACGAGTGCATTTCATGTTGTACTTTGCAACAGTTTACTTGTGTTCTATCAGGCTTATGTATATTCTTGCATGCTTCACATGTTTCTTCTGGATTTATCAAGGTACTTATTGTTGCATGTGAATATGTTGCCGTACAAGTGGTGAGTTGGGGTTCTAGTGATAAATCCATTGTATGTGATCTTATTGTTACGACTTCAGTCGATGATGCCATGACGGTCGTGGAAACATACGTGTTCATTGCTGTTAGGCAAGCCTTTTCAGTCGCTTTGGGTTTTACTAATTAAGGATTGGTTTATTTTATGATTAGTAATTGGATTTCCTGGTGGTTGTATCGTACATGTTTCTTCCTCATATACTTCGTACTTTTCGCACAAGTATATTTTCTCTAAATGCGATTTCGCTCTTAGGTTTTTTGTTCTTTTTAACTGTCGATACCTGTGCGATTTCTTCAGTTATTTCTGCTGGTCTAAGTTCATGACAGTGTTGAAAGGTGTTGGGTGAATTACATTCGGATATCATGCTGAATTTCAGAATGACCTTATTGGCTCTAGGCTCTCCTTGCTCCCGACCTGCATCCTGTATGCCACGAATCTTCGATGCTCTAAGTCCTGGGATTTTTTTCTTTTGTTCTGACGTACATGCAAAAACTGGTACCATAGCAGCAAGCCAATTTCCTCTTTCAACTGTTCTGTTATGCTCATTGCTATTAATGTTTTTAGTTATTTTGTGAACAAATTTGGGGTTCTGCTGTCTCTGAGCAACACCATTTGTTTGATCTGCCCTTGTCTCGTCGTACCCCGAAAAATCATTTGGTCTCGTATTGGGTTGATTTGCTGGTAGGAGGGTTGTCGAAATAGTGTCTTAATATTTCGAAGAGGTCAAAATGATCACGAGCACTATGTCTACAAGCTACTTGTCTTGCTTCTCCATGCAAATGTTCCCATATTATGTCAAAGAAGTTTCCGAGCAACTTTATTGGTACGTTGTTTGGCAGTCTTTTAATTTCTTGAGCAAATTTTCCAAAGGGCATGTTGTGATCGGTATAGTGGGGAACATTGTGGTTCACGTAAAGACGTATGTCATCAGTCTCATTTATTAAGTAACATTGTCCATTATCCGACTCCGAATCACTATTGTTATCGAAATCGTAATGAGCTATCATCGACCCACTGCATGTTGATGCTTCATTTGACGAAAGGTCACAAACATCATAGTAATTAACTCTATATTTAGGTTGTGACTCCATTAGAGCCATATCATTATTGTGATAAGAAACAGCAGTTTCTTCTTGTATGAGAAAGTCTCGTCCTAGCATGCCATTGCATGCTATTGGGAAATCATCTGTTATCACCTCGAATCTATATGACTTTCCTGTTGTAGTAAATATACATTATTAAATATAATTTCAGATCAAAATAGTTATTTCGATAAAATATATTAATAAGAACGAGGGGCAGAAACTTACTTGTAACACTGAAAAAGGTGTCGCAAAGGCTATCTTTTGATTCTAAAGCCTCGTCTCACGTCGACAAAAAGCCCAGGAGCCGCACGCTAGAGATACAGGCTAATTGATACGCAAGGATACCCTTTTCACCTTATTTTCTTGCGTTGGCGCCTAGTCACAACCTGGTTTCCCATGCGTTGACGGCCACGTATCACCCCAAAATCCTGTCTTCAAAAACCGACATTGACTTCATCCTGCAAAAAGACACTATTATAAATACTTATACATGCACACATAACAATGCATATGTACACCGACTCTGACGTATCCATGGTGTTTGGGGTCATTCTTTCTAAAAGGCAAGTCTGGCCACTATCTATTTCTGTATATGGGTCCAGTGCATCAATTTTTAGTAACTTGACTGTTGCTTCTTCATTTAGCATAAACGTTAACCATGGTTTCCTTCCTCCTGGCATTTCCAAATTGACATATGTTGGCTCATCAATTTCTTCTTCTTCATTTCCATCCCTATGGCTCGTGCAAGGCGCAATCCTGTGGATGTTTCCGGGTCCATTGATCTCGTTCTCACCTTGTTCACTTGCTCTGGGATTTGGTACCTCAAATCCTCTGTTTTCATGTCTTTATGAGTCTGTCGGGCTTGAGTCAAAGAATTCTCCCAACACCCCCAGCAATTCTATATGGTCTCGAAATCTGTGAACGTGAGCAATATGTTTTGCTTCGCCTCGCAGACTGTACCAAATATTGTCAAAAAATTCTTCATATTGATCAGGTGGTACATAGTGTGATAAATAATCCACCTGGTGAGCATATTGATGGAAAGAGCGGTGGTATCCATCAAAGGTGGGTATTTCCTTTATTGAATTTTGGTCTAAATTCATGGTCCCCAGTGACCGAGTTGCTAATGTCTCTTACATTTCAAGTTACAACTGCCTTATTAATAATATGTCGTTTCTCTTCATGCTTATTACAAATTTTGTGCTAAAACCGTCAAAATTATCATCCAGTAAAAGTTAACACAATTTTTAATTTTGCCCAAGAGAAAGTATAATTTTTAAATTTGGTTTGTATCTCCGTGAATGTCTTCTAAATTGGCTTTATATACATTGCTTATGTCAGTCATGCATCCAATACCTTTTAAATAGGTCAAGTATGGGCTTCAAATAAAATAGTTATATGTAAAACTACTGATTGGTAAAATTTAGAGATATTACGGATGATGACCACAAGTTCAAATCCTATGTTATTCTGGCTATGGGGTTTCTATAATTGTTCAAGTCCTTGACGTGGTACTGTGCCTGTGCTCTGAGCACGAGTTAAAAATGGTTATCGTTCATGTTGGGTGGTCGAATCTTCCGTTCGAATCCTTGCGCTAACTTACTTAGTTTAATAATAATAATAAATTTTATTTGAACCAAAATTTGGATGTTAGAGAGTAGTATGTTTATAAATTAATTATTGTAAATTTATTGTGTAAAAAAAATTATGTTTTTAGCCAAAAAGGAAAAAATAAGGTTTTTAACATTTATTGTGTAAATTTATTTAATAAAAGAGCAAAATTTATTTGTATTAGAAATATCATGTGCCTAAAAAGAAAAGAACAAAAATTAAATTTTAATGGCAATTAAAATTTGAATTTCCCGCGTAATTATATAATTGAAACTTAAAAATTATGAAACAAAATATCATTTTGTTTTACAAAAGTTTAAACAAACCGTAATTATTTTTGCCAAATTAATACTTAATCTTGTAAAAATTCAAATATATATATATATATATATATATATATATATATATATGAAAGAATGATGTCAAATTTTAAATTAGCCGCGCGAGATATTAAACCAACATTGTTATCAGCGTTGATGATTTCCTTATCAAAAAGAATTCAACATAAATTTAAATATTTGTTATAAAAATAAAAAGGTATTATTCAGGAAGTTTCGCAAATATAATTTAAATTTCTTTTAAAAAAAGAAATATTTTATTAAAAATTTATAGCAAAAATTGTTTATTTAATAATTATTATTGTTTTTATTATTATTGAGATTTTATTAATAAGTTAAATCAACCTAAACCTCGAAATTACTGCAAACCCGTACTCCTTGCGCTGTGAGTCTAGCTATACTCCGCGCTAGAGTCAGTTCCGCGTGCCTGTTGCTGAGCGCGAGAAAGTCCCTAAGTGCTCGCTAGTAGACCATGTGCATTTGCAGCATGTAGTCTGCTACAATGTTATGAGTTGAGATTAAACCAAGTGATGTTGCTGATGTTGTGAGTGGCTCCTGTTCTTTGATTAATCACTATTTGAGGTGATTGTAGATTGGTAAAATAATACTACAGGTCTTTCCAGCAAGAATACTCTCCTCCCCCTACAGGTTGCAGCAAAGGAATGGTCCAGGCTTGCTGTATCAACGTGTGACCAGATAAGTTGCTTGTTTGTTCTGCCAAAAGCTATTACCTCTTTTCTAGAACTATTCCTTTGTGTAGCCTCTTCTTGTTTTTCTTTTAATTTATAGAAAGCTGCATAAGCTGGCTGTTTGTGACCGGAGCCTGGAATCTTTCAAGCTGTCTGTTTTGCACAATCTTGGCCGTTACTCTTGGTCCGAGTCGACTCAACTTCTTTGCACATAAGTGAGTGTTGCTGTAGATACCTATTATAAAGCTCCTATCCCTTTCACTAATTACCTATATAATTCCATATAAACCTCTATGTGATCCTTTTTTTTTGCGCTTTCTTCCAATACATATATATGATTTTACTGTATTGGCCGGCTATCTTATTTATATAATATGAGTAATATGATCAAAAATTAGGTAAATGTATGTGTGCATGTATAAGTATTTATAATAGTGTCTTTTTGCAGGATGAAGTCAATGTCGGTTTTTGAAGACAGGATTTTGGGGTGATACGTGGCCGTCAACGCATGGGAAACCAGGTTGTGACTAGGCGCCAACGCAAGAAAATAAGGTGAAAAGGGTATCCTTGCGTATCAATTAGCCTGTATCTCTAGCGTGCGGCTCCTGGGCTTTTTGTCGACGTGAGACGAGGCTTTAGAATCAAAAGATAGCCTTTGCGACACCTTTTTCAGTGTTACAAGTAAGTTTCTGCCCCTCGTTCTTATTAATATATTTTATCGAAATAACTATTTTGATCTGAAATTATATTTAATAATGTATATTTACTACAGCTAAATGTATTTTTACAGCTTGCACTTGGTTTAAGCTGTTTCCACTTGGAGATGGTCAAGCGTCAAGTTGAAATGACGCAGTCGACACTTGAAATGGCCAGGATGCCAAGGAAAATCACCCCCGTCAATGCTTCAACGACCTGCCTGTCTACTGTCGAAACTGATGGCAATCTTTTTGTACGCCAGTTCTTTTTTTTTGTGAAAAAAACTGTGATTTGTGAGTATGATTAAAGTGTTTTGTGTAAAATTGTGTGTCAATTAAGTGGCTCTAACATAAGTGTCGTCAAGTGTGAAATAGATATAAAAAAAAGAAAATTTGTGATATATCAGTGATGTATGTGTATTTGTTTGTAGTGTTCATGCGTATATGTCCCCAGGACTCATATCGCTAGAGGCTGGACCTGTGTCGCTCCACCTCAGCGTCAAGAACGCACTGCTGCGACTTAGCTGCCTCGACGGGACCTAAATATTGCCATCGCACAGTGCGCTTGTAGCTGGCACAGTTTGTGGTGGCAGTGTGATAGTGTGACAGTGTGTGTTTTGCATTAACTTGTGCGTGTGTTTAGACTTAGTGAATTTGCAGTGTGAATAGGCTTAAGTCCTCTCCCTTTTTTTTATAAATGCAGTGTACCGATGTGAAATTTTAATGTAATCTTATTGGAGTAGTGCTGATGGTGTATGTACGGTTTATGTGTGATGCCCTGTGAGTGTCTAGGTGTCCCCAGGGCTATGACCGCCAGAGTGTTAAGCTTGTGTCGCTATATCTCAGCGTCGAGAACGCACTGTGCACCACCTGTCGCTGTCAAGTTGTGAGGTTATTTGTTATGCGGTGTAATGATTAAAATAAGTGTCTAAAAGTAGGCCCTATACAGGGTGGGCCATTTTAATCTCCGCACCTAAATTTCTCCGTTCCTAAGCGTGGTATCGAAAAAAAGTTGAGACAAAAGTTGACAAGGGCAAAGGGGGTCTATATATATATATATATATATATATATATATATATATATATATATATATATATATATTTTTTTTTTTCAGAGTTCTAGACATTTTTATTTTTGCTAATGCTCACTTGACATGGAACGGCCCATATATATATACCAATATATTTTCAGAGTTCTAGACATTTTTATTTTTGCTAATGCTCACTTGACATGGATCGGCCCATATACATACCAATATATTTTCAGAGTTCTAGACATCTAGAACTCTGAAAATATATTAGTATGTATATGAACCCTTCCATGTCAAGTGAGCATTAGCAAAAATAAAAATGTCTAGAACTCTGAAAATATATTGGTATGTATATGGGCCGTTCCATGTCAAGTGAGCATTAGCAAAAATATAAATATCTAGAACTCTGAAAATATATTGGTATGTATACCCGGAATATGTAAAAAGTATTTCAGACCCCAAGGTGTTATATGTCAAGGGCAATTGAACGTTGAAAAATGCATTTTTTTTAATATTTTGAGATTTTTTCAACGTTATTTGATTTTTAAATCAAAAACTACGGACTTTTGAGAAAAAGTGTAACAACATTTTTTGTTCAAAATGAGGTAAGGAATCTAAAAAAAAATTATTAGAGCCTATTGTGATATTTTGGGAACACATGTATTGTGATACATTGTTATTAAGGTATTAAAAAATCACCATAATCTTTTTCAAAATAAAAAATCTTAAAATAAAGTTTTTCATATTTCCATCAATTTTATATATATATATATATATATATAATGAGTCGCCAATAGCTCGCGAGTAATACATCGTGGAGAATGGGCCAAGTGTCGCCATCTGACAGCCGCGCGCTTCAATAGGTAGGGAAGAGACAGCAGGCGGCGAGATGCCGCCGAGGCCGTGGAGAAAGGCCATTATCCCTAGCGGTATCGTGCCGCACGCGACGCTTTCTGCTCGTTCGCCGCCATCTTGGTAATTATCCCGCTTTGTAGTTGCACGTGTTCGCGCTTGTGCGGTGTACGATGATTCTTGCATGCGTGATGCAAGAACGACTGGTGGAGGTGAACGCTCTAGCCCCACCATAATCAACAGAAGGAGTGTCCGCACGCGAGGTAAGAGCCTCCAGCAACAAGCGCCGAGTCGGCAACGGAAGGGAAAGCGACAGAGCTAGCGGCCAGTAACGAGAAAGAGAGAGAGAGAGGGAGAGGGAGAGAGAGAGATAGAGAAGCTTGTAAGAGTTCTTGATTTGTATATTATTTATTCTTTAAATATATAGATATTTGTATTTTTATTCAATTTATTATTTTTCCACCGAGGTACGTAAATGAAAGAAAGAAATAGGGAAATTGGAAAGATTCATATATGTGTATGTAAAAGAAATACTGTTAAAATTTTATGTTAAGAAAGTTGAATGTCTTGCATTTATTTAATTTCACAGTTTTTTACCATAAAACAACTTGCGCTCACTCATATATTCGATAATACTAATAAGTAAATTAGAGAACATATACGTTAGCTGTCCAAACTATTTTTATGAGCGCGAGAGGAGTGAGGCCTTGCTCGCTAGGTGACTGTGTGCTGACTCTCGATTTGCGTATCGACGTCCAGCCCGCAAATTCGACAGCGGTAGGAACCGCGCAGCCGGCGTCGCTAAGCAACCAAGATCCCACTCTTCGCACTCCCTCTATCATTTTCAACTCACATGCATATAGGCACACGTCCCTACTCTCCGCGATTGTTCTTTGTGTGCATATTCGCTTCGCGCCGATCAGCCTCATGCGCAAACGCAATTTTCAATTCATTTATTCATGTTCATTTTATTTATTCGCACCATTCATTCTTTGCATATATCAATAAAAAATAGTATATAAAAGTATTATAATCATACCATATCAATATGAACCGTTACAATCTTCGTCAGCGACGTTCCATCTTCGATCTACACACTTTATTTAATAGAGGTAAGTGCTAGTCCGGGGGTAAATGCATGCATGCGTAAGGTCCACGCTACGAATAGTTTGTCGTGCCCTCATAATATAACGGGTCCGAATAGCCAACGATAGAAAAGGCCCGTTCGTGTTCGAAACTCTCTCTAATTACGGCGGCGTGCTCAGCAACAGTCATGCTGAATACGCATGGAACGCTCGACCTGCGCGTAAATGTTAAATTCATTGTTAATATTTTATTGTCATCTTCGTTGTAATTTCCTTATTTAGTATTATTTCAGAATATAGTTTATTTGTTATTGTTAGAAATCAGTGTGTCATTAATAAATCCGGACCCGTCTGCTCGCCGCATCGAGTTAGGCCAACAAGCAAAACTAAATTGCTTTTCGAGTTGCGAGAGAATTAGCTTTCGCCTTTTCGCCCTCCTTTCAGGTCTTTTATTCAAATTTTGAAACGCGAAAAGCAGGTCGGGCATACACGCGGATGAAGTGAGCGATAATTGAACGCGAATTTCAACGCGCACAGAAGTGTGTAAAAGTGTATGAAGCTGTAAATCGATCACGATATACACAATGCAGTGCGCAGAATCGAATCAATTTTTCTCTGACTCACAACCTTAATATTATAAAACTATAAATATTCTATAAACGTTTATTTATAATTAATTAAAAGGTCAAGCGAGATTATAAGTATCTGTTGAAAGTCAGAGAAAAAGACAATCAGTCACGACAATGAAGTGTGTATAAATACTATCTGAACACCAAAGCAGCTGTACCGCGCTCAGCACTCTGATGATCGACCGATCGACATGGTTAAACAGTATTTGGAGCAGCTAGTCAGTTGAGTCAAAATTTTCTTTGTATTTATTTATTCCAAAGATTGATTTTTTTTGCACTTACAGTGTTTATTGAGCATCAAGAAACAATTTTTGCGACAAAATAACATTTTTTTTTTAATTTTGGGATTTCTGAACAATAAAAAAGTCGATTTTAGAGTGATAATTGAAACGCAGCAGCGTTGGTCGGAATAAGTACTGAGATAGGTGACCGCCTGGTAGTCCCAAGAATTAAAATTGCTGTTTATTACAAAAATTTATTTTGTCGATTTTTAGGTTGTTTATTGAGAGTTAATAAACAATTATTACGAAATATAAAAAATTTTCTTTGAGTTTTGAGATTTTTTTGAAAATTCATTTTTGGCCGATCCTCGAAAGTAAGCAGCACTGGTAAGAGTCAGTACCTTGATGGACGACCGCTCGGAAACCCCACGTCTTATAAGAATTTTTTATTTTTCAAGATCTGTTTTTTTTAGCAAAATTATGGTTTATTAATTATTAATAAACAATAATGGTGAAAAGTTGGATTTTTTTGTTAATTTTTTGGATTTTTAGTATTTTTAAAAGAATTCACGATATCGAACTTTTCACTTTTAAAAATTGTTTCTCTGCAAAATATATTACAGTTTTTGATTGACGTTGTTGATAAATAGAGCTGGTTGAACCAACTTTGAAACATTATGCAGAAGATAGATTTTTGATGATTGTTGATATTTTAATAAGTGGAAGAAATTTATTTATGAATAAATTGTTTTCTTTTAAAAATTAGACGAATTTCGAAAAATTTAAATTTTTTCAAAAATGTCATTTTTAACACAAAAATTCGATTTTTCTCGAAAATCATATAAATAAGCGCTGCTTGGTGAGATCTTTGATTGTTCAAATGAGCAATAATTTTACATTGTCACAGTTTGTATCGAAACAAATAATGTATAAATCGACAATATTTTTTTAGTTTTTCTGAAAATTTATATATTATTTAATTGAACATTTACAAAAATTAAAATTCGAACGGTCGGCAAATCACGCAGTCACCAACTAGAGAGATCCTAGCCCACCTGGCGAGAGAAGAAGGAACCTTGGTACGTCGAGTCCAAGGCTCTGGTCAGGAACCCTCGATCAAACGACACGATGTGGTGGCAATACACGTGACGTCGGTCAAGTCGTCAGGAAGTGGAACATCAAGTTCTCTGTCAAGAAAGACCAGAGCATAGATGCCTTCCACGCGAGAGTAGAAGACTTCAATACCCTGGCCAACTTATCAGATGACAAACTCCTGGCAAAACTATCGGAGCTCTTCACCAACACAGCAATAATCTGGTATCGAAACAATAAGATGAAGTGGAAAACTTAGAGAGATTTCCCAACTTTGGTCAGGCATTGGTATGGCATGAGCCGCCAATACCAACAGAGGCTGCTGCACGAAGCATATATTTGGATGCAAGGACCGGATGAGTTGATACGAGATTATCTCACGTGTCTGATAGGGATAATGAATAAACAATCATCACGGCTCGACGAAATTCAAGAATTAGGTTTCTGCACCGTAATATGCGAGCAAATTTACAGAAGCTGGTCAGGAGATTCGACGTCACCAGTATAGAAACACTGCTGGACGCGGCAACCGACGCTGAATAAATGTCGGAACACTAGAGAGCGTACTGTCTACCACCAACGACAGAAGCTTTTCTATTTCCTGAGCTACCTCATGAACCAACTCATGGGCAGAAGAAGCACAAAACGGAGATTTCCACCGTGGCTAAGAAGGAAGCGAAGCCTCCCATGCCAGACTTCCCATCTCTCCCCATCGACACCGAAACATTGACGGGGAAAAAGGACGCCCGCGCATTCCCAGATGACCCTTCTCCCGAATGCAAGGTCGGATTAGTCGGGAAATCGAGTTCCAACCCCTCAGAAGAAGGGGAGGAAGCCACACAGCTGCAGAGATCGACGAATCATTCAGAATGATATACGATCTTTGCAGTACCTGCCCCCACCGGCACTGAAGGGTCAAGAAGGGAAGTGGATGTCCAGCCACTTCCAGATGAGCCCTCTCCTGAAGGCGAGGCCGATCGGAATAGGCAACTGGATTCGACTTTCTCAGAAGAGAGAGGAGAGACAGAACAGCCGCGGAGATTGACGTATTCTCCACAAGGACGTACGACTTCATCGATGCGATCCCCAGTCGAAGCTGAAGCAACGACGAGGGGAACTAATACGTTTCTGCAGATAGGCACGTCATCCCACGAAGGAAAGGACAATTTGAACGAGATTACGAAGGAAAACGTCACCTCAGTGGCCGCTCTATTCATCGGAACTTAAGTGACGACGATAGACTCTGACGCCCAGTCACGATCGAACAGGTCTTCTCCCGAAGGAGACGCCGATATAATCGAACCGCCCCATACAGGCTCGAGATTCACTAAAGAGAAAGTATAGACAATGCAATCGCAGAAGCGGGCATACCAGGACGTCCAGTAGCAACCAGATGAGCATTCTCCCGAAGCATCGGCCGTATTGGTAGCGCAAACGAACTGAATCTTGTCAGAAGAGAGAGAAGGGCTCATGCGACCGCACGGAACAGCGGATGAACCAGATGGAAATGTGATGTATTTCGAAGGCACGCAAATTACAGTACAGACGGAAGTCGCTACCTTGGAAGCAGGGAACGCTGCGATCTTGTCAGCAGAGCAGGACTCCTTTGCATAAAAATATAACTTATGGGCCTAAGAAACAATTATCATTAAAAACCTTACCGGATTTTAACTATTTCTTTAACTATTGTTTAACAGAAAATATTTGCAGTGAAACTGTAATAACATTAAAATAGTTTAAGGGGGAAGTCTGCTTTAACAGCTTCAAAAAATCGATTTTTTTTGTCTTAAATGTATTCCAAAACTATCCAAGAATATGTTTTTAAAATTTCAGAGGCCAATTCGACATATTTCTGAAGCTAGAGCAGTTTTAGTGGCCGAGCATCGAGCAGGTGCGAATACTCGGGCAGACCCGAGCGCGCGCGCTCCGCCCCTCGATGTATTCTATTATTGGACTATACTCGTATATACCTGAAAAGGTCCAATCGTCCTTTGAAACAATATTTGGAGATTCTAGAAGGTCTGTGTTGAATCGTAGTAGGGAGAACGGTATACAATATAACGGTATACTATATCTCTCGGCATCGGCTTGTACACTGCTGTTTGTAGCGTCAGCTTTCAGTTCCACTGAGTATTTTGCCGAGTACACATCGAAATGTCAAGCTACCCGAAAGGTGATCGATCTAAAAGACAGCGTGCTGCGGAACCGCGAAAGCGGAAATTTCAAGGCAATCGTTTTACAAGTGTTTCATCGGACGACGGACGAGCCGCAGTGAGCAGAAGTTAACGACAGCAAGCAGTGATGATGTCATTATTCATTCTGCGCACTGCTACCGCATTATTGAATTTACATCTGTGTTTCTCGCCATTTCGGAAATCGCAATTTGCAGATCATGCAAGCAAAAATTAACGTTTGCAGAAAGCGGTCGTCAAGGCCTAGGATTTAAAATTATTGTCCAGTGTATGTGTGGTCGACACGAAATCCAGGCAGGACCATTAATAAATACCGGCTACGAAATCAACAGACGAATTGTTTATGTTATGAGGCTTCTTGGTATCGGACGAGAAGGGATAAACGTATTCTGCGGCCTTATGGATATGTCTGCAGGTTTTGCAAAATCTACTTACCGACAAATCGTTGAGCATTTGCACGCAGCGTCGAAGATAATGTCCAAGAGCACCTGCGAAAAAGCCGTCAAGGAAGAAAAAGAAAAAAACGTTGAACATGAAAGACCTGCGAATCATTTAAAGGTTTCGGGCAATGGATCGTGGAAAAAGCGCGGTTATACTTCCTTGTACGGTGTAACAACGCTCATCGGATACTACAGTGGCAAAGTAATCGATCTCATTGTAAAAAGTGGATATTGTCATTCGTGTGCCATAAGTAAAAATACTTTGAACGAAGACGCATTTGAGGAGTATTATGAGAATCATAAAGACTCATGCTCCTCAAATCATGCAGATTCGGCAGGGAAGATGGAGGTGGATTCCACAATGGAGATGTTTTCGAGATCCGTCGAGAAATTCGGAGTTATGTACTCTAATTATATCGGCGATGGCGACTCCAAAACTTTTACTGGAATTTTAAGTAGCAATCCTTACGGGGACGAGTGCACAGTGACGAAAAATGAGTGTGTTGGACACGTGCAAAAGCGTATGGGTACTCGTTTACGTAATAAAAGAAAAACCGAGAAATTCGGAGGAAAGACGCGGCTAACGGAGAGTGTAATCAAGAAATTGACGATATACTACGGTCTGGCAATTCGTCGAAATATTGATTCAGTGAAAAGTAAGCAACATTAGACCACTACTGTTCCACGGATGAAAATCGTCGGCATGAAAATTGTCCAGAAAGCGCCGAGAGTTGGTGCGAATGGCGGAAGACTCAAGCGGCGAATAATCTTGCATCTTACAAACAACCGGCGAGATTAATCGATGAAACCGTGGAGAAGCACATTCGTCCAATTTATGAAGAGCTGTCTAATGACGATTTAATGAGGCAGTGCTTAGGCGGCCACACTCAAAATTCCAACGAATCGTTCAATTCGATTGTGTGGCGCCTAAGTCTGAAACATTTGAATTCCGGCTATAAAATCGTCGAAATTGCAGCATATATGGCTGCAGGCATTTTTAACGAGGGCTACTCTGCTGTACTTTCCACCATGCAGCTTCTCAATATCATCATCGGGCAGCAGTGCAAAAATTTTGCTGACGCCGTCGATACTGAACGCATAATGCGGGATAATCGGCTTGCATCATTTTCTAGCAAGAAGGCTCGTACAGCCCGAAGTTTGGAAACCCTCAGCCAAAACGAGTTTTTTGAAGAAGAGGAAGGACTAATGTATGGCCCAGGAATAGCTGATTAACCTCTAATTACTGTAAGTACCCAAAAACTTATATTTTTTTGGACCGAAAACTTTAAAGCGCGATTTCTCGAGTTTTCATTTTTACGATTTTTAGAAAACGGTGCCGGTATTAGCAAAAAGAATATACGTAAGATAAAAAAAAATCAATGTTATCTAGCTTCAGTATTAAATTATCTTCTATTTGAACTAAAATAGTTGGACAAAAGTATTATGTAAACTACTTTTTTTGCAACTTAAAGTGAATTTTTTTTTCAAAAAAGTGATTTTATTTACAAACGAAAAGAAACTTATAAAAATTTAAAAAAATTTGGTCTCGACCGTTTCAGACGCACCGCACGACCTCCATCACCGGCACCGATTAGAAAGTGCAGTCTCCAGGCGTTTCGGCAAAATGGTCATAACTTGAAGAAATTTTAATATTTTTTAATAGCAAAAATTGTTTTTTAATGCTAAAATATAGTACATTATGTTCTCAAAAATTCTTTTGTCGCAATCATTTTCTTCCGTTTCAAAAAAATCACTGAAAAAACGCTTTTATTTCGGCTCCTAAAGTAGACTCCCCCCTTAAGCGTAATGGTTGGGAATACAAACCGGGCTTTTCTTATTATACGAAAATCAATCAATATTACCGGTATTCGCAGACATCCATCACATCTTAGACGATAAGGAATGAAATGAGATATTTTTAAAATGTAAAATTTGGGAAGCAGTAGGAGAAAGTAAACATCTTCATACATACTTAATCAAAGCTACAGATGATTGTATATTTTGTCACGCAAATGAGTTAATTAATTGCAGTCCATTTCAAAAAAGTATTTCAGCTACCGATGGCGATAATTATATAATAATTTGTATGTAGTCATATATTAAGTATCAACTTGTAACACCCCGATCGTACTGAGTGTTATTTTGAGAATTAAAACCTAACCCAACGTGCATTATATGCGCGTAGGCCACGATGGTAAGCGCGCGTTTGCAGGGCGCGCCGGCATATTACCGACTTGCAGTATTACCTGCAGCGCGAGAACGCGAGCGGCGCGAAAATTGAGCGGCGCAGCTGGGCCCTTTGCGGTGGGGAGAGCTGAAGGAAGGAAGGAAAGGTGGGAATGAGAGAGATGGAGAGAGCCGCGAAAAATATAAATACCCGGGCGGACAGTCGCTCGGGCACTCTGTTCCTTCGCTCGCTTGATAGAGCTTCAACTCTGTCGCGGGTGAGGTCGAACGAGGCCCACGTCCATTTGGTTAGACCGTGACGATAGATCCGAATAAGAGCTAAAATAATCTCAAGCCTCTCTCTCATTGCCAGCTTTCCTGAGGCGAAATTTGTACATGTGAGCTTCTATATATACGTGGTAGAGCTTCAATTTAATTAAATTCCATTACACTTAAGAAAGCTGCAAATAAAACCGCACTTGATAGATATCTATATATTTGATTTATTCTTCATTTCTGAAAACTCTTATTCCCTCTATACGTCCATAAAAAATAATGAAAAAAAAGAATACAAAAGAAATTGCTTGCAGCAATCATCCAGACCTTAGTCGCTCGCTTCTCGCTGAGCGACTACAGCGTCTAAAGAAAACAAAAAGAAAAGCATAAAAAAGGATCACAGCACGCGTACTCGACGCGTGTACAAAAGGAGTTAGGAAAAGACAACGCTTCTCTCTTCGGCGGTACGCATTAGCGATTCGAGAGGATCGAGGAGCGACAGGGGGGCGGATCACGAGGCTTAGGCATAAAATTAGCCTGGGCCCCGTTAGACCCGAGAGCAAAAGGAAAAGGAAAGGGGTTTAAAAAGAAACAAACTACGACAATCGAGTCAGTACGCGAACGCGTTTTTTTTCTTGCAATTATAAAACAGATAAAACACTGGACCGTTACATCATTTTGGCGCCCGAACAGGGACTCGATAGTAGTTAAAAACAAACCCGTCTAAAATAGTAGCTTTTCCTAAATTAAATACTAAATAATATCATGATACCGGAGAGGGACTTATCGTTTAACGAGGGTCGCATCCACTCGCGGATAAACGATGAGATGCGTTGGTCCGTGGTCGAGTCTTTAGAAAAGGGGACAGAAACACTCAAGCGCGAAAACAAACAATTTAAAAAAAATCATTTCGCGTCAATCTACAGAGATTAACGTGCTCTCAAGTTCCCTAAATGACGCGATTGATACCATAAACAAATTGACACGAAAAAGTGATCAAATTCGAGCTCATTTGGGTGAACTTACGAGTACAACTCTAAAAGGTTTTAAAAGGATTTCAATCCAACAAAACGAGCAAGATGAAAAATTAGCCCTCATAATCAACAAATTAGAAAAACTTAAAATCAACTAAACAATTGGTTATTATTCTAGATAATTTAAGAGCTTAAAGTTAATTAAAATTTAAGGATGCTAAAAAATATATGGTTTAAAAGTTTAAATGAGAAGTGAGGAAAAATATACATGATGAAAATTAAATTAAACATATAATAGGAAAAGGACATTTCTTATTTAAATAATAAACTTACTATTTTATAAAATATTACAGGTTTAAAACTACGCGTAAAAAATGCCGCGAAACAAGCGTTTGTCCGGGGCGTACATGATCGACATCGAGACGATGACCGCCGAGGACACTTTGAATAAAGCTCAAAAAAGGCACAGAGACTGGGAAAAAGCAGTTTCAGAGGAGCTAAAGTGTCTCGACGAGCGTCAAAACGAGCTCGATAATAAGCTTGAAAATTTCTTAAAAGAACCGAATTCACTTCTTAAATTGCAAAATGACCGTACAATGGAGGCAGAAAAAATCGCGCAACAGAATGTAGATATAACCGCGCTGAAAAACCGCGTCACGTTGCTCGAGGAAGAAAACGACAAAATACTCGAAAAATATAGCAATCTCAACGTAAAATATGAAAACTTAACAAGACAAATTGATGAGGATGAGCGATACGGCGAATTAAAAACCTATCTGCTCGCGCAAATTGACGACGTCGCGAGTAAAAGTCAAGGCGCGTTGAAAGCTCTGGAAGCAAACGTAAACAAACGCGCGTCTCTTGCCCCTGCTAATACTGTGCCCAGTAATGCGCCACGTCGATTCAAAGTCAGTCTACCAAAATTTAAAGGGCTCGCATCGGAGAGACCCGTAAAGTTCTTGTCAGAACTAGAAAAGTACTTGACTATTACACAACCCGACTATGATGAAATGATTTTCATCATTTCACAGTCATTTGAAGACGATGCGCAAAACTGGTGGTATTTGCAGGAGGGGGAGGTAAAAGATTACGAGGATTTCGTGAAAAAATTTAAATAGCGATATTGGGACGCAAATGTCCAGCGGACCGCGAGGCGTAAAATAGAATTCGGGTAGTACAGTCCGAACGGTAGTATGAACCGCGTAAATTACGCGATTTACATGTTTGGTCTCGCTAAAGAATTAGAAATAAGATTCTCGGAATCGGAAATCGTGACGAAAGTCACACAATTACGGGACAACAAGTTAAAGACAAGGATAATTTGTCAAAGATTTTGGCCGATTATGATAACGATGATCAACGTCAAAAGGGACGGTCGTTTGCAAACAAATCTAATTTACAAAATTTTGGTCAACCCGCCAGTAATTCGACGAATTTTCGCCAAAATGCCGCCGATAACGTTCAAACTAAAAAACCGTGGCAGAGTTGGAACGGTATTAAGAAAGGCCGCCCAAAAAATGCGTCGAATAACAATAGCCGAAATTTCGGGAGTTGGAGTAATAAAAAAGAGCTTGACATAGATGTACTAGATATTGACTTGAGCGATAAACGCGTCGATACTCAGGCGAAAAAAACGTCGGGAAACGGGGCATAGTTGCATTGTGCAATTCGGACGCACTTAAAAATAAAAGTCTGCAGAATGCAACTAAAGCCGCCCGCATTTTGTCAATTATTGAGGATCCGCGAAAAGAATTATTATACGATATAGAACCCGAGAGCGCGAACATGCAAATAACGTGTTGCCCGGAAATAGCTATTAGCATAGAGAACATTAATGTAAAGGCATTAATTGATACGGGTAGTGAGGTCACGGCAATCTCGGAAGAGTTTTATTATGAAAATTTAGATATATTTAAAAAACGTCCGACATTGCCTGTAAGTGGTAAAATGATAAAAGTTAGAAGCAAAACTAATTTTTATCGTAGTACCAAAGTTGGTAAAACCATGCATATTGGGCTACGATTCGCATAAAGCACTCAAAATGTTAATAGACACGGTGAATGAACAAATACTTTTTGAAGTTAACCATCAAGATGATATTGCCCAATACACGGATGTACGATTTTGCTCGAATGAGTATACGTCTCTGTGTATTGAGGAAATAAATGAGCATCCCGAAAACGAGGATTGATTTCAATGATTATTACGCAAATTACGCGAATATTCACAAAAATTCGTACGATATTTCAGAAAAGGAAATCGACGAAAAAATAGAAACTTGCGAAAATCTCGATAATGAGCAAAAGCAAAAATTAAAATCACTTATAGTTAAGTATAAAGAAGTATTTGAGAAAAAACCCGGTCTATTAACAACATATGAGCATAAATTAATCTTAAAAGACGAAATGCCTTTTTATTCTAAACCTTATCCTATTCCAATATGCTATCGCGATCTAGTTAAAAAAGAAATTGAACGCATGCCTGAGCTTGGAATTATTAGACGGTCGAATAGTCCATATATAAATTGTTGTAAGAAAGAAAGACGGTTCAATTAGGCTGTGTTTAGACGCGCGGAAATTAAACGCGAGATTAGCCGATGATTATGAGTCACCGCCCGGTATCGACGAAGTTTTACAAAGATGCGCAGACAAGCCATTTACGAGCAGTGCCGACTTTACGTGCAGCTACTGACAAATACGCTTAGCGGAAGCAAGTAAGCAATTTACCGCGATTAAATGCGATAATCACGTGTATGAACATAACGTTGTACCATTCGGAGTAAAGACTAGTGGGGCGGCTTTGATAAGAGGTTTAGACGAAGCCACTCATTTTGATCAATTCATGGTATTGTTCGTGGATGATTTAATTATAAAATCAAAAAACTTTGACGAACATCTGGGCCATTTGGAAAAATTGTACATACGTTTATTAAAGCACAATTTAAGATTAAATTTTAAAAAATCGCAATTTGCTTGCGAGGAAATTGAATTTTTGGGTCATTTTATTTCCTCTCGGGGAATAAGACCAGATCCCGATAAAGTTAAAACAATACAAAATTTTAAAAGGCCCAGAAATGTTCGAGAATTACAAAGCTTCCTAGGTTTCGTTAACTTTTACACAAAATTTGTAAAAAATTATTCAAACTACACTAAACCTCTTATCGAGTTGCTAAAAAAGGGGGTAGATTTTCATTGGACAGCCGAGCAACAAATGGCTTTCAATGAAATAAAAACTTTATTTGACGAGAACATAATCTTAAAATTTGCCGATCCTAAGCGTCCGTATATTCTCACGAGCAATTCGAGCGATTTTTCGGTGGTCGCCGCGCTTTCTCAATTAAACTATGAAGGGGAGGAGGGGGTCGTATGTTTTGTAAGTAGAACACTAAAGGGTAGTGAATGTTCCTACTTCACTACGGAAAAGGAAATGCTTGCGCTAGTGTGGGCGTTACATCGCTTAGATATATACTTGAGGGGGGCAATTAAGATCGTTGTCCGTACGGATCACGAGGCACTCACCTTCCTGCAAACATGTAAATATGGCAATGCTAGGTTGCAGAGGTGGAACCTCGCGATTCAGGACTTTCATATATCCCCAGAATATATTTCGGGAAAAAACAATGTTGTCGCGGATTATTTGAGCCGTATGAGCGATTTCGCGCCTCAAGATATAGCAAGTAAATCCGAAATTCTAATTGCCGCGATAACGACGCAAAAACCGAGTCGCGAGCTTATAAATATATGTAAGAACTTAGAAAAATCGCAAAGGACGGATAATTTTGCATTTTCGATATTGAATAAATTATCATCGAACGACGAACACGTTAAAAAACGATACGCATTAAATGATCGGTTGTTATGTAAAATTACGTTTGATCGATTAAAAATATATTTGCCAGAAAATGTCCTCGAGAAATTTATCGTTGAAGTGCACGAAGCATATGGGCACATTGGCGCACGGAAAGTGCACAAAATGATTCTTGAGCATTTCTTCTCGCAAAATTTAAGACCGATAATACATAAAGTTTTGCGGACATGCGATACATGTCAAAAAAACAAAATATTTAACAATAAAATACCGCGAAATTTCGCAACCAATTTTGACGAGTAAACCAAACGAGTTGTTGTCGATTGATTTTTATGGTCCATTACCTACCTCCACCGGTGGAGTGAAATATTTGCTAACGACGATTGATGCATTTAGTAAATATGTTGTTTTTTACCCTTTAAGAAGGGCAAACACAGTGTCCGTCGTCCGAAAAATCTTACAAAATTATATAATTAAATATGGTAAGCCAGAATCAATTATTTCGGACCACGGTACACAATTTACAAATGATAGGTGGATAAAAGCCTTGGAGGGAGAAAATATACGTCCGGTATTTTCTTCCATCCGGCATCCACAGAGTAACATGGTAGAGCACGTACATAGAGAATTGGGCAGATTCTTTCGCACTTTTGTTAAGGAAAAACACGCGGGATGGGCTCGCTACGTAAAAATAATACAAAATATAATAAATGAAACATACCATGAGACGACGAACGTAACTCCAATTAAATTACACTTAAATATAAAACCCACACGAGTTTGGGAAAAATATATAAAAATTCCGCAATTAGAGTACGTTAAACCCCGCGAACAAATAATATTATTGGCACGCGATTATCTGCATAAAAATGTAAAAAATCGGGCCGAAAAACTAAACGCTAACAAAAAACATTTTATTTTTAATAGCGGAGATAAAGTGTTAGTGTTGGCGCAAAACGTTTCAGACGCGGAAAACCGCAAGATCGCAAAGTTTTTTAATATATGGGAGGGGCCGTATGTAGTAAAAGAAAAGGTCGGTATCGATACTTATCTTCTAGTAGACGAAGAGTTAAAAAAGGAGCGTGGTAAATTCCATTTGGCAAATTTGAAGCCATATTTTGCAATAAAAAAATAATTTTCTTTTGTTTAAATAAATAAAGGTTAATTTTGTTATTTAAGCCTAATATGTGACGGTCCAGGAAGTATCAAATAAAAAGGTATATATATACATATATAGAGAAAAAATATGGGGTACACAACAAAAGAAAAAAAAAAAAAATAAATAAAAAAATAAAAAATAAAAGAGAAAACATGGTTTATTTTGCGGCGAGATATATTTAGAACGGATAGTATAGGGATGCGCATTATGTAAAATCCACTGAGGAGTGCAGAATATTCAAATACATTTATTAGATCACAATGTGTAAAGGGTCGATTTTTCACTTCAATCTATCTTCTCGGCGGATTTATAAATGTAAAAAATTAAAATGTAATAGATTCTAAGATATAAATGTAAAAAGTTATATAGGTGTGATAAAACAGTGTGTGTGCTTAGTGACCGTGAAAACTGTAGGGGACTTGCAAGCACGCCCCGCTACAGTGAAGAATTTGGTGGTAAAAGTGGGGTTGTGGGGGAGGGTATCAGGTGGTGCGCTCCTTTTCTTTCCATCTCCACATCTCGAAGTGTCAACATGGACGCGTCGACACAAACCACGATGGTGGCAGCCAGCGACGCATCCACCCAGGTGGATGACCGCCTCCTGGACCTACGCCTCACGTACGCGCGTTGGTACCCCCGCAGCACCGTGGCCTGCCTTCGGGTCCGGACGGGCCGAGCAAGCCGATGGTCGGCTCCGATCAACGGCGCGGAGGTAAGCGGGGCGGGCACGCAAACCGATCGGGTGTTCGGGGCATCCACGCAGACGGAGCCCCGGACCCCGCCAGCAGGAGCAGCTCCGACACGTGCACCAGTTGAGGCAGTCCAGCCAGGGACGCCACCCACGGCACCACGCCAACGCCGCCGCCGGCCACGCAGAAGGCCGAGGCAGCAGGTCGCGAACAATCGGCGCAGCGACGCACCTATCGCGCCGCAACAACGCCCCGACAGCGAGCACAATGTCGAGGAGCCAGCGAGCAAGCGAGCCGCCATTGATGCTCGCATCGCTGAGCTCCAGGAAGAGATCGCCCGGGGTCAGCGAGCCATCCAGGAGATGGTGGCCGCTAGGCAAGCTCGCAGAGAGGCTCCTCTGCAGTCTCCACCAGCACCAGCTCCACCCGCTTTACCGCCTGCACCAGTTTCGCCGGCCACATCACCTGCACCATCTTCACCGGGCCAGGGGGAGAGCAAGATGGACGCTCCCCCCGTACATGTACCAGCGCCAGCTCCATCAGCCAAGGGGGAGAGCAAGGGGGACGCTCACCCCATCCCGTTACATTGCGAAAGCCTCGAGCCTGAGGAGCTCGATGAGCTTTTTGCCGATCTCGAGGGGAGGGGGGTGTGCGCGAATCAGAAGGATATCGTGGAGTGTGAAATAAGCGATTTTGCTGAATGGTTTGAAAAAATTGAATAGTATGGCATCCCTGATGGGGATATGTGTGTATATTTATTTATTTATTTGTTTTTAAAGAAAAGAGGTTTTTAATTTTTTTGTTGTTATTTGTATGGGTTATGTTTGTGTGTGTGTCTTTTGTATATAATTTGGCATAATAAATCATGTTTTCTTTTGCCCCTAAAAAACAAGAGTATAATTTTCTGTTAAATACCTTTTTATCCATCGACGTGAGGGGGCGATCGGAAAATATTATAATAATAACACGTTGGGCACGCAGGAAATGAAATTTTTTTAGTTTGTTACTTATTTGTAAAAAATAAAACAATTTAATTTGGGGAGCAATGTAACACCCCGATCGTACTGAGTGTTATTTTGAGAATTAAAACCTAACCCAACGTGCATTATATGCGCGTAGGCCACGATGGTAAGCGCGCGTTTGCAGGGCGCGCCGGCATATTACCGACTTGCAGTATTACCTGCAGCGCGAGAACGCGAGCGGCGCGAAAATTGAGCGGCGCAGCTGGGCCCTTTGCGGTGGGGAGAGCTGAAGGAAGGAAGGAAAGGTGGGAATGAGAGAGATGGAGAGAGCCGCGAAAAATATAAATACCCGGGCGGACAGTCGCTCGGGCACTCTGTTCCTTCGCTCGCTTGATAGAGCTTCAACTCTGTCGCGGGTGAGGTCGAACGAGGCCCACGTCCATTTGGTTAGACCGTGACGATAGATCCGAATAAGAGCTAAAATAATCTCAAGCCTCTCTCTCATTGCCAGCTTTCCTGAGGCGAAATTTGTACATGTGAGCTTCTATATATACGTGGTAGAGCTTCAATTTAATTAAATTCCATTACACTTAAGAAAGCTGCAAATAAAACCGCACTTGATAGATATCTATATATTTGATTTATTCTTCATTTCTGAAAACTCTTATTCCCTCTATACGTCCATAAAAAATAATGAAAAAAAAGAATACAAAAGAAATTGCTTGCAGCAATCATCCAGACCTTAGTCGCTCGCTTCTCGCTGAGCGACTACAGCGTCTAAAGAAAACAAAAAGAAAAGCATAAAAAAGGATCACAGCACGCGTACTCGACGCGTGTACTGTGTCAAAAGGCCAGCGTACGGAAACTCTGGGCTTGATAGAGCATTCGCTCTGTCGCTCAGAGTGCACCGAGCGCGGCCACAAAAGGAGTTAGGAAAAGACAACGCTTCTCTCCTCAGCGGTACGCATTAGCGATTCGAGAGGATCGAGAAGCGATAGGGGGGCGGATCACGAGGCTTAGGCATAAAATTAGCCTGGGCCCCGTTAGACCCGAGAGTAAAAGGAAAAGGAAAGGGGTTTAAAAAGAAACAAACTACGACAATCGAGTCAGTACGCGAACGCGTTTGTTTTCTTGCAATTATAAAACAGATAAAACACTGGACCGTTACAAACTATACCTAAAGAAAGTTTATTTCTACTTATATTCTTCCTATGGTTTATAATTATATATTTTTTAAACGTATAGGTATCTTTTAAGATATCGGACGCTCAAGAGGTGAGGATTAGAATCCCGTCAGTCCGAAGTTGTCTCATACCTTTAAAAAAAAGAGATCTGCACTACCCGTATATGTAATTAAAAAATATATAATGTATTATATTATTCCATAAAATAGTTGTTTATTATATAGATAATTACTTCTGTATCGAGTAACTTAGTAATTTCATAACTTTTTAAATAAAAGTATACTAAAACATTATACTCATAAAAGAATCCTCCTTTGAGAAAATGAGTCATTTTGAAGAATGATTATTTAACTTATAATTTCGAAATTGCTTCTTTTTACTATAAGAGGAATCTTCTTCTCATAAGAGGATCGTTCTTTTATATAAGAATTTTCGTGCTAAATGTTGTGTATCATTCATTTTGGCACTCGAGGATTAACATTTAAGAGAAGACTAAATGATTTTAATTGAATAATTTTCATTCTAATACAATATTAACTACAGTAAAATGAAATAATCTTTCTGCAAGTCGATTTATTCTTGTTAAATTAAAACAGTGAATTAAAATATGTTTTCATATCAAACATATTTCTAGTAGAACCAAGAACAAAATTTACTTGCGGCAGGTGGATGCGGGTTACAGAGATAATTTGCTTGGTTCAAGAAGATTTCTATTACGTCGTTAATCAACTCATCATTTCATCGTATCCACTTTCCGCAAGTAGTTTTTAGTTGATTTTACTAGAAATATGTTTGAAAAAAATGTTAGAAAACACCATTTTAACAAGAAGAAATCCACTTGTAGCTCATTTCTACTTATGGCAAGCAAATTTCTTCTTGCAGCAAAAGGATATTTTTTAGAGATAAGAAAATTTACGTTTAATATATTTTTTATGTTTTCTCTTTTAATACAATTTGTAACGAATGAAATTTAATTGATTTAAAATTTGGGTTCTCAGTTAAAATGAGTTTGAATAAACTATTTTGAATAACTAACTCGAATAATTACACTTAATGAACATTTTTATTATTTTCTTAGTTATTTATTTATTTATTTATTTAAACCAGAAAATAATTTACAGAGTAATTATTTACATATTTACATCCATAAATCCTGCAGAGATAAACACATTATCTGTTCGCAGGTCCGGTATATTACAATATATATATATAAAAAAAAATAATAAGATAGAAAACTTAAAAACTAAAACGTAAAACTAACCTTAAAAGTAAACTTAAAAATACTGTTCATAAAATTTCTTTATTTGCCAACAAATATTCACCGCAGTGAACGTAATATTTATATAATTAACGACTTACATAAAAATGCACTCAATATCAGCATTTAAAGATTGGTTTTGATCCAATTCTTTATTTTATTTTTTTGAGCTGATTTGCTAATATCTAAGCTTTTTGGGTTGTTTGGTAGCATGTTGAAAATCAAAATTGCTTTTATATAACTATTTTTATTACTAATTTTTTTATTATACCTAGGTATAATTATATCTTTATACCTAGTTATACTATTATATGTGAGGTACTTATTTTGAAGTTCAGAGTAATGTAACTTTATAGATTCAAAACTGAAAATTTGTTCAATATTCATTGGATTATCCTGTATAACAAAATTGTTTTTATTTACAATTTTTAGGATTCTATTCTGTAGGTTTTGCAGTATACTTCTATTATTTTTATACACTCCACCCCAGGCTAAAATTTCATAATTAATTATACTGTGAAAAAAAGAGTAGTATATTATTCTCATTACTTCTGTTGACATAAACTTGGAGATCTTATAAAAAATATATACTAGATATTTAGTTTTTTTATAATTTTTTGTATGTGACTATCCCAACTTAAATTATAATCAAATATGATTCCTAAATATTTATAATTCTCAATTCTTGTTAAAATTTTATCATTTATCTGAACATTCATTTGAGTTGGGACACTGTCGCTATAGCTTCCAATAGTCATATATACCGTCTTGACAACATTTAGTGATAATTTGTTTACTACTAACCATAGTTAGAAGATAATTATTCATAGTTTCCTGAGCTTCACTCCAGTTATTGCCCGTAGCTATCACAGCAGTGTCATCTACATAAGATGAAATTGCTTCAAAAGGAATTTCTTTCAATAGATCATTGATATAAAGTATGAACAGAAGAGGTCCTAAAATTGTACCTTGCGGAACACCTATGTTTATTATCATGTAATCACTTACACTGTTATTAATCTTGACTTTTTGGTATCTATTATTTAGATAACTTGTTAGTAAGTCCAACGCCTGTCCTCTGATACCAATACAATATAATTTTTCAAGTAATATTTCATGATCCACAGTATCAAAAGCTTTGGCAAGATACAGAAAAGTTATAATCGTTGGTTTACTACTATCTAAGTTATTGTATAGTATATTCGATATGTAATTTAAAGCATTTTTCGTACCTACATTTTTCATAAAACCAAACTGATGCTCAGATATTATATTACAGTTTTTAATAAAATCGTAAATTCTATTATAAATTATTCTCTCAAAAATTTTAGCTATGTTTGATATTAACGAAATAGGTCTGTACTTTGATACATTGTGTCTCACACCAGATTTATAAATTGGTACAATTTCAGCGTTTTTAAGAGCGTTATGCCATATGGATTTGACCATACATGTATTATATAAAAATTCTAGTGGTTCGATAATATAATTACATATTACCTTAAAAAATTTTGCATTGATTCTATCAACACCACCATTTTTTAACTTCAAAGTATTAATAATGCTCATTATTTCATATGTATTTGTTGGTCTAAAAAAATTTGAGCTTGTATTCATATCTGGAATTTTTAAAGCATAATCGGAAGGTTTAACAATTTTTTCACTTAAATTTCGTCCAATTTCACAGAAATATTTATTCATATTATTCGCTATTTTCTTATTATCTGTAATTTTGTTATTATCAATTTTTATATAACCTATAGAGTTATTTGATTTTATTTTTTTACCTATTTTTGTATTAATAATATCCCATAGTCTTTTAGGATTATTTGTATTATTTTCCACTAAGCCTTTATCATATTTGATTTTTGCGTCAAGGATGACCTTATCTAGAATTTTAGCATAATTTTTGTACTGTATTTTAAGTTGTACATTATTGATATCCATTTGCTGTAGGTTATATAAAAATTCCTTTGTTTCGCATGATTTAACAATAGCATCTGTAATCCAATTTTTCCTGCCCTTATTTCCGCATTTCGCTTTTCTTACTTTGGCTTGTTCTATACATTGTTTAATTTCAAAAATCAATTGGTCAACAGCTATGTTAGGGTCCTGTATTGTCATAATTGCATTCCAGTCTCTTGTCATAGCAATGTTTCCTAATTTTTTATAGTCTAATATCACATTGGGTTCAGACTTTTTAGTTTTAATCTTATTTACTGTTCCAAAAATAGGATAATGATCTGTTAAAGAATTTTTTAATTTATGCATAACCGTATTTAGACTATTAGTTTTAACAAAAATATTGTCAATACAGGATCCTTTACAATTTCCTACGGGTGGTCTTGTGACACCCATAAAACCAGGAATATATCTTTTATCCAAAAAATTACAAAGAAACTCTTGGCTCATCCTATCTGACTCTAATAGATCTATATTACAATCTCCAATTACTAGATGATTTGTAATATGTCTCTTTTCACTTAAAAATTTATTTAAATCTAAAATGAACTCAGTCTTTGGTATATCATGAGATCTGTACATAGCGGAAAATTCAATAGAACTATTATTATTTATCGTAATATGTATATTTAGTATTTTAATCCTACCACATTCAATAGTTTTAACTTTATGTACTATATTCTCATCAATAAAAACAATGACCCCATCATTTCGATTTATTTTACTTTCGTTATAAAAACTTGTATATCCTTCTAATTTATATAGTCTGTAATTAGTTTGTACAAATATAATAATTGAGGGTTTGTTTTCCAAGATCTTTAACAATATTTTCAATTTATCAAAATTTGCAGACATACTTCTTATATTTACATGCATTATGAAATCATTTTTACTTTTTATAGTTTTGTTAAAACTATTTATATTACCACATGTTATTTCTTTTTGAATCGAGTCTTTTTGTATTTTTTCAAGCAATTCAAAATCCATACTTAGTCTATTTTATTATTAACTTGCGATTTTAGTGTTCTACTTCTAGTTATTTGCTGTCGTTGCTGCTGTGGTTTACGTTGTTGTTGCTGTTATTGTTAATTTTTTTCCTGTTTTTGTTGTTGAGGCTGGTTTTCATTTTGCAATATTTCCAAAGTGTTATTTTGTTGGTCCTTTACCTTCCGTTGATAGTGCATCGGTATTGTTTTCACTGTTGGTAATGTAGGTTTCAAAGGGTAATCAGTCGTTTCAATATATTTTTTATCCTATTTTTTAATATGTTACACACGTTAAAATCTGCTGCATCACGTAATGTATCAAAATTGGTTTTATATTTTTTATTACTGAAATTCCAGTTTGGGCACTTTAATGCTTCACAATCACACTCAATTGTTTTGTGATTTTTTGAACATTTCAGACATTTTATCACATTTTCACAATTTGTTCCACTGTGTCCCAACCTACCACAGTTAAAACATGGTTTGACATTTATCAAATCATATACCTTACAGCTTTGACATCCAATAAATATTCTGTTGTTGTTATTCCTGATGTGTGTATATATTTCAGCTGTTACTTCCATCAATACACTGCTAAGATTTGATTTCTTGTTTGTGTACATATGTACAACTTGAGCTTAAGTCTTAAAGTTTGTTAAGTTTCTATTGTTTCCATCTTCTTCAATCCCAATTTCGTTCATTTTCATAACATTGTCGATTCCAACTACTTTAATTTTTGGATTATTTAACTGTTCAATTTTAAATTCACATATTTCATCTAATTTGGTTTTTAATAACCTCTCAGCCATATCAGCACTGTTTTGATTAACACATTTAATAACTATCCCTACATTATTTTTAACATACATTTCTTTTGTTTGTATACTTTTCTCATTTATTAATTTTGTAATATTCTTTTTGACTTCTGATTGTTTTGTGTTTTTTATAGATTTGACTATAATCTTTGGAATTCTTTTCTGTGCAGGTTTTGCATTACTTGTTACCTCAGCAAAAGATTTCTTGTTAGTTTGATAACTTTTTTGGTGAACAATATCTTCTTTCAATAGTTCGTTTTTTTCTACGAGTTCTTTGCTGAGTTGTTTCAAGAGTTCGTTTTCTGCATGCATGACTTTAAGTTCAGCGTCAGTATCTTTTTCCGTTTGTTTTAATAGTTCCTGTGTTTTATCTGCTAGATCTTCTAGTATTTCTTTCCTTATCTCTTCAGATTGTTTAATTTTTTTTAGCAATTAACATTTTTGTCGATTCACACATAATCTCATCCTCGGATTTTGAGGTTAGCTTCTTATGATCTGGACATATTATCAGATTTTCACTAATAAATTTAAAATTTTTTTGTTTGGCACAACTCTTGTGATATGCACTATCACATACAACACAAATCACTATTGTCACTTCATTCTGCGGGTGACATTTGAGAATTTTGCATTTCTTGTCAGGAGGTTCCCCAACAAGCACACTTTTTTGAAAAAGAATTCTTTAAGAGTTAACGAATGTCCGCAAAATTTGAATACTTAAAATATTCAATAAGAGTTAAAAAAGTATTCTTTTTGAATAAATTTATCTTTTTAATAAAGGTATTCAGTCTTTTAAAAGTATTGAGTATGCGTATTATAAGTAATTTAAAAGTATTTAAAAAGTATTCTTTTTATAAAATAAGTTTTTGTTTCTTATGAATAGAACAATTAAAAAAGTATTCTTTTAAAACATTTATGTATTTTAAAGAAAATACTATTAACATTTTATGTTTATAATAAGTAATTGTAAAGTTTACAAAAAGTATTCTTTTGTCAAAATAATTTTTACAATTATATAGCAATACTAAAAAAAAATTTTAAAGCATTCATAAGGTATTCTCTCTTTATTACATATAAAAAATGTTATGATGAGACAATAATAAATTTTCGTAGTTTTAAAAACGTATGCATACATAACGGCATGTTGACGTCCTCCAAGAGACCTCCACGACCATAATATAAAAAGAAAAAAAATTATAGTTTGAAAAGCTGATTGGTCGGTAATATTCTGTCCCGAGTTTGAAGCTGCATTATAAGTAATTATTTATTTCTCGGTCGGTAAACATCAAGTCGGGAGATTTAAATTTTTCATCGACTTTCGTCAAACCACAATATTAATAATATTTATTAATAAAAATTATTCAAGCTAAATTCCATTAATTTCCGGACAGCATAAAAAACAACATGTTTTTCCGAAATATTTTTTTAACATTGAAATACCTAAACCGTATAAAAGTAAAAAGTCGGGTCTGTAATTCACATCCCTTTATGAAGATCGAATATAATAAAGATTATAATAATTGTTATTATAATAATATATACAGGTAAATATATGTAATTATAACTACAATATTATATTATAATCATAATTATAACTAGATATTATATTATAATTTATTTTATTCATTCAGAGAATTTTGAACGAGCCCAAACTTAAATAAAAAATACCATTCAGCAATGTTATACCGTTAAAATATAATTCCGTAAAATGAATAAGCAACGACAAACAATAAGTGGCGGCTACCGCCCGATCATTCATTTCAAAATTAGCGCCCGAATTTGCATCAGTCCCTACGTTTGGTACACGCTTGGCCCGTTAGGTGGCGCGAAGGCCCTTTGCTCGCAAGTGCCGAGCTCTCCCCTTGATTCGTATATATTGAACGTCTTAGGGGACGTAAGTGGTGGTGGTTCGAAACTTCTCGGGAAGGTTGCCGCTCTGCGGGCGCATTTGGCAGTTTTAGCGGAAAAGGTTTTTTCCTTCACTATTAAACATACGAACAATCAACGAAAACGATCAACGAATTGAAAAGAGATGCGAGAAAAAAAAAGAACCCAGATAAAAGAGCGAAAAGAAAAAAGAAAAAAAGAAAAAGAACAGAGATGCGAGAAAAAAAAAAGAACCCAGATAAAAGAGCGAAAAGAAAAAAGAAAAAAAGGAAAGAAAAGAAAAACGAAAAAGAAAAGAAAAGAGGAAAAAGAAAAAAAAAAGAGAAAAAGAAAAGATGTTTTGCAAATCATAAAAAAACAATTTAAGTATTAAAAAAGAACTCTTTATTATTATATAATGTGTTACGTTTTATTACAAAAGAACTCTTTTATAAATCTTTTTAATTTCTTTTAAATTGCTGAATAAAGTTGCTAGAAATAATTTTTTCGTGAAAGAATTCTTTTTTAATTCTTAATAAATGACTATGTAACGGACATTCGTTAAATCTTATTGTAATTAAAAAGAACTCTTTTTGAGTTCCTTTATAAAAAGAGAATTTTGAAAGAATTCTTTGAGAACTTTTAGAATAATCCTATTGCTTGTTGGGTCTTTACTCCCCGACGCCATGACGAACGCAGATATGCATTATCAGTTATATATTATCATATTATCTTAGATTTATTTGTTAAAATAATATGCATTATCTACACTTAAAAAAAATTTAAATCAACGCTATTGTTATATAATCTATGCTACACTATTGTATAAGTTTAAATTACAAAATTTAGATATGTACATATATCTCGACATATTAGAAAGCAATAGACTTGTTATTTTTATTTTTCTCCACAGTATTAAATAGAATAAGTAATATCATATTGGAACAATTTATAAAGTTTGAAGAATGCTATAAGAACACTACATTATTGAGGATCCCGGCTACAGCATAAATGGAGTATCAGAAGAAGTTCATTTTGGATACGATCCTCACTATTAAAAAAGAAAAGGATTAATCCCATACCTACGTCCTTAACAAATATCCCTCCTTTGTTCAAAATTCTAAACTGACAGATCTCAGAACACAGACCATTAGGTATAATATTGATTATATAGTTACTTAAGTTACAAAAACATGTATAATAATAATAAAAGCAACAACAATAACACTAAGAATAATAATAATAATAAAATATAAATAATGATAATAATGATAATATACATATATTCAATTCATATGACAAAATTATAATAGTTACAAATATTTTATATTTTACGAATTTACCATCATATCTGCATATCTGTATTAACAGTAGATTATTATACAAATTTTGTTATAAACTTATGTAATTCGAGAACTTTTCCATAAAGGCATGCAGGGTTGTAATCCCACACATATTATTAACTGTAATTTTCGCGAGTACACGCATAAATTGAAAGAATTATAATTTGTTTCTTTTTTACCAGTTGGCATAATACTTATTTATTATATTGTATCTTTCCGAGTACACGTATACGAAAATATTATATTAACATTATAATTAAATTAGTCGTTAATTTTTTCAATATCACAGCAATCAATCACCTAAATAAACGTTTACAAATATTATTCAATAAGATAAGTGTTGAAAGTTCTTCCTTGCCTTCCAATCTAAGGTAAGATTTTAAATATATAAAAATATAATATTCTATCATAAAACCTGATTTTACCGCCAGAGTATAGCTCTAGCAGATCCGCTTGTATAACTCCGCCACGCTCAAAATACGTTTTCGCCAGTGCAAACCGCTCGGCACTCAGCGGATAAAGCTAGCGACAGTCCGGTTTCTTTGCAATATTTGATTATTCGGATTAAAACAAGATTATAAAAATAAAATAAATCCCAGATCACAACATTTATACACATACTATATATACCTACATATGCATATATTCATAAATACATGTATATATATTAGGGTGTCCGTTATTTCCCAAACTATATTTCACAGTCCTGCCGTCCCCTAGATTAAATCTTTATGTTAATAAATGATTTTAACACCTTGAAATTTTTTTTTATATAATCAGTGTCTTTAGGCATTGACATTTTCCATTTAAATAACATGGGAATTTGACGTTTTTGGTAATATATTTTATTCGCACTTACGTCTACAATCAATTCTATAAAAAGAATATCTTTTTACATGCACGGATATGGATAATTTTTTTTAAACCTCTAGATTTAATTTCGTGCTCGCGTAAAATGCCTGAATATTTGCTTACATTTTCCATGTAAAAACACATAGAACTACAACACTGAAGTACATTGACGTAATTCACTTTATGTAATTTACATCACAGCTATTTACTTACAGCTTTATATGATGGATGACATCGAGACCTTTAATTTGAGGGGTCTAAGAATTGTTAAGGATAATGTGGTCAAAAGTTACGTCAATTGGTTGTGACATTTTTTCCGAACTTCTAAAAATTATCAATTTACCACTAAGATTTTGCTTCCTCACAGAGGAAGCTTTTTTTCTTAGGGTTCCTGTTATTTTTCAAATTAAATAAAAGAACTGATGATATAATATAATCAAACTGTGCGCAAAAACTTAATTTGCAGTTAAAATTTAAACTTAAAATATTCGTAATACTTATGAATTTCTCAACAAAATTTAATTTGTAATATAGCGCAACTCCAGCTCAAGACTATGACAGCAGAAACATTTTTTAACTTGATTTTTGCGCACAACATTACTCATACGAAAATAAAAGTACTTTATACCCTTCACACATTAGTTTAGAAAGGTTAAGAAACTATAATATTATTAAAAAATTCACGTAAAAGAAATTTAATTCATAAAAAATTTACGTTAGTAGCTTTATTTTATAAAAACATAGAATTTTGAGTTTTCATATAACCGTTTTGGAGGTGTGATATTACACATTTTGACAAATTTATCGACAGATATCGATTAACCTATGCGTTAAAATATAACATACTGTATAACATGCAGGATATCTCTTTTAGGAAGCTAAGTGCCAAATCAGTTGGCAGCGTTTTTATGATGTAATATAGTTAGTGCCAAAGGATTATTTGTGTTATGCTAGGGATCATACAAATTATTCAATATAATATCAGTTTGAGTATGTTTCACCTACTTCTGATTCAAATGACGATATGCAGCTTTCAATATTATAGTAATGCGATGAATAGAAGAAGAATCTATCTGATATACGTAGTTGTGCTTCTTGAGCTGGTATGTAGCATCCGATCTGAACAATAACGAAAAGATTTAGTACATAAAGTTACATAATATAGAATAATAGCAAAGATATTAGTAATTTAAATTCAATTATGATGATATTCGATACAAAGTGATATTTAAAAAAATCCTTATTACTCATATGATAAATGGATGGCTATCAAGATGAATGGATAGACGTATCATAGACATTCACATACACAGATACAGACACACTCACATACCTACACATGCACACGCACACACACGCCCAATCACGCACGCACGTACGCCTGTCCACACATGCGCACACACAACTACACACATACGCACAAACGTACGGACGCACGCATACACGCACACAAGTACGCCTGGCCGCACGCAAGTACGCCTGGCCGCATATATGCACACACAACTACACACATACACACGCACGTACGGACGCACGCACGCAAGCACGCACACACATACAAATACATACATACTATAATGAAGCGATTTACGTCGTGCGTGACTGTCGCGCATTAATACGTGAGGGGCGAATTTCAAATGGATATTATCCCTAACGTGGAGCCAGTAGGATAAATTTTTTCCTCATTTTTTCACAATTTTAAATCTATCGTAACTTATCATCAAAATATCCTCAACGGATGCTCCGACCACTTCAATTAAAGATTTTAATATCAGCTTTGTTCTTACTGTATGTAGAATTTTCCGTAATGTATAATACCTTACGGAAATTACGTCAGATTTTAATAGTATGTTGTTTACTTTAGGTGGATAAAACAGGCTAGAAATAAATTTTACTGTCACGCTATACGTACAATACACAAAACAAAACGAAGTGCCTTGTTTTCTAGGATGTTCAAACTATGTTTTCTGGAAGTTAGAGTTAAAATTGTTTATTTATAGACCTAAGTTTCAGACGTACCTGAAACTAAAAAATACCAACTTTCGGGTCTATATTCAGCTTTGTTTAGGTGATCCGTTGAAATGTCAGAGTGGTCTAATAATGTTATTCTTAAAGATTATAAAAAGACGAAGAAATCCTTGTTTCGTACGTTCAAAATGGTACTCTTTAGCGTTCTCTAGAATTCTATGGAAATAACTATATTTCGGCCATTTTCGAAAATTCAAAACATTCTACTAGGTCACACATGGGACCTTAGGTGCTAAAACTTGTTTTGAGAGCTTCTTTTGATGGGTACTTTCATATAAAAAATCAGAAAAGAAAACTGAGAACTAGGTGCGCATCAATTAGTTTATTATGGCTGGCCTGAATCATATATGTATATTTGATTGCTTATATCTCGAGAATTATGGGGTCATTTTTTATTAAACAAATGATTTTTTATTTGTGTTTTAACAAAGATACGAAATCAGAAAAAAAAATTTATAACGTTATTTTGTTTTACGATATTTCTAAATCGATAATGCGATTTATGATCTTAAGTTTATAATATTTTTGTAACTTATCTTTTGATAAATAATCAGCGATAAAAAACACATATTTTTTCAGCTATTAATTAGAAAGAGAGATAGCTATTTGATATTAATGTATCAGAATATAGCAATTCATATTGGAACAATATATTTAGTTTGAGGAATCCATGCGATCTTTGAACGCATTTCTTTGGACAAGCGTATTTAGCGCAATTCAGCATTAACGTATGTTCAACATATATAAACTAGACACTCTACGTCGGATCCACGCTGTCTCAACTCACTTCACTATGCCTGAACTCGATGGTTCGTAAAATGGATGGCTACATGCATCGTCATCATCGACCGGCATTTACGGCAATGCTTAAAATTAAGCATACAATATTGTCACTCTTTCGTTCTCTCATATTATCTCTTATTTATTGCGTTCCCCTTAAAGCACCTAAAATCGCGCATATAAAATGCTCTACGAGCCACATTAATTTGGAATATCAGAGATACTCGCTCGCGTATGCTTGTTCGTGTAGTGAATAATAATAATAATATATATATACGTATATTAACTAAATGCACATACAGTTGTAAAATTTGTTATAATAATGAGTAAAAAGAATATCTATCTATCTCCTCGCCGTCGATGCTATAACATAAAATGTGTATTAATACATGCATATGTGATATTCTGTGAGAGATTTAACGGTGCTAAATTTTATAGAATATTTTGATAACTGCAACCGTTGAAATATATATTGTATATATATATATATATATATATATATATATATATATATATATATATATATATATATATTACAACGGTTGCAGTTATCAAAATATTCTATAGAATATAGCACCGTTACATCTCTCTCATAGAATATCACATATACATATATTATTCATCACTATGACAAAATTTACAACTGTATCTACATTTAGTTAAAATACTGAAAATTAGTTATGACATTATTAGTCAGTAATTGCGTTTTTAATAAGCTATGGTTCGCTATCACAGGTCATCAATTTATATTATCTAACATACCACGATGTAGTCAGTTTTATCACATAAAGTTTCGTCAACTTATTAAGATAAAAATAAATAGATAGCAGGTAATATATACACATAAACATTTATATTGTACGTATATCTATCGCATCAAGTATAAAACACACTTTCATTCTTCCTTCATTCTTACAATCATTCATGCTAATAATTACACTCACGCTTCACAGTTAACACTTAAAATAGATTAGGACTTCGCACAAATGGACGAAGACAATCCCAAACACTTTGTCATAGGCCGCAGGCTTATGATTTTGTTCATTTCTGTGTAATCTTGTAAGCGTGTAATTGTTTGTGGTGCCCACCTAACGCCGTGTTAAACTTACATATTGATTGAAGACACCTTAATCTGCAGGGGCACAAGTTCTAGAGGCGTGCACCTTGGGCCCTAAAAGAATATAGGCCTTTATCAGTGCGCGACCCCGGAACTAAGAGCTCTTTCATGCCTCCCCTACCACAAGTCCTGGTCTGATTTTTTTTTTTAAAAAACAGTAAGATATGTTAGCTGCCGCATAACAACCGCTTTATAAAGCAGCAGCCCCATAAAATACTATTTCCCCCTTTCATATCTAACCAGCCCAGGCTCTTCCTGTATGGAGTGATATGCTCGTCTCACCTAACACCACATATATACTTCACACATGAATTTTGTAAACGTTGCAGTTGCGTTTGAAGCTCGAGGTAAAACAAATGCACATGCCAACTGCTTACGTAGTGCCACAGTCGTGCATGAATGGAAGAATTTCAGGCTATAGAGAGCCCTGTTTACCTTCCTGTAACATTTCCGGCTTCCACGTAAGTCCTCCATTTATTACCACACCGAGGTTAGTGACTGTGTCGACAAAGCGCACGAATACGTCGTGCGGCACCTGAATTCTCTGCAAGTCAAGGCTCTAGATCTACTTGATGTTATGATCCGATCCAAAATTGATTACCTGTGTCAGATGATTGAGTCGCAGATCAGCTGCCGAGGCCCATTTCGACACTGCCCGCGCTGTTTCCGCAAGGTCATCTGCGTGTAGGTTTGCAGGACGTCGGCGTACAGTATGTATTCGACGTCATGTAGGTCAAGCGCATCTTTTATGTCGTTAATGAATAAGCTGAAATGCAAGGACTCCAGGACCCAGCCCTATGGCACGCCAAGATTGGTGGTTAGACAATCTGATTCCCCATCTATATTAGTGATGACTTTGTGTCTACGACCTGTAACGTATGACTTGAGCCACAAGAGAATGCTCTTCGAGAAACCCATGCACAACAGCCTACGCAGTAGCATTGAATGTGAAATAGTGTCGAATGCTTTGCTGAAGTCAAATAAGAATAGAATAGTCAACAGTTTTTTTGCTACTAATTCCTGTTCTGATGTCTTCGGTGAGTTTCAGTAGTGTTGTCTGAGTGCAGTGATGTCGTAAACCTGTTTGCATCGGGTCAAGAATATTTTTTATCCTCAAAAAAGTCAGTAATATGGTCGTGAACAATTTTTTCCAGCACCTTTGAAAGAAAACGCAACAGCGCAATTGGACAAAAATTTGAAACTGAAGGGGAAAATATCTTCTTCTTCAAAGGCATAAGGTGAGCCCCTTTCTAAGTCCCGAGGAATATGGCATTGAATAAAGAGATTTCTCTGAAGACAAAGCCGTCATCACTGGCTGAGGTCAAGATGCTGTCAAGATCTTCGTCACTTTCGCTTTGGGAGACGGACACCCCAGCAAAGTGGGCATTAAGCTCATCCGGTGAAAAACCATGAAGCTCCTCTCCTGTTTTAAGCAGGAGTCCGAAACCCTTGAGTTCTTTCCATATGTCTTTCTTAGTGTCTAGAGCTTCAAAAATAAGGTTTTATATAAAAATATCCCGTGTGTTTTTTGTGCGTTGTTCAGCATCAGACCTAAGAGTTTGGCACTCCTGCCATAGTGTACTGTCCTTGGTTCATGCGTAACGTCTTCGTACAGCGTCTCGTTTCTTGTACAGATGCGCGAGTTCAGCGTTAACCCATGGGGGATTTGCTTTCTTTTTCGGTAAGAATTCCTTTAGCGGTGCTACTTCATCAATCGCAGCCATGAGGTTGACGCTGAGACATTCTAGTTGGTAGTCGATATCTGTATCTGAGCTATCAAGCAGCAACCAATCACAGGTGGCAAGGTGAGACAGGTGGTCGTCTTGTTGTATCAATGTAAAATTCCGATAACTAAACGAGTTAACTACAGTGGGTACAGCAGTTTCAACCCCAATCTCAACCTCTATGATGTTGTGGTGACTGGGAAAAGACGCCGCCTGATTACTACTGATAAGCAATACGTCATTGTCATCAGTCATTATTACGTCTATCCATGTGGGAGAATCTTTGAAGTGATAAGTCGCACCATGGTCTACTATATGAAAATTAAGGTCATCAGCAAGTAGCCGAACAAATTTAGCGTCGTCTGACATCTTGAGTAAATTTGCATTCAGATCGCCCATGATTATTTTATGGCTGTAATCTTGAGTGTGCGTGCAACGAAGACGAGCGGTAGACTGCCCTGCCGTACACTGCACATGATGTATTCTGGGATAAGTGGCTTTCGCTCCCGAGTAGTCGATGAACTGCACAGAAGGTTGGCTTTAAAGGTGAATATACGGGACTAATCCGCCCCCGAATTTGTTACAATCGAGTCCAGTGCAAGATTAGTCGTTGATCTGAATACAATCACTCTCAACGTCAGGGCAGAGGTGCGACTTAGCAACTCCAAACAGATTGTAGGCGGGACCAGTGGAAAGATGTTACCTGAGGATCTGAAGGTGTCCTAGAAGAGTGGTCACATTGACAAAACCTGCTCTCAGTCCCCTACTCTGCCCCCCCCCCCCCCATAATGCCTCAAGCTAGTTAATTCGCAGCGGCAGCCTCGTTTTGCTTAGAACCTGTAGTAACAGTCGCTGTACTTCTATTTACAGTATTACACGTTTGTTTAACCGCTGATTCGTTTGAATTTATCCCATAGGATGATAAAATTGCTTGGAGATCAGCCGCTGCGGAAAGTTCATGAGTGACATCTGGCTTCTGTATTTTAAGAAAAAGTCTCTGTCTAGGAGCTCATTAATGAAGATTTTAATGAGAAACAATGAAATTTGATAGGTCGGGAACTTAAAAAAACAAATCGAAGCTTGCGAGGTGAGCGCGTGTGTAGATTTGGGACGAAAATTTACATTATAGGTTATAAGAGAAAGAAAGCTTCAGGTTTTTTTCTGACACTTTCTCCTTGTATTTAGAAGTGAAAAAGGAAAAATAATAGTCTAATGATGATAATTTAAAGTCTATATCTGCAATAAAACAACCATCAGACTTAAAAAAATAAGTCTCCTGGTACACGCTCCGCGAGTTGGCATCCCTTGTGGGCCTGTGTGGAATCGAGGACCATCTTCAGCAGGCCCCTAGACTGCGAACAATCAGCTATATCAGAGCATCAGAAGAAAATAAAAAAAAACTCGTCACCCGTTATCGAGAGCGCAGTGGTACCGGAGAGCAAACCGGCCGCCGAGACACAAGCAAGCAGCGATCAGCGCATACCACTGGCAATAAGCCGCAAGCCTACACCAGGCCAACTAAGCCCATCGGGGCCACCGAAGCCCATCGGGGCCACCTAAACCCACCTGGGCCAACGATGCTATTCCAGCAGACACCACGCGCAGTTCAGTCGTCGGCGCAGACCAGCCGCCGACGCGCGCGAAACAGCCGACAACCACAGAGCAGTCGCAGCATCAGGTAGCAGCCGTCTTCATACGTCATCACCAGCAACACCGACGATGCGCAGCCACATCGTATTCTTCGCTGCAATTCTGTAAGTCGACTTTTTGTCCTAGCGCGCAGCTTCGCGACAATTTATAACTTATTCGTTGTGAACGATTTGAAAATGCCCTCCGGTAAATTCGATTTATTATCCGACGCGGCGGATCCTGCCGCACAGTCCGAGAGAGGAGCGATTAACCGAGCTCCACGCGACTCCGAAAGCGTCGCACGCAAAGACCGCGTAATAGAAAAAATTTTAAAACGCCTAAGTAAATTCGACCTTGCATCGCGTAGCCTGCTAATTCAAGGCAAATGGTCGCGCGAGTTGCATGCATCAGGAGACCCAGCCAGCAATAGGAATATAGCCAAGCGCACCGAAAAAGTGCTAAAACAGTTAGACAAGCTCAGCCCCGAGGCACGCAGGGCGCTATTGCGCAGCGAGATTGAGCTTGCATCTCGTACTTCGGGCGGTTCAAGCCAAAGCGACAATGCGCGAACAAAATTGCACTGAAGCAGAGATGAGCGCATCGTCGGCGACCGCGATCAAGCCGCGAAGAAATCTGTGAGGGCGGACCAACATCCACCAACAATCGATGCATTGATAGATTTAAATTCAGCAGGTGCAATCGGGAAGAGTGTCGAGAAAGAACCGTCTGAAATTGGTCGCCAACTAGAGGAAAGACTAGCACGGCTTCGCGATATTGCGAGATCCCCGTCGGAAAGCGGCTCTACTGACTTCAGAAGTTTATATTTTAATTTGTATACAAAACATTTATTTAACCCGATCTTTAGCATTATTTTGTAGTATTTACAAGAGACATTCGAATGCCGTCATACACTGTCTGTGATTTAAGTACTGAGCAATGAGTGTAGTACACTTTCTGGAGCAAGAGCGAGCAAGAACTCAGTTAGTCAACAAATTGTAGGATTTTCGAAAGTGTGAGAAAATAACAAATAGTTGGTAAAACAATATTTGCATTGAAATTTGTAAACTTGGCTCTCTACCAAAACTGCTACGTCAAGTTGAACAACAAATCTCAGTTTGTTAGTTTATTGATTTTAATATAATTGTGTAAAGGAAAAACAACTCAAAAGATTTATCTCTTTTTATCTCTGTAACTTTCTGCCAATTCTAGATAATGAGTTAAAATTTATAATAAGATTCACATGTGTCAAGTCAAAATAAACTCAAGAAATTGCATTAAGGAAACGTAAATTATACGACTTTAAACTTTTAATTGTGATAATAATATGTTGATGACTAATTTAATTATATTCAATTTTGCCCATTCTTAATTGTTATAGATGATGCACAGAAAGTTTGTACAATAGCTAATCAAGATGATTTATACCAAGTTCATATTTTAATATGTATACAAACAATTTTATTTAACCCAATCGTTAACATTATTTTGTAGTATTTGCAAGAGGTACGTTCAAATACCCTTATACACTGTCTGTGATTTAAGTACTGAGCAATGACACAATTCGTGTAGTACACTTTCTGGAGATTAATCTGTCCTAATCTAATATTTTTTACTAATCTAATTATTTAGTTAACGCTTTTTTCTTACTTGTCGACTTTTTTTCTAGCATTATATGGCTTACATTAATCTTATTAGACTTCTTAGGCAGAAGGAAACCTTAAAAATATTTCAATTAAAATATCCTTTACAATAAATTTCAAGTATTAGCTTGTAATTTTCAATGCTTTTTTATATTAAATTAAAAGTACAAACCTGTGATCTGAATAAAGTCTCATTCTGGGTTTTGCAAATGCTCTGTACTATTTGCATTGCTGGCATATTGTACGTATGAACAAAGTAATAATAATTTACACACTTTTTATTTCTCAATTTGAACATTTATTTATTTTGCTAATTATTTTTTTGGTAAAGTAAAAACATTATTTTTCTTTTTTAACAATTTGTAATATTAAAAAAACAAACATTATATCCTTACTGTCCTAATCTAATATTTTTTACTAATCTAATTATTTTGTTGACGCTTTTTTCTTACTTGTCGACTTTTTTTCTAGCATTATACGGCTTACATTAATCTTATTAATAATATTAACAAACGTGTTTAAAAATATTTAAAATTAATTGAACCCAAATAGTTAAACTATTAATCTGATTTGGTAACCTATGTTAAACATTTGAAGGATATCGCTAATATCTTTTTTGGTAAAAACAATCCTGAAATGAAATACAATAAAACTGTTTGATTAAACATAATTCAATTAGTCATTCGCCTACTTGGAACGGGGTTTACCATCTCGGTATTTATGGTCTCATTAGCGAAAGATGCGACTTGCACATATGGTTGAGCTAGTCCACTGCTACCTGCTTGATTCGGGTTAACCATGTTATCAAGTGGCACACGACTTGGCATATCGTTTGGGTGCCCAGCCAAGCCGTGACTTTCTTTGTTGCCAGTCATTTCGTTGGAGGAATCTGTGAACTCAACATTTGGTGGGGTTGATTCAGTGCTGCTTGTTCCTGCGGTTTTCTGAGGATTGACCATGTTGGTATGAAGTGCATTTTGTTGTACACAATACTGCTGATCCATGAAGTAAGGATTGACCATGTTGCCACCCATCATATCATTATAATAAAGTGGACCTGCCATACGTATGGTTGATTTTGATAAAAATCTGTTCCTGGATACATAGGGCCGTATCCAGGCTCTAATTTTATTCTTCCTAAAATTTTTAATATTTTTTTTATAATTACAACTTAAGGGGTTATATCCCCCAAATTTTTTTATTTTTTTCCATTTTTTTTTATTGGCTTAAATCTTGCCAAAGCAATCCTAGAATCAACATCTGCAACGCCCAAGTACCGATTTAGACTCAAAACTTTTTTAAATCAATTTTTTCCAAACAGCTTCGATGCTCTAAAATCACAATTTTCGCTTATTTTAGCGATTCTCGCTTTTTTGAATTTTGCGGCTTTAGAAATTAGTAGAACTTACCTACGATCGATATCGTGTTTTAAATTTGAATTATAGAGGTCGCTACATGACATTACGACGGTTACAGCGTCTTTACAGCACGTGTTTACTCACACTTGCCCTGTATTTAGTCGATCAGCCGTTCTCGTTGTTTACGTTGTTATTTTGAGTTTTGCTTTACTTTTTAACTGTGAATTATATTTACAAGTACTTAATTATGAGTGAAAAGGTGTACAGTGGCCGCAAAGGCAGTAAAATAAGAAGTACAAGTACAAAACGGAGTAAAATTAGTAATCGACGCCCGCCTAACCGCCATTCGTTCGAAGGCGATTCGGAGCACGTTAGTACCTCGGCTAAGAAATTGAAAACTACTGATTTAGACCGTGACCGCGATGTTGATAATAATTTCGGCTCTTGTTTCATCAATTTTTTCGCTGTATTTACTGCTCTTTCTGAATTAGTAGTATGCAAAAAATGTAATGGTGACGTGCGGTTTTTAGAGTCGAACAAGCGTGGACTAGGCTTCAAAATTATTGTGTCTTGTTCGAACTGTGATGATGCTGATATTAACAGCTGTCCTGTAATAAATGGTCGTGCTTATGAGATCAACTGCCGTATTATTTTAGCTATGCGCATCATAGGCATAGGCATCAACGGTATAAAAAAGTTCTGCTCTATGATGGATCTTGCAAAGCCTGTTTTTCAAACAACTTACAGTAAGATCATATCTAATATCGCCAATGCTACTTCATCTGTTCGAATTATATCTATGAAAAAATCAGCAATTAAAAAAAAAGAAATTTCTATCGAACGAGGTGAAAAAGAAGGTCTCACGGTGTCAGGCGATGGATCTTGGCGAAAGAGAGGGTTTACGTCTTTGTTCGGATTGGTGACTTTGATTGTATGGTACACTGGCAAGGTATTGGATGTGTTTGTAAAATCTAAGTACTGTAAAGTGTGTGAATATTGGCAAAAAAAAGAAGGTACTCCTGAATACGAAGAGGTATACCCTTCACACAAACAGAACTGTGATGCGAACCATGAAAGTAGTGCCGGGAAAATGGATATCGATGCAGTTATAGAAATGTTCAAACGCTCAGAAAAACTTCATAATATCAAATATTTGAAATATATAGGCGACGGCGATTCAAAAACATATAAAGGTATAGTCGACTTAAACCTTATAAAGATTTCATCGTCGAAAAAAAGGAATGTGTCGGACACGTTCAGAATCGCATGGGAACGCGTCTGCGCAATTTGAAAAAAACAACGAGAGGTCTTGACGGCCGAGGAAAGTTGATTGATGAACTTTCTATTTATTACGGACTTGCTATTAGGAGAAACTACGATTCAGTCGAAAAAATGCGGAATGAAATTTGGGCAACGTTACTTCATAAAATGTCGACGAAGGAGAATACACAGCACGAGAAGTGTCCCGTCGGAGTAGACTCTTGGTGTTCTTGGCAGCGCAGTACAGCGCTTGGTACACTTGCAACGTACGAGCACAAGAGTCCAATGCATGAGGATCTTTTTAACGCAATAAAACCCATTTATAATGAACTCAGCTCCGACAACCTTCTGTCACGCTGCTTGGGTGCGTATACTCAGTACAATAACGAGTCGTTTAATGCTGTAGTGTGGTCAATTGCTCCAAAGACGGTGTCAAGCGGTAATACTATAGTTGACATTGCGACTGACGTAGCCGTTATTATCTTCAATGACCGCTTCTCGGGTCTGTTTGCCGTTTACGATGCTCTTGGGTTGACTGTTGGACAAAACATGTACGAGTTTTGCGTGGAAACGGACGCCAATCGCGTCAAAACCGCTGAGCATCGTATGTCCGATATCGCAAAAGAGGCCAGGCGCAGCATTACATCAGGCAAAAAAAAGAAGAGGAAATGAAGGCCGTGGAAGGACAATTATATGGTGCAGGGATAGCCGACTAAAGGTAAAAAAATTATCATGGACTATATTTTTGCGATTCTTAAGATTTATAGCAGTTTGAAACTTCAAACGCGTTTTTCTCGAAACCATGTTCAAAATCGGCAAGCAGTAGAACTCAAAAAGTTTACATCCGATTGACTTAAAATTTTAACAGTAGCTTAATTGTTTGATTATCTAGTGAAGTATACACGATTTTAGCGATTAATTAACAAGAAAAAAAGTTATAAACAATTTAAGTCGATTTTTTTCTGACTGGGGTTGAGTCCCTCGCGCTTATTAAATAATAAGACAAAAATTGTAAGTGACAAAAATAATACATTGTTCTCTACTGACAGTCTCCTACAGAATTGCAGTTGGAGAGAGGCGTCTAACGCGCTTCAAAACAGCAGTTCCAGTGATAGCAGAGCCAAGCAGTCAGATATAACACGGTCGTACAGACTCAGAACAAGCTCTGAGTTTGTACCTTTTGAAGATTTTCTTTTTTCAGAACTGCGATCCAGAAAACTGTTTTATCTATTCGATGAAGAGACCAGCTGCTGTGTATCCAATGAGGAACTGCTGCATGATAAAAACATTGTAAGAGAAATTATTCTGAATAGAATAGACGAAAAGTATCATTTGTATACAATGAACATAAAAGATCCTGTGGAGTTATTGAAAAAATTAAAAGAAATAAAACGTAACGAATACAGGATTAATCCACATACAGCTCAAAAACGTCTGTTTAACGCAAAGATGAACAAGGATAAAGAAACAGCGTTCGAGTTCTGTTTAAAGTTTGAAAATCTCTTAAGAGAGTATGAATGCATCGAAGATATCAGACAAGTCTCCGATGGAGAGAAGAAAAGCCTTGTATATAATGCAGTGTTGCATGTCTTTCCGGAACTTGTTACAGCTGAAAATATAGCTGTACACGGCTCAGGCAAGAAATATAATTATAATCAACTAAAAGATTTCATTTTTCAGATTGATGCGAGTAGGACAAAACCGAAAGAGACTTCCGTCTTGTTTAGCGAGCCAAGGAGGTTCTGTGATCGCTCGCGAGAGCGACAGCCAAGCTTGGAGGATAAGAGCCCCGAGAGAAAATGATGCGATAGATGTGGCACCACGGACCACCTGAAGAACGACTGCAAGCACAAAAAGGTCAAATGCTTTAACTGCAACGAGTTTGGGCACATTGCAGCGGACTGCAAGGAGCCCAATAAGAGAAAAGTTGGCCAGGCAGGCAAGCGGCGACACGAAAATGGTCGTGGGGACTCGCCAAGAAGGAAGTCTAGTAAAACTGAGTCACGCTCACCGAGACGTGAGAGGTCGAAATCAAGGAGTCCGGGACCACGTCGATTCCGGTCGCCGATACCCAAGAAAATGGAAGGTATTATTGGTCGAATACATTGTAACCATGCGGTTAATTTGATTGAGAAAAATGATGGTAGTATGTGTAATTACGATTTTGATAAATTCATTCTGGATTCGGGTGCCACAGAACATTTGACAAATTCACGAATTATCTTTAAAAAATTAGATAATAAAATAAAAGGTTTTATAGGATGCGCAAACAAAGATAAAAAGGCACGATTAGAATCTCAAGCTCAAGGGAACGTCAAAGTTGAATTAAGTAACGGTGAAATAATTGAACTCGAAAGAATAATTTACGCGAAAGATCTGAGTAGAAACTTACTATCATTAAAGAAATTTACTGATCAAGGTTTAGGTGTTTACCTGGATAATAAGATAGTAAATATATTTGATAAAGTCACGAATAAAGTTATAATAGAAGGACTCTTTAAAGATCCATTCTGGATAGTAGAATTAAGAACGACTAAAGACAATCTAGTAGAAGCTAAAAAGGAGGCTTTTTTGATAGTAAATAAAAACCTGGATAAGCCAGTTAAAAGAGTTAGATTCGCCGATCAAAATCACCCGGATAATTCAGAAAATATGGAAGATGTTAAAAACACAATGAATCTATGGCATATGAGGTTAGGCCACACATCTCATGATAAATTGAAACGATTAATTAACATTTATCCAGACATTCAAAATTACAAAAGCTCAGATCATGGTAATTGTTTGATAGATTGCGAAATTTGTAAAATAGCTAAAATGAACAAGTTAAAGTTTGATAACGATAGGGATAAAGCCACAAAACCCTTGCAAAGGGTAAGTACAGATACGATGGATCTGATAACTCCCATGACTCATCCGAAAAAATATAGATTCATAGTAGCAGTCATAGACAATTATTCGCGGTTTGCTATGGCATACCCAGTTGAAAAGAAATCAGATGCCTCAGAGTGCATTGATGATTTTGTAAAGAAATGTAGAAATACTTGTGGTGAAGATCACAAGTTCTGCTATCTGGACTGTGATCAAGGAACTGAATTCACAAGCCATAAGACTCTCCGAGTATTACAAAAATTCGGAGCAGAACTCAGAACGGTCTGTCTATACACTCCACAACTGAACGGTTTGGCAGAAAGATACAATCAAACAATTCAAAAAATAGTGAGAGCACTCATGTTTGACTCACGACTGCCAGCAAATTCCTGGGACTTAGCGTTGAAAGCGGCTGTGTACATCTATAACCTCACACCGCATAAGTCTTTGGAATATAATTCTCCACTTCTGACACTGAATCCTGAGGCAAGAGTAAGGATAAATCATCTAAGACGGTTTGGATACATAGCATTTGCGAAAGCTCAGGAGAAACCAGACACAAAATTTGGTCAACTGGCGTTCAAGACAGCTCTGGTTGGATTCACTGATACAGGCTATCTACTGCTCTGTCCAGAAGATGGGAAAGTATACGAAAATAGAAATGTTAAATTTATAGAACAACAGGTTTTTGAAGATGTATACAAGGCAGATGACATTAAGAATTGGACTGTAACCAATGAAAATTTATGTAAAGAAACGTGATTGTTAAAATTCCCTGTAGAACAAATAGACTTAGCTGTTGTAGAGGAAAAGGAAACTATAGCAATTAAAAAAACACGAGGAATACCGCCGAAGATTGTCAAAGAAAATGAAAGATTAATTACAGAACCAGCCATGATAGAAGAAAACCCAGTGAAGCGCAAAAGAGGAAGACCGTCTAAGAAACAACCACAGAAGGAACAAGATGACAATCATTTCGAGGGACTGAATACAGAGGAAACTTACGCCTTGATCGCTGAAATCAACGATGATCCCAAGTCTTATAGAGAAGCGATGGGAAAGGCAGATGCAAATGCTGGACAGAAGCAGTGAACCAAGAAATACAAGCACTTGAAAAGAATCAGGTGTTCGAAATAGTAAACAGGCCAGAAGAAAAGACGAACATCCTCGATTCAAGATGGGTATTTAAACGAAAAGTAAGCATAAATGGACAAGTAAGTTATAAAGCCAGAATTGTAATCAGAGGTTTTAAGGATACGAATTTGTACGACCTATGTGAAACATATGCACCAGTATTACGACTGTCATTGGTCAGAGCAGTCATTTCGGTGGCGAACAAACTGGGACTAATAATGTGGCAATTGGATGTCAAAGCAGCTTTCTTGCACAGCCCGATTAAAAGGGTAATTCACATGGAAATCCCTGACGGCTACAGTTTGCCAAACTGTAAGAAAAACCAGAAAGTCTGGAAACTTAAAAAATCACTGTATGGATTGAAAACAAGCCCCAAAAATTGGAATAATCACTTCTCAGAACAGGTCAAGGAACTCGGCTTTGTTGCTAGCAACAGAGATCCATGTCTGTTCATACTTATTGAAGTACAAATACTCGTCATCATGTTACTTTATGTAGATGACATATTATTAGTGGGTAACGACAAGAAAAGAATGGAATCCATACAAGCTCAACTCAGCAAGAAGTTTGACATGAAACTGCTAGGTGAACCAAAAGAGTTTTTGGGTCTGACGATAAATAGAGACAAAAAGAACAAAATTACAACTCTGGATCAGTGTAATTCGTATTGAAATTGCAACAGAAATTCGGATACTTGCAAGCTAAAGGACAAAGCACTCCAATGGTAACAAACCAAGTATTAAATAGAGAAAGGAAAATGCGTGAAAACGAGAAGCAGAACAATCAAATGGTAAATCAACGCAAGTACAGAGAAGTAGTAGGATCACTCATGTACTTAGTTAATGGTACACGACCTGATTTAGCATACGCAGTCAACGTACTAAGCCGACATCAGTTGAACCTACTGAAAATGAATGGAAAATGGTAACACGAGTTTTCAGGTATCTAGAATACTCCAAATATTGGAAATTGACATATACAGGTCAATCAGAGGCAATGGAAGCGTACTCAGATGCGAGTTTTGCTGATTGTAAAAACTCGTTGACGACTAGCGGTTACGCAATATTGCTGTATGGTGATACAATCGCTTGGCGAACTCACAAGCAAGCATATGTTGCATTATCCACATGCCAAGCGGAATATGTAGCACTGAGTGAAGCATGCAGAGAATCTATAGCATTGAGCATGTCACTCAGAGTTATACCCCAAGTAGTAAAATATCCTGTTACGCTATGGTGCGATAACAAAGCAGCTGTAGCATGTACGAAAATGGAAGGTAGTAATAAGTTACGACATATGACAGAAGTCCATGAGGACTACGTAAAGCAATGCATAGAAAGAAAATTAGTTGAAATAAATTGGATATCTTCCAAGGAGCAAAGAGCAGATATCTTTACAAAGCCTTTGCCCTCTGAAAGCCATAATAAATTGAGTAAGTTATTGCTCAATCATTGATGTACTTCCTGTATGTTTCAGAAATGTAAAGCGGCATAAATCACCATCCTAAGGAGAAGCAAAGATGAGTGAACGCACCAAGAACTAACGGGAGGGAGTGTTGGAATTGTGGCTATATGCGTTAGCCCTTGGCGCGCTTCCTCAAGTTGCCCCGTGCCTGTGTCCCCGTTCGCTCTTGTTTCAACTGGTGCGGCGTTGGCGCTCTGCGCGCTTGATCACGTATGCTACAAAACCACGATCTGCAATCAGAAAGACTCGGACGCTCGAAACGCAAGCATCTCTATCTCAATAAAGCCACGTTTCTGTTAACACCATAATTATCGTCTCTGTGTCTAGTTTCTTTTTGATCAACCTATCCAACGAGCAGTACAGTAGATTGTAATAATAATAATAAAAGTATAGCATAATCTAAATTGATTTTGTTTTAAAAGCATATATTATCAATAATTTTTTTCTAGTTTATTGCATCAAAGTAATCATGACTGAAGAAATAAATTTATCAGTACCTCTCCAAAACCCACATATTCATATGAGGATCATTGAATGAAAAATAAAACGTTATCAAATACATGAAATTAACCAAGGAAGAAACTGTTTGGGAGAATATCACCATCTTTTTCCAATATTAAAAAAATATCCAGAGAAGTTTAAGCAATACATGAGAATGAGTCATGATACGTTTGCTTATATATTATCTAAAATAAGTACTTCATTAACAAAAAATTGGTGCAATCTTCACAAGCAAAAAATTTTTCCGGAAGAACGACTGGTACTGACTCTGAGGTAAATTATTTGATTGTAATCAATTTTTGTACTCGATCACAAACATCAGAGGATTCTCCTTTTAGTTTTTGAACTGTGCAGACAAAATAAAAATTAAATTACATACTTAAAAAATTTTATATTATAAAGTATAATAATGATTGAATGGTACAATGTCCTATATGTTAGGGATTGCTTATAGCATATTTACATTATAATAAATTTGATTTTAGGTTTCTTGCGACTGGGAATTCCTGTACTAATTTAGCATTAACGTTTCGATTGGGCATTTCGACTGTGAGTAAAGTAATTAAAGAAACAATAACACATTTAGAAAAATAGCTGAAGACTTCTTTGTTCAGTGGAATTTCCCACATTGTCTTGGAGCCATTGATGGAAGACATGTTAGAATTAAAAAGCCTGCTAATTCGGGGTCATTGCATTACAACTATAAAAAATATTTTTCTGTTGTGCTACAAGCTCTAAAAGATGAAGGAGGTTATGGACGGAAAAGTGATGCAGGAACCTTTAAGGCATCAACTTTATATAAAGCTTTGAGACAAAATAAATTAAAAATTCCCGTTGAAAGTGAGCTGCCGAATTCTCCAACAATCTTACCGTATTTTTTTTATCGGTAATGAATCTTATGCTTTGACGGAAACTATGATGAAGCCGTACCCTGGTAATAATCTACCTATTGAACAGGAGGTTTTCAATAAAATATTATCAAGAGCCAGAGCAGTAGCGGAAAATGATCTTGCACACACATCTCAAACATGGAGAATATATTATACAACTATAGACAAATCACCGGACCTGGTTAATTTAATCATACAAACAACATGCTTATTACATAATGTGATAATTGATTTAGAAAAAATTGAGTGCACTCACAATATTCAATCAAATGTTGACGACAATATACCACATCACAGAATGTCTCATGAAAATAATGTCATAAATGGTTTAGGAAAAGAAGTAAGGCAATTATTGACCAAGTATTTTCTTAAAAATCCGATAACTGATCTCATAAGTTAAACAAGATGGGTAAGATAAATAGTTAATAAATTTATAATATACTTTAAACAGTAACAATTTATTAAATATATTAATTTACAGAGAAATCAACTGTTATTAATGTAAATATTAAATGTAAATATTAGATAAAAAATGAAAAACAGCAGTACTAATAATCAAGAGAAATGCAGAAAATGAGACTTAATAATAAAAGTAATAAGAAGCCAAACCTTCTTCACCAATGCTTTAACCGAAGGTGGTAGAAGCTGCACAGGTTACAAACAAACCTTCGGTATCCAACAAACTTGTTGAGAATGTATATAGAATGTATCAATTTATTATATCCTAAGTTAGTTACGTTTCTTTTTGATCCTGACTCAGCTGTCCAAGAAACAGTAGCTTCGATAAAGAGCGACATATTCAAAACAAAGTTGTCTTTATACCTAAGCCAAATTGGTTGGATTGCAACTCAGTAGCTGATAAATTTCACAAAACAGATCATCTCATTGCCTCCATGGTCAGATTATTAGAATAAGACTTTATTCAGATCACAGGTTTGTACTTTTAATTTAATATAAAAAAGCATTGAAAATTACAAGCTAATACTTGAAATTCCTTGTAAAGGATATTTTAATTGAAATATTTTTAAGGTTTCCTTCTGCCTGCTGTGATTTAATATCAGTGAATTTTCTTTGATTCAAATATATTTATTTTTTCAGATGGCTGTGTATTAATATCAGCCTTAATTCACTTAAATCGCCAGCGATAGCAAAGGCCTAACCTAATTCATAAATCCTATAACCGAAGGTGGTAGAAGCTGCACAGATTACAAACAAAACTTCGGTATCTAACAAACCTATTAAGAACCTGTTAGCGATATACTTCAAATGTTTAACATAGGTTACCAAATAAGATTAATACTTTAACTTTTTGCGGTTCAATTAATTTTAAATATTTTTAAACAAGTTTGTTAATATTATTAATAAGATTAATGTAAGCCATATAATGCTAGAAAAAAATTCGACAAGTAAGAAAAAAGCGTTAACAAAATAATTAGATTAGTAAAAAATTGTTAGATTAGGACAGATTAATCTCCAGAAAGTGTACTACACGAATTGTGTCATTGCTCAGTACTTAAATCACAGTCAGTATATAAGGGCATTTGAACGTACCTCTTGCAAATACTACAAAATAATGTTAACGATTGGGTTAAATAAAATTGTTTGTATAGATATTAAAATATGAACTTGCTATAAATCATCTTGATTAGCTATTGTACAAACTTTCTGTGTATCATCTATAACAATTAAGAATGGGCAAAATTGAATATAATTAAATTAGTCATCAACATATTATTATCATAATTAAAAGTTTAAAGTCGTATAATTTACGTTTCCGTAATGCAATTTCTTGAGTTTATTTTGACTTGACACATGTGAATCTTATTATAAATTTTAACTCATTATCTAGAATTGGCAGAAAGTTACAGAGATAAAAAGAGATAAATGTTTTGAGTTGTTTTTCCTTTACACAATTATATTAAAATCAATAAACTAACAAACTGAGATTTGTTGTTCAACTTGACGTAGCAGTTTTGGTAGAGAGCCAAGTTTACAAATTTCAATGCAAATATTGTTTTACCAACTATTTGTTATTGTCTCACACTTTCAAAAATCCTACAATTTGTTGACTAACTGAGTTCTTGCTCGCTCTTGCTCCAGAAAGTGTACTACACTCATTGCTGAGTACTTAAATCACAGACAGTGTATGACGGCATTCGAATGTCTCTTGTAAATACTACAAAATAATGTTAAAGATCGGGTTAAATAAATGTTTTGTATACAAATTAAAATATAAACTTGCGAAAGTAATAAAATCACTGTATTTTGGTAGACTCGAACGTTTATATCCCCGTTATATGCCTTACTTGAGTAGCGGCACGGGTACACAATACTCCAACACAAAAATCGGTGAGTTCGTTGAGCTAATAACGCATACAGAAATTTGTCGCGTTGGTCACCATGCCACCGGAAGCTGTTGGCCCGCTAGCGGGCCGTCAGCTCACGAGGAGGCCGCCAGCCCACGAGGGGGCTATCTGCCCGCGAATGCGCTAAATGCCCGCTAGGGTACCTGAAGGTGTCTGCACGCATCCGAGGGCATCCGCGCGAATCTAATGCTAGCTGCGACTGCCGCGAGCGGCGCTGGCGTCTCTTAGTGAACGGGGCTAGTACTCAGCGGCGCTTGAGCGCGGAGGCAGCAGATAAGCTAGTTGCCCGCAGATACGCACACTTGTAGGTAGCCGCGAGCGGCGGTAGCGTCGCTAGTTAAGTGGTCCAGTACTGAGGGTACATCCACATGAGGCGGAACGATCCGCGAGGAACCCATATGATGCTGCGAGTGTGAGAAAGAGGTTGGCGGAGGCTTTCTCTCTCTCCCACTCGCGGCTTCAAATGGGTTCCGCGCAGATCGCCTCATGTGGATGTATCCTGAGCGACGAGGCAGCACCTAATCGCGCCGTGCACAATCGAATCTAGTCACGATCGAGGATAGTGTACGAAGATAGTATTGTGCGGCTCTAACGAATGAAGTACCTCGGCAGTACCTAAGCAGACTGCGTGCACTCGAAGCTAGCCGCGAGTGGTGCTAATATGAACAAGACAGTATCGACGGGCGCTTACGTACCAGGGCAGCCCCTACCTGTTCAAATGAAAGCGGGAATAAATGACGATGCACATCAAATCTCTTACATGATGGTGAAAAATTCGGTATACCCTTGCCCCATGAGTACCGAACCGATTATATTCTGGTACCTCAAGACTATGTTGGTGCCTTTCTGACCACCAATCTATATAATATGGTCGAGCACGGCTCGTGTTTCAGAGGCAAAGCATAGTCACGCTAACGCATCTTCGACAATTGCTCGTACACATATAGGAATTAAATACGGTCTAGCGCACTCGCTACTGTGAAAGCACTATGATGCAGACTGGAGTATTGCCTTAGGTGATACTCGCGACCTACGTTGCTTTTTCTCGTTCAATTCATCAAGAGTGTCTAAACAATACATAATTTATATTAAATACTGTATAATTTTTGAAAATTATCATATTGTATTCATCAACACAGAGAAAATTTTCTTATAAAAATTACCGTAAAAATCATTGTAAAGGTAGGATATCGAGACTTCAGGGGAAAAATTACCCTACTAAACGGTAAAAATTAACATTCGTCATTATAAATTTTACCATTCAGGACGGTAAATGTTACCGTTCAGTAGGGTAACTTTTCCCCTACAGTCAGGATATCCCACGTTTACAACCATTTTTACGGTAAATTTTATCAGAAAATTCTCTCTGTGTAAGATAAGATGCTTAAATCTCTACTATATATCTCTATTTCAATCAAAAGTGCTCGTCGATTAAAAAATAAAAGGCTTTTTATCGGCGTATTAAAATGGATGAAAATACTTTTATATAAGAAGTATTTTGATGGCTACTCTTAATAATGTCGGAAAAATGAAAAAAATTTCACTTTATATATTTCACAACGATGCATATATATTAAACTATCTCGCACACTACAATTTATTGTTCGTATATGTGTGTGCGTGTGCGTGTGAGTTTGCGAGTGCATGTGCTTGTGCGTGTGTGTGTGCGTTTGCGTGTGCGTGTGTGTGTATGTGTGTGTGCGTACACATACATACATGCATACGTACATACATTCATATGCCATCGAAATTATAAAATAATCAATTACGTAACGAGGGCGTAAAGTGCGTCTTTACGTACGAGCACGAATCGCATACGAGTGGCCGACGAAACCGGACACGATTGTCGCGCCGATCGCACGAATATGGAAATCTAACGTCTGAGTTGCATACGATTTTTTTAATATATATTTGTGTATATAGAATGTGTATAAAGGGCCAAAATCTGAGGGCGAACTCAAAATTTCAAACACGTTTGCGGAATGTATAGCGCGTTCGTAAATTGAAAACTGTGTGTAAAGTAGAGTACATTAGGCATGAATTCTAACGCCGACAATAAATCTTTGGTTTACACATAGACTTCGGCTCTTCACTTATGGACTTTACGCACCAATTCGCAAATTTATCTAGTAGCGTGCGTAAAGTTCGATTTTATACATCCTTTTCATTGCGTACATTTGATCTTAACGTACTAAGTAAGAAATCTACTAGTTCAATAGTGCAGATAACAAAATAATCGAATACAGTAACAGGATCGATTATTGTTATAACAAAAAATCGAAAGATTAAAATAAAATTCCACGTGCTGACAATATACAAATTTAAATTGCGAATTTTTCTCAGAAAAATATTTTTGTTCAAAAGTTTAGTCCTCCTGTGAATATCTATCTTATCGGTACAAAGCTATTTACTTCGAAAAAATGTCTGAAGTGCCTTAAGAGTATTTTTTGTGAAATATGATTCGAAACTATTTTCAAATATCAAACAAAATATATAGTACCAGTAAGGTAGTTTGCAGAACGGTCAGACATCTGAAATTGTACATTTATAATAGAGTTCTTTACTTTCGGATACAATATGATAATTTTTATGTTGGTTACATCATTGCATTGATTCATTATTAATTTAATCAAATTGATACTATCTACCTGCTTGGTGAAGGATGATAGCATCTTTAATAATACCCTCAGTAGTTTTTATTTTATATTTTTCAAAATTCTCAAATGACCCATCTACATTGAGATGTGGAATTTGGCTGTTATTGACGGTACCGTTAGTAGCATCGTCAAATTATACCCAATAAAACATAAGAGAGATTTCTGAAAAATAAGTAGCTATTTAATACGATTACACTGAGAAAACCATAGCGTAAAATATTACGGTATTGATATCGTAAAATTTTTCTAATAATTTTTTTTACAAGTTAATGTAAATTTGCATTACGTATTGAAATATGACTTTTTAAAAAATTTTAATTTTACGATATTTCATATCGTAAATTTTACAATATAGCGTAAATTCTACGATATATATCATAACTTTCTCAGTGTATTATTATATTATTATACGATTATTATTATAATATTGTTACGGGGTTACACGAGTCGTTGTCAAGCGCGGCGATCCACGTTGTTCAAATCGCATGCTTGGTTTGATCACAACAATGTATATGAATCGTATCGAACATTCTTGTTGTGATTTTAAACATTCCACAAATTATCTAAAGTTTCGTGGGTATTAGTCCGCGTGAAAGGAATATTTGGTTTCTTTGGAAAATTCCTATATATAATTTTCGTGATCTTTTGCCGGAAATTTGTAATTTTGCTAAACTTGACGGACTTGCTCTATTTTTGCTCGATTTTTATAAAGTGAGAAAGTCTAAACTTAACGGGGGACTCCGGTGGTTTTTGGACCCAAAAATCGAAATAAAATTTATTGCGTTAAAAGTTTGTTTATACCTTTATTGGTAATGTAGTAGTATTTTTTAACAGTAAAAATACGATTAGTATGAAAAACTTGAGTTTTACGATACTAAAAAAAGAAATAAAACGCCCATGTTTGGAGTATTAAAGCCGTGATTTTTAAAACCTTCATATCTCAGCTTGTTATTTTTAAATCTTTAAATAGTGGCCGGCGCACACAGTTTGAATCAATTTGGCTGAAATTTTATACGTGTACTCTTGAAGGCATATACAATAAAAGTAATCATTTTATAGATGGTTAAAAAATATTTAAAAATATATATATGAACTAATAGTTAATAAAAAATAACTATAATTAAAACATAAATATTATGTAAAATAAATTTGATTTTAATATAAGTGCCAAAGTAGTGTTAAAAAATAAAAAAATGATTACTTTTTTATACGGAGTTTCTGAGCGTATCTGAATGTTTTGGAATGGTTTAGTCAATAAGGTGCGTGCGAAAGCCACTTTTTAAACAAATCTTGTTTATATTAATAAATAATAGATTTTCTCTTATAACTTTGCAGACTTTCATTTTTCGTAAAATCCATTTTTACAGTTTAACTTTCGTAGAAATTTTGAAGTTTGCTAAAATTGACGGACTTTCTCCATTTTTGCTAGATTATTATAAAGTGAGAAAGTCTAAACTCAAAGAGGCTTATTATGTACCATAAGCAAACTTTTGGGTACACACATACGCGCGCATGCATGCACGCACGCACACAGACACACACAAAAGTCAAAAGAAAACCGTCGAATTCCGCAAGCATCAATATTTCTCGGACGTCCACTAGAACCACATTCAAATTTGAAATACTGATTAAAAACATATTGTTTCCCGTTGATTTTAAAAAATCAAACATTGAAACCTATTGAAACCTATTAATTAATTAATAAGTTTTTACTCGGTTTTTCGAGACTGGATCTGTTCCAGGAGAGGATGTAGATGATCATCAATCGACAAAGACTCATCGAAGGGGAGCTTATCGACAAAGTTTTTAGGCTATTTCTGAAGACAAAATACTTCGCAAACGGTAAGGTAGTGGAACCAATCGTCGATCGCTTAGTTGGAGCTCGTGATTAATTGATCGAAAAAATATATCTATTTTGAGAAATACAATCCAGAATTATTTTTAACAATACATTCAATATTTAAATTGAGTATATCGAAAGTAAATTCAAACATTTTATAACTTATTTATTTAAAATTTAAGTTTTAATCAAAAACCATAGTGGAACCAATTTTCGATCACGGTTCAGTGGCCGAAAGTAGTTTTCGATTAGCTCGAAACCCAATTGTCGATCAACTGATTTCAATAGATTAAATAATCAAGATAAGAATGTATAGAAATGTACGAAGGTGTTATTTTTTAATAAAACATGAGCATTTATTATAAACTTTTGATTTTACATATATAACTTGAACATTTTTTTAATTTAAATTATTTCTTTAACTCTTTAATTATTATTAACTAATAAAGCTAATTATCGAACACATAGAAGGTAAAACAATACTCCTTATAATTAATTGAACAGAACAATAACCTTTTGTCTATATAATAATACTTTAGAGTTCGCAATTAATCGAATATAAACAATAAGTTAATAAATAGTAAATTAATAAACATTAATTAAATATTACTTTACAATCGGTTCTACTTTAATTTTCTTTACAGGTTTGAGACTATCAAGTTCAATTTTTAAATTTTTTTCTTAAAAAACAAAATTTTGCATAAATGTTGATAATTCATGTTCCGTCGAAGACGTAAGTGGTGCGCGTGGCGCCACCTTTTTCACGAACGCAACGGCGACGTGAGCAGCGAGCCACGATTACCCGTGACCGATAGAGGCGGGCGCGGTGGGGAGTTCGCAAACACGCGGACTACCGGCGCGAACTCGCGCGTAAAGTCAGTCGTTCTTGAGCATTCAAGCTGATACGAGCTTTGTCCGAGAGTCCGGCATATTTTCTTTCTCTTTGTCTAACACGGGTGAAAGGGTTTTTCTCATCGTACATTCATGCCGTTCCTCGCGTCTATTATCGTTTTCCTTTCGTGTTCGGTGCATTTTGAACTATAGCAGATTCATCGAGTTGCCTCCTTTTCGACGGGTCGGCGTGAGCGCGTTGCCGCGAAGTCACGATACACATAATAGGTGTTCTAAACACCAACAACAAGCGATCCGCGACCAGCGCGGATCCTTGTGGCCTTCACCACCGTAGACGCAATTCACCATGTGAATTCGTGTGGTCCTTACCACAAACGCGATCAAAAGATCCGTAGGAGTGCGCACTCCTGGTTACTAAAGCGTGCACGCATATACAGATAACACATATACACACAGATCAAAACTCAATTTCACCAGCAGCTTGTATATCGACAACGAGAGGGGTTTTATGCCGCAAGGCTTTCCCCTCTCAGGGCCTAATACATCCTTCCTTTTGTGGCTCAAATTTCGAGTCTTTTATTTTACCCTCTTCCTGATTTTCCTTTTTACATAAACATCGGGAATTTTCTTAAATAAAAATTCTCGACCCACAATTCAATTCATCCTTTAATGATAAATCACCTGTAATTTCATTGTTCAGATCTTCAATTTTTTTTCAATAGTAATTGTTTTTCTTCTACGTGTTCGCTTTTTAATTCAACTTTAAATAGTCTTAACTGTGCCCTATTACGCTGAATTTTCAAGTCTAGTTCCTTAAGTCGTGTTTGTGTGTCAATTTTTTCAAGTTTAATTTTCTTCAAACTTTCTTGACATTATTTTTTTGCTTCTATATTTTCTAACTTTTTTCTTTTCATATCAGCCTTTTTCTTTTCTTCTTCTTCTTTTGCTTAGCTTTAGATTCATACCACGCTCTCCATTCAAGTCCAGTTTCAACGAAGGGAAGCTTTTCTTTAGGTTTCCTTTTGCCATTCTGTTTTCCATCTTTTTGATTCTGGGTAATATAGATACTGTTTGAAAGGAGACTCTACTGCAGAATCTGTAATAGAACAAATTAGAATATTATTTTCATTTTAAAACTTAAAAAATAAATTTCTGCCATAATGAGATACGTACTCTTGAAGTCAGTATTTGAATAGACTTTACTATTATTGAGACACGAGTCATTAGGAACTGTTGACTGCTTAGGTGAATTTGATGATTCTGAAAAAATTATGTTTGTAAATTAGTGAAGTAATATGTAGTTAACAATTTTAAAAAAAGGTTCCGTACCATAAATATTAGGTGATACATTTTCCATATTTTCTGAACAGTTTTCATTACGAATATTTGTACATTTAGAAAGAATAGCTTCTTTATCTAAGTCTTCGGGTGTAACTATAATACTAGCATGCTTAAAAGTAGACTGACTTATTATACGTAAATCAAGAAGAGTTTCAAAATTATCCTGTTAAAATTATATTGTACTTACTACATATGAAGTTTAATGTTCATATCAAGTTTATTTAGTTTAAAATTTTTGTTTTAAGTCATATTTTAAAAATTCAATTTTGATAAAGTATACCTTTTTATCAGTGGAACTGACACTATCATTCTTCATAAAATCCTTAGAGCTAACATTATTAATACTAAAATCCTCGGTTGTTATATTTTGATTATATACTGGACATGGTGTACGCTCTTGAGAAACCTTCATACTTACAGAATCAATTACTGGTTCTACAAATCCACTGTCATTTGGAGTTGATTCTATCAAAACAAGAGAAGTATGTTGATCCTTGATGCTTACATCAATACGTGTATCATCACTATGATTTAAATAGCTGGAAGAATAATCTATTTTATCTAAAATCAAACTTTTAATATGTAAATTACTGAGTTATATCCATATTATCGATGGTTTCGTCATCCAAAAGCATACTCATGTTATGCAACTCATCGCTAGAAATGTTATTTGATGTAATTTTTTCATCGATACTGATTCCATCCATAGCACTTTCATCAAAATATATTTCAGCAAATCTAACTTCTTCTTGACTTACATTATTGATATTCTTAGCACCTGATAAGTCACTGTTCTCCGCAGTGTCATGATCAGTAAATATTTCACTCTGAATATTTGTATTTTCAATAACTTGAGTCGTAGAACTAAAATTTTCATCTTGATTTTGGCTTTGGCTATTTGTTTTATTTTTGCATGTATACCAAAGATCATATAAAGCTTTATATTCTAACGGACCAATCCATTTATCGGAGTTGTTTGAAGCTTCTTTGAATGCTTGTAAAATTTCAGGATCAATATTTGATTCGACAAAATAAGAACCATCTTGAGGAGCAGTACTGTTACGTGCTTGTCCGGACACCTCGGATGTCTAATTGACACTTGATTCGGAAGTTGATATGAGTCGATTATAATTTATTCCATCAGCTAAAAATGGGTACAATCCACATCGTCTGAACCCATTTTCGAAGATCTTCTTAATATCCACTGATTTAAAAAGCACTGTTAACCCCCCCTGCGCAGAGAGCCGAGTATACTCGTCCAAACCGCACGTCATTTTTGTATACATTTTGTATCACAAATTTAAATCTTTACTTTGTTGGGATATCTACAACCTCTCAAATTGAAGCTAAATAGTACAGCTATTATTTAAAAAATGTTACGAATTTGCAGAAAATATTGTTGCAGACTTACATTCGATCTAGTCCATATACACGAAAATAAACTTCTGCGCAGGAGGGTTAAGTACACCTGCAAAGAAAACTTTAGTCAAAGCTTGACCATCATTTTCCAATCTCCAAGACCGAACAGAATCTTTATAAGCAGCTTTGAGTGGGCGAAAAAGTGCAACGTCCACAGGATGCATAACGTGAGCAGCATTTGGATAGAGACAAATCAATTCTATATTATGATCAGCACAAAACCTACTAAGTTCCAAGTTTATGTGCGAGCTGTGTCCATCGACATACAGTATAATTGGAAATCGAATGCCATTTTGTGCACACCATGGGTATAAATAATTCACTATGTACATATAAAATGTTTCAGTCGTCATCCATCCAGTGCAACTTTTGCCAATAACAAATTCATCGGGAAAATTCTGTGCAACTTGTGATGAAATCCTCTCATTATTGTAAACAATCATGGTTGGAATCAGCTGTCCAGCCGCATTTCCATTAATGAGAGCTGTATAGTACTCCTTATCGCTGCCCACAATAATGTAGGGTGCTTTTTCACATCTGCACAGTAAAACTTTATCACTCTTGGGGATTAAACAGAAAGCTGATTCGTCAAGATTAAAAACACACTCTGGCTTTACGTTAAGTAAATCCTTAGATTTAAGATAATCTTCCACTTCAGCAAACCATGCTCGTATAGCTTGCTCTGTAACATTGGCTCTGCGCTTGGTTAAATTTTGGCACATCCTCACTGACAGTTAAGAGTTTCTTTTCAGAAATGATTTGTACCACTTTTTGGACGGACGACCATTCTTGAAAGGTGTAGTTTTATTTTACTTTTTCACTAAACTTTGAACGCAGTCTAAGAGTTGTTCTTTTATCACAGGGAATCTACATTTACCCATATGCAAAATCCAGTTAACTAATTATTTTTCCTTTTCTTGACTAAAAACACTACTTGGACCAGGTCGCACACTGACAGGGTAAACTCCTATTACCCTGGACTGTAATAGGGTACATTAAAACTCGTACTGGCTCCTCTTATTGTCTGGCCTTTCCTAACCTCTAAAAGGGCTTTCTCCGAGTCCGCTGCATAATAAGGCGGCTTATCCTTAGCTCCCTTTCTCTGAGAACCAAAAACAGATTATAACGATAGTAAAAAAATACTAAATATTAATTTATAAATAATAAATTAATTGATTCTGACTAATAACTTTATACATTATCGACAATAGGTTACGTCCCTGAATCGGGAACCAGTAGACGATCACTTAAATAATAACATTAAAATACAATAAAATATTTCTTACCTTTTTTGATTTATTCATCCCTACACCAGAAGAACAACGCAAAAGATAGTGCTGCACAAGATCGACTAATTTCTATATTTTTTTTCTTACGGTTTATAAGCCTGATTATTTAAAAAAAATTTTATAATTATTTACGGATACTTTATTTGTATATAGCAATACAATTTCTTATGAATTCTTTATGAAAAATTCTTAAAAATTCTTTATGAAAAAATTAATAATTGTTATTGAAAAATGGTTTATTTTGTCAAAATGATTGAGAACTGGGTTGTGATCGAGGACCGGTTCCACTACCTTATTCAATAGCTGTAATACGTGTTCCATGAGGTGAAATAAAATTACCGATTCCTAGAAAACGCGCTAATTTAAGTTTCTATCCTATTATTTATTTATAATTTTACCATACATAAAATGGCGTTTACCGCGCGGCCATTCAGAGCAAGTTCGCCTGTCATTATTAGTGACATTCCCGCGGTAAGATTCATAAAAATAAACTTACTGTCAGAACACCTTGGAGATCTGGGTGATGCACTGTCTACTACAGCCGATGACGGTACAATACAAGGGTCCACTGCCTTAAAGGATCCTCATAATAACAAATTCAGATTTCACTCATCACTGCCCTATAAAAGTCTATTTTTTGCTCAATAATCATGCATCAATACATTTAAATTGTTTCATTATAACATGTGTATCTGCACCCGAACTCTCACTTATGATCTGATAAAATGATAAAAATTTTAATGCCAGTAAAACCTATTAAAAGCACTAAAATTTGAAGTACAAAAATTTGCTAATTGAAGCTTATAAATTTAAAAATAAAAAATATATAAATAATCCTATTAATACATTTTAAATATCTACTCTTAAAATCCGTTTAGTTTCTATAGGAAATTGTGCACACGAAGATTACTATTAATTCTCATTAATAATTAATCAGCAAATTCTTAGTCAATCTCAATGAATACATTTCTTATATAAACTCGTAAGTTGTTATATTAGAAAATCACTATAGGACCTCATTCAGAGCTCTTGCCAGAAACTCCAATATGTCTTTTCCTATACAAACTTATTAAAAAATTCCCATACTTTGAATGTCTTATAAAAACCTATAAACTTGCAAATTGGCAATGTTATTTCCTCATAAAATCTTGAGTTATTTAATGGGGTTTTATGGAGTTCTATGGGAATGTTTCAACAGGGTCTGCCACGTGGGTATCGGATATACGATTCGGCTGCAATATATTTTGTAGATATGATTAAGAGTAATGAACATATTCCACCAAAATTTTCTTTAAAAAACATTAAATATAACGCTCTAAATAGTAAAAAAATAACACTTACTGTAATAACAGGATTGAGAAAATAATAGACTCAATCAAATATTTATCAGATTTATTTAATACAAAGTCAACATTTATTTAAACTAAAATTTTTTGGAGTAATCGGCAAAATTATCAGTAAAATACTATACCTAAGTCTTCCAGCGTAATTTAGTAATTTGCTGAAAATTTTGGAGCCAACACCAAAAAATGGAAGTTTATTATTTTCTCAATCCGGTTATGACAGAAAGTATTATTTTTTACTGTTTAGAGCGTTATATTTTTTAAAGTTTTTTAAAGAAAATTTTGGTGGAATATGTTCATTACTCTTAAACATATATACAAAATATATTGCAGCCGAATCGTATGTCTGATACCCACGTGGCAGACCCTGTTGAAACATTCCCATAGAACCCCATAATAACCCATTAAATAACTCAAGATTTTATGAGGAAATAACATTGCCAATTTGCAAGTTTATAGGTTTTTATAAGACATTCAAAGTATGGGAATTTTTTAATAAGTTTATATAGGAAAAGACATATTGGAGTTTCTGTATAAATATATACATAGATACAAATGAATACACATATTTTGTCCAAAAGGAATGATGAAAAATCATTTGGAAATAAGTTAAGCATTAAAATTCACGAACATTGACGGAAACATTTCGTCAGTAAATTAGTCTTCGACCAGTATTGACTCAAAATTATAATGGAACCACCGGAGCAACATACGCTATATAAGAAAAGAATTATCGAAATCGAGTCATCCACTGAGAAGTTCTGCGTGAATAGACATAAAAAAAACATACGGATCGAATTGATAATATCCTTCTTTTTGAAGTCGGTTAAAATAAATATTTCTTTGTACGGGTATAGAAGCTCCTACTGTGTAGAAGTGGATGGACGAGAGTAATAAAATATACCGACGTATGTTTTAAAAAAAGGTACTTTTATATACCTCCATGACGTACTATTTCAGTTGGATATCTATATATATATATATATATATATATATATATATATATATATATATATATATATATATATATATATATATATATATATATATATATATATATATATATATATATATATATATATATATACGTACATGGGACAATCCATGCCAAAATGCGCACGGCTCTGCCCAAAAATGGTAAAGACTTAGAAAAACTTGTATAGGGTCAAAATTTAGTGTTTTTTATGTAGAATCAATAGCTATGTGGCGCTTTTCAAAATTTTCAAAATGGCGGTCCCAAAAACCCGATTTTCTGACCAGTTTTCCGAAAATTTTCCGATTAATCGTTCATAAAAATATAGATAAAAGACGAGAATTGTGAGTAAAGGTCATTTTATATATTTTCGGGTACGCTGAATCCTAATCCGCTGACCGTTTAACCTTATCACTCCAGGATTTGCTCTAACCTAAAAAAATACCTCAAAAATGCTCAAACAGGCATGATTATGGCTAGATAAAGGTTCGTGACGATGCATTTGTTCATTTCAAGGATCGGGTATTTCAAATCCAAGGTCCGTTCAGCTCGTTCAGTCCAAAATTTGCCCCTAGCCTCAAAATATTTTTCAAAAACGCTCAAATAGGCATGATTACGACCAGATTAAGGATCGTGACCATAAATTTATACGTTTATTTTAAACGTATATATATAGGTTTATTTTAGTTGGTTATAAACATAAAAAGCAGTTGGATTATACAAATTGAATGTTTCAATGTATTTATAGAGTAGCTGGTGCAGTATTGAAGTTGTTGGACTGGAGGAATAAAATAATACAGCCGTATATTTCTGATAAATGTCGTTGCACATAGCGAATTAAGTGCTTGTCACTTCCCGTCAAGCCAACAACGGCTTAGAGTAGCCTACTAATATAGAATAAGATAATAATAATCATAATAATAATTACCTAACATATATAAAACTAGCTATCTCTCGTTGCGGAAAGCGATTTAAGTGCTTGCCACTTCACGCCAAGCGAACAACGGATTAGAATACGCTACTAATATAGGATAATATAATAATTATAATAATAATGACCTAACACACACACACACACACACACATATATATGACCGATTTCATCTCAAATCATGCGGGCCGACAGCACCTATCTCTCCGAATAAGCTCAAATTATAGTATATTATTCTACTCGGAAAATAAGCGTATACGTATTTTTTTATTTTTCGATAGCATCAAAATCGCATGTGTTATGCTTTTTTCAAAAATGACTTTTTTCTTTTTAAATCGTTCTAATTCGTCTTTTTATGGATATTTGAAAATAATTCTGTACATATTCGATGCTGTTGGTGATACTCTTTCGATCTGCCAAGTTCAAAAATTTTTTTACAAAAAATCAAGGATGATATGGCATTTTTTATAAACAATGAAAAATGCTTTTTTCTCAAAAAAGACATCTTTTTTTGACTCAATTTTTTTTTATATATAGCTAGTCGTAATACCTATATGGTCATATACATGACATTTGGAATATTTTTGTTTTTTAAGAGATATAAACGAAATAAGAAAAAAATGTTATGTTCCCCCATAGCACTGTCGTGCAAGAAAAAATCCTATGTATTTTTCCCTTTTTTATGATTTTTAGACATTTTATTGCTTTTTCTAACTTTCCTGCTAACACGATTCTTTCAGTTGATTTTCTTCTTCTTCTGTTTCTCTTTATTTAACAATTTTGTTAAAAAATGAAGAACAGTTCGAAAATATCAACCTAAGTTTGTTTGGATTAGAGACAACTAATAAACATGAGGAGATTGTTTTTGCTATGTGGGAAAATGGCCATCTTGTGAAGAAAAGATTAACTATCTCCAATTTTTTTACCGATCTTTCTTCTTGGACAGTCAAAACAAGCGTTCATTTAAATATTAAAAATATACAAAGAAAAGCTATAAAAGAGGAGAAAGAATGGTTAATAAAAACATTATTTGAACGTTTTCTAAGTCCAAGATCATGAAACTTTAGTTTTATCGAAAAAACATTTTTTTAGGGTTGTGCTTCATGGGCATTTCAAACGATTGTAAACCGATCTAGATAGTCGCCAGGAATACTTTCATAAAAGAAATTGTTTGTTAAATTTTTAAGTCCAAAATCGAGATAAGTTTCTAAGTTCAAGATCATGAAACTTTAGTTTTATCGAAAAAACATTTTTTTAGGGTTGTGCTTCATGGGCATTTCAAACGATTGTAAACCGATCTAGATAGTCGCCAGGAATACTTTCATAAAAGAAATTGTTTGTTAAATTTTTAAGTCCAAAATCGAGATAAGTTTCTAAGTTCAAGATCGTGGAACTTGAAAAGTTTTATCGAAAAAAACATTTTTTTAGGGTTGTGCTTCATGGGCATTTCAAACGATTGTGAACCGATCTAGATAGTCGCCAGGAATACTTTCATAAAAGAAATTGTTTGTTAAATTTTTAAGTCCAAGATCGAGATAAGTTTCCAAGTTCAAGGTCGTGAAACTTGTAAAGTTTTATCGAAAAAAACAATTCTTTTAGGATCGTGTTTCCTGGGCATTTCAAACGATTGTAAATCGTTCTAGATAGTCGCCAGGAGTGCTGTTATAAAAAACATTATTTGAACATTTTCTAAGTCCAAGATCGTGAAACTTTTATTTTTATCAAAAAAACAATTTTGTAAGGTTGTGTTTCCTGGGCATTTCAAACGATTGTGAACCGATCTAGATAGTCGCCAGGAATACTTTTATAAAAGAAATTCTTTTAAAATTTTTTAAGTCCAAGATCAAGGCAAGTTTCTAAGTCTCAGATCGTGGAACTTGAAAAGTTTAATCGAAATAAAAATTTGTAGGAAATACTCCAGGAATACTTTCATAAAAGAAATTCTTTTAAAAGTCGAAGATCGAGACAAGTTTCTGAGTCCAAGATCGTGAAAATTGTAAAGTTTTATCAGGATTGTGTTTTCTGGTATTTCAAACGAATGTGAATCGATCTAGATAGTCGCCAGGAGTACTTTGATAAAAAACCTTTTTTGAACATTATCTAAGTCCAAGATCGTAAAAATTTTCAAGTTTTATCGAAAAGAAAATTTGTTTTAGGATTGTTTTGTGGGTATTTCAAATGATTGTGAACCGATCTATATAATCGCCAGGAGTACTTTGATAAAAAAACATTTTTTGAACATTTTGTAAGTCCAAGATCGAAAATTTTCAAGTTTTATCAAAAAGAAATTTTTTTTAGGATTGTTTTCTAGGTATTTTAAATGATTGTGAACCGATCTAGATAGTCGCCAGAAATGCTATTATAAAAGAAATTCTTTCAAAATTTTTTAAGTCCACGATCAAGACAAGTTTCGAAGTCGAAGTACAAGAAAATTTTAAATTTAAAAAAGAATATGATTTCAGAATTGTGTTTTCTGAGCATTTCAAACGACTGTGAATCGATCTAGATAGTCGCCAGGAGTACTTTGATAAAAAACATTTTTTGAACATTTTCTAATTCCAAAATTGTGAAAAATTTCAAGTTCTAACAAAAAGAAATTTTTTATGGTTGTTTTTTCTTGGCATATCAAACTATTAAGAATCGATCTAAATAGTCGCCAGGAGTACTTTGAAAAAAATATTTTTTGAATATTTTCTAAGTTTAAGATCGTGAAATTTTTTAAAAATTGTTTGTAAATGTTCTAAGGAACGAAATTTTCCCATTCTCTAGCCTTCCAATCTTTTCAGCAACTTACTCTTCTACAGTAACGAGTAGCTTGCTGTTGAGCAGTTATCATATCCATTTTGTTATCAAATACCTTAATCTCATCATTATTTATAATATCCAGATTTGTAAAATGTAAATTGTTTAGCAACACCTTTTAGTGCTATATGCATGTAATTAGGAATAATGCCTTCAATGACATCAAAGTTGGAAAAATTAATAAGAGGTGACGGGTATTTGAGCGACAGTGTCTTCATGTTTAATAACTTCTATCGACTTATTCAATAATCGATATTTCATAATTCTATGATATTCTCCGCGATGTAAGTACCAATTACATCCAAAACTACCATTATATTGCATTTTCCTTGAACTGGAGCTCAAATTGAAAGTAATGCGGCAACCATTGATAACATGTACAAATTTATCCAGAAAGATAGTCATGTCAGGTTTTTCTTTCGTAAACATTAATCTGCAAACTACCAGTTTACTTGTTCGAATATATAAAAGTTACATATAAAAAAAAAAGTTCGATTGATTAAATTGGATATTTTTTAGTATTGACAGGGAGCCTCATACTGTTTAGAAGTGGTTCGGCTGCAGTAATAAAGTCATACAGCCGTATATTGCTGAAAAAAGTCAATTCTATCGACATCTAGCACATTCTGTACTATTTCAGTTGCTTATATGCATAGAAAACACTTGGATTATGCAAATTGAATGTCTCTGTGTATTTATAGAGAGGCTGGTGCAGTATTGAAGTGGTTGGGCTGGAGTAATAAAATCATATAACTATATGTTTTTAAAAAAACTAACATTTATATTCCTCCCTCACATGCTCTTCTATTTCAGTTGGTTATATACATAAAAAACAGTTGGATTACGTAAATTGAATGTTTTTATGTATTTATGGTGCCGTATTGAAGTCGTTGAAATCATACAGCCGTATGTTTTTGAAAAAAGTAATTTTTATATGCCTCTATGACATGCTGGTTTATTTTAGTTGGTTATAAACATAAAAAGCAGTTGGATTATACAAATTGAATGTTTCAATGTATTTATAGAGTAGCTGGTGCAGTATTGAAGTTGTTGGACTGGAGGAATAAAATAATACAGCCGTATATTTCTGATAAATGTCAATTTTCGATACCTGTATGACATACTGTTATATTTCAGTTAGTTGTTTAGATAACAAGCAGTTGAATTAGGTGGTTACGCTGGAGTAATAAAATTGAACCACTGCATATTTTTGAAAAGTAGTATATTCTGTAATATTTCAGTTGCTTATATGCATAAAAACATATTTGAATAATGCAAATTGAATGTGTCTATGTAGTTATAGAGTGGCTAGTAAAGTATTGAAATGGTTCGGCTGGAGTAATATTATCATACAGCCGTATATTTTCGAAAAAAGTCACTATTATACCTCTATGACATGCTGTACTATATATATATATATATATATATATATATATATATATATATATATATATATATATATATATATATATATATATATATATATATATATATATATATATATAACTGTTCGATTATGCAAATTGAATGTTCCTATGAATTTATAGAGTGGCTACTACAGTATTGAAGTGGTTAGACTGGAGTAATACAATGAAACAGCCGTATATTTTAAAAAAAAGTGAATTTTCTATATCTCATGACATGCTGTTCTATTTCAGTTGGTTATATATTTATAAAAAACAGTTGGATTGATTAAATAGAATATTTCTTAGTATTCACAGGGTGGCTTATATACTATTTAGAAGCAGTTGGGCTGGTGCAATAAATTTTTACAAACTTTCATTTTAAAATACGTTAATACAAACTTTTCAAACTTTATTGTATTTATAAATATAATTAGAAAGCTTTTAAAAGAAAGAATAGATCATTTTTAACGTAAAAAATCTATGAAGGACTCCGCTTTATTTAATTTTTCACATTTTAAACCATCTAAATTAGGCAAAATAACGTGAAATTGCAATAAATAGCGTTGAATAAACTATGAAACTTTCTATCTTAGAATGTAAAATATCATTATGTTGCTGGTGCTACCTATTAAGGAAGAGTTAAACCAACTTTTAAAAGAATAAAAACGAATTGAAATTTTTCGAAAATTCACTGGAAAGCCACCTTAATAGGTTTTGGAACCATTTTTTATGAAAAATTCAGGAAATTTATTAAAAATTCCTTTGTTGCTACTTTTTATAAAGATTTAGTTTTGTTGAATGAATCGAGGTTGAAATTTACTAGAAACTGTAAAACATGACTACATTCTCATATTTAGCCTTAATCATTTTTTGCAGTCGATCTCTCAGAGTCACCCGTATATATATCATATAAGTTTCAGCAAGAAACATTTATTTTTGTCCACGGGTTGATGTGGAATATCGTATATATGGGCTATTCTCACAAATTTCGGATTTTATTATAAAAAAAATTTTTTTTTTATATTTTGAGCACATGTCTGAAATTTTTAGTATACGTTCCTTCAGCTGTTAGAATACCGAATCCAATGTGGTGCAACGTTTTAAAGCAACGCACCAAAAGTTATTAACGTTTTTTACACCTTTTTTCATTTTTTCGTGATTTTCAATTTATTTTCGAAGAATAAGTTAGTAAATCATGCGCAATAATAAATCGCTCTGTAACTTCTTAAATAATGATGTAAAAAATGGGGCGAGTGAATTTTAGTTTAATAGTGCTGTAAATAATGGAGCACAAATGTATTTAGTAAAAATTTTTAAAAACAGATGATGTGCTAATAAAAAATATGCGTTTTTGCTTCCGTGCATGTTTTGCTTTCTTAAGTATACATTCCATGTTTACTCCCTTATTATGGGAGCACATGATTCCACAATGTATAGATTTGTTGATTTTGTGCCCTAGAACACTATCCATGGGGTTTTATAATGATTTTGTTTACGCACCAATACCGATGCGGCATAATAGAAATAAATATTAAAAATGAAAAAAAGTAGTCACGCCAGTTTGGTGCCTTGTAACTTTTTCCCTATTAAGAGCACACATTTCTAACATGTCATATTCGATTACGCTCACCAAATGCTTGAAATTCATCACTCATTTAAACATTTTCAAAAGACGCACCGAATTCTACAGAAAAAAAAGAAAAAAAAAGAAAATCACGCGTTGTTTTCTGCAAATTTTCCTATTTTATTTAAGTATCGTATGAATTTTTGTCTTCAAAATGTATACTATAATACTTTTTTTGTGTTTACATGTTGTAAGTAATTTACATGTAATAAGCAAAATTCCGAACTAATTGATAATTGCCCGTATCAACGATTCTTTCTTGCAAAACCCGTATGGCGGTTTGCAACCTCCTTAAAAACTTTAAATTTTAGTTTTGAACTCATGCTTCAATTTAGTTCATTTACAACATTTGTAACATATATTGCATTAGAAGTTTTTAAAATTGAGTTTGCTACATATATTTTTAGATGAATTAAGATATTAATTAACAATTTTTTTAGGATGCTAATTATCATACAGATGAATTGGACGACCAAACAGTATTTTATTGGATGAACGAAATAGAAAAAATGATGCTGGATTGTAATTTGAATAATGTAGGCAAAATGCCAAACAATTTAAAAGAATTTATTGAAACAATTACAACATCAGTAGATAAAAATAGAGGAGAATTTTTTTTTATGCTTTTAAAGTTTAGTGTTTTGAATAGATTATCCATCACTGGTCTAACAAATTTATTCAAACTTATAAATACCATATTTAAAACACGAATCTTGCCAGATTCACGTCATATCGTTGATAAATTGCTTAATCTAAAAGAAAACGTACAATTTCATGCTATTTGTCAGAACTGTTCGGTATATTTAGGCAAATTCGGAGAAATAGAATCGACTGATAAATGTGAGACCTGCAATTTTAAAATAAATGTAGATAATTCTAGCTACTCCAGCATTTTTGCTTTGATAGATCCATCAGAACAAATTGCTGATCTATTGGAAAATCACAAGCATCATTATAATTACGTAACCAACGAAGGAATTCACAGGCAAGAATATATTAGTGATGTATACGATGGAAAAAAATTCCGTGAGTTTGTTAAATTATTACCACAGGAAGATAGACCTAATTACGTCAGAGCAGTTTTCAATATAGACGGGGCACCTAAATTTGAATGCTCTAAAAATTCAATTTGGCCGCTGTATTTAATGATTAACGAATTGCCAAAACATATTCGAACAAGTAAACTGGTAGTTTGCAGATTAATGTTTACGAAAGAAAAACCTGACATGACTATCTTTCTGGATAAATTTGTACATGTTATCAATGGTTGCCGCATTACTTTCAATTTGAGCTCCAGTTCAAGGAAAATGCAATATAATGGTAGTTTTGGATGTAATTGGTACTTACATCGCGGAGAATATCATAGAATTATGAAATATCGATTATTGAATAAGTCGATAGAAGTTATTAAACATGAAGACACTGTCGCTCAAATACCCGTCACCTCTTATTAATTTTTCCAACTTTGATGTCATTGAAGGCATTATTCCTAATTACATGCATATAGCACTAAAAGGTGTTGCTAAACAATTTACATTTTACAAATCTGGATATTATAAATAATGATGAGATTAAGGTATTTGATAACAAAATGGATATGATAACTGCTCAACAGCAAGCTACTCGTTACTGTAGAAGAGTAAGTTGCTGAAAAGATTGGAAGGCTAGAGAATGGGAAAATTTCGTTCCTTAGAACATTTACAAACAATTTTTAAAAAATTTCACGATCTTAAACTTAGAAAATATTCAAAAAATATTTTTTTCAAAGTACTCCTGGCGACTATTTAGATCGATTCTTAATAGTTTGATATGCCAAGAAAAAACAACCATAAAAAATTTCTTTTTGTTAGAACTTGAAATTTTTCACAATTTTGGAATTAGAAAATGTTCAAAAAATGTTTTTTATCAAAGTACTCCTGGCGACTATCTAGATCGATTCACAGTCGTTTGAAATGCTCAGAAAACACAATTCTGAAATCATATTCTTTTTTAAATTTAAAATTTTCTTGTACTTCGACTTCGAAACTTGTCTTGATCGTGGACTTAAAAAATTTTGAAAGAATTTCTTTTATAATAGCATTTCTGGCGACTATCTAGATCGGTTCACAATCATTTAAAATACCTAGAAAACAATCCTAAAAAAAATTTCTTTTTGATAAAACTTGAAAATTTTCGATCTTGGACTTACAAAATGTTCAAAAAATGTTTTTTTATCAAAGTACTCCTGGCGATTATATAGATCGGTTCACAATCATTTGAAATACCCACAAAACAATCCTAAAACAAATTTTCTTTTCGATAAAACTTGAAAATTTTTACGATCTTGGACTTAGATAATGTTCAAAAAAGGTTTTTTATCAAAGTACTCCTGGCGACTATCTAGATCGATTCACATTCGTTTGAAATACCAGAAAACACAATCCTGATAAAACTTTACAATTTTCACGATCTTGGACTCAGAAACTTGTCTCGATCTTCGACTTTTAAAAGAATTTCTTTTATGAAAGTATTCCTGGAGTATTTCCTACAAATTTTTATTTCGATTAAACTTTTCAAGTTCCACGATCTGAGACTTAGAAACTTGCCTTGATCTTGGACTTAAAAAATTTTAAAAGAATTTCTTTTATAAAAGTATTCCTGGCGACTATCTAGATCGGTTCACAATCGTTTGAAATGCCCAGGAAACACAACCTTACAAAATTGTTTTTTTGATAAAAATAAAAGTTTCACGATCTTGGACTTAGAAAATGTTCAAATAATGTTTTTTATAACAGCACTCCTGGCGACTATCTAGAACGATTTACAATCGTTTGAAATGCCCAGGAAACACGATCCTAAAAGAATTGTTTTTTTCGATAAAACTTTACAAGTTTCACGACCTTGAACTTGGAAACTTATCTCGATCTTGGACTTAAAAATTTAACAAACAATTTCTTTTATGAAAGTATTCCTGGCGACTATCTAGATCGGTTCACAATCGTTTGAAATGCCCATGAAGCACAACCCTAAAAAAATGTTTTTTTCGATAAAACTTTTCAAGTTCCACGATCTTGAACTTAGAAACTTATCTCGATTTTGGACTTAAAAATTTAACAAACAATTTCTTTTATGAAAGTATTCCTGGCGACTATCTAGATCGGTTCACAATCGTTTGAAATGCCCATGAAGCACAACCCTAAAAAAATGTTTTTTCGATAAAACTAAAAGTTTCATGATCTTGGACTTAGAAAACGTTCAAATAATGTTTTTATTAACCATTCTTTCTCCTCTTTTATAGCTTTTCTTTGTATATTTTTAATATTTAAATGAACGCTTGTTTTGACTGTCCAAGAAGAAAGATCGGTAAAAAAATTGGAGATAGTTAATCTTTTCTTCACAAGATGGCCATTTTCCCACATAGCAAAAACAATCTCCTCATGTTTATTAGTTGTCTCTAATCCAAACAAACTTAGGTTGATATTTTCGAACTGTTCTTCATTTTTTAACAAAATTGTTAAATAAAGAGAAACAGAAGAAGAAGAAAATCAACTGAAAGAATCGTGTTAGCAGGAAAGTTAGAAAAAGCAATAAAATGTCTAAAAATCATAAAAAAAGGGAAAAATACATAGGATTTTTTCTTGCACGACAGTGCTATGGGGGAACATAACATTTTTTTCTTATTTCGTTTATATCTCTTAAAAAACAAAAATATTCCAAATGTCATGTATATGACCATATAGGTATTACGACTAGCTATATATAAAAAAAATTGAGTCAAAAAAAGATGGCTTTTTTGAGAAAAAAGCATTTTTCATTGTTTATAAAAAATGCCATATCATCCTTGATTTTTTGTAAAAAAATTTTTGAACTTGGCAGATCGAAAGAGTATCACCAACAGCATCGAATATGTACAGAATTATTTTCAAATATCCATAAAAAGACGAATTAGAACGATTTAAAAAGAAAAAAGTCGTTTTTGAAAAAAGCATAACACATGCAATTTTGATGCTATCGAAAAATAAAAAAATACGTATACGCTTATTTTCCGAGTAGAATAATATACTATAATTTGAGCTTATTCGGAGAGATAGGTGCTGTCGGCCCGCATGATTTGAGATGAAATCGGTCATATATATGTGTGTGTGTGTGTGTGTGTTAGGTAATTATTATTATAATTATTATATTATCCTATATTAGTAGCGTATTCTAATCCGTTGTTCGCTTGGCGTGAAGTGGCAAGCACTTAAATCGCTTTCCGCAACGAGAGATAGCTAGTTTTATATATGTTAGGTAATTATTATTATGATTATTATTATCTTATTCTATATTAGTAGGCTACTCTAAGCCGTTGTTGGCTTGACGTGAAGTGACAAGCACTTAATTCGCTATGTGCAACGAGATTAACTAGTTATATATATATATATATATATATATATATATATATATATATATATATATATATATATATATATATATATATATATATATATATATATATATATATATATATATATATATATATATATATATATATATATATATATATGTTATGTTATTATAATTATTTAATATATTAGTAATCTGTTGTGTTTACTTGACGTGAGGTGATAAGCACTTACTTTGCTACGCGCAACGAGATTATACAATTATATTCTTATTACTATATAGTATATATTTTTATTTTATTATTTTACTTTAATATATTTTTATATATTTATTGATTTGACAATTACTATCCTTTTTTTACCTTTGGTAGTATAGGATGTTTTATTAGTATAATTTGGTTTGAGTCTTTATATAATGATCAATCTTGTGTTACCTCATGGTTATTATAAGGTTTGATTGTAAATTGAAAATATTCCCTGTTTTACTATTGAATCAAATGAATATATATATATATATATATATATAGGTAGTATTAAAAATAAAGTATTTGTTTTTTCTTACCCACCGATAAATGCATTCGAAAATTTCGTTGTGCTCAAAAATACGCATCAGAATCAAGTGTAAACATTTTGACTAGTTCTGTGCCGAGAGTATCTACTACCTTAATACATATAATCAAGTTTCGGATAGGAACTAAAGAATTATTCGAAGATTTCGAAGGCTCGACAGAAAGACTAAATTATTGCAAAATATAGTCACGATTTATTTTTAATATCGTTATTAATTTTTAACAACGTACCGTCCCGAGCTGCTCTGCCCCACTCTACCCCCATTCTACGCCGCGGGGTGTACCAATTTCATTCAATTATGTGGATTTAATTTCGTCTACAAAGCCGAAGATGTAACTACTAACTATACACTGAAAAAAATGTATTGCTCCAGAATCCAGATTCTGGTTGATCGAACTAAACTGCGTATTACTGCTACAACAATAATTTGTGATTGCCCACAGCAATATTATTTTGCTGTGACAACCATTCAATATCACCGAAAACTATAATATAGTTGCAACAGAAATGTGTACGGTTACTCGAGCAATACCAGTATAGTTATCATATAAATATAAAAGTATTGATGTGAGAACCATTCTTTTTTCTCTGTGTATAACATTCTGTAATATAACTATACCAACACAGTCTATGGAATGTTATAGTTGGTACTTACGCCTTCGGGTTTGTAAACGAAATTAAATTAAATTTCTTATTATATACTCTTTATAGTAGTTAGCGTAGAAATAGTCATTTTCGTCAACAATTGTAAATAACAAGAAATGAGACTACTTTTGTGAGAGAAACGTAAAAATGACGATTTTTGACGAATAATTGTAAATGATGAAAGCTCTGGCCAATCCTTGCTTGGTAATTAAGAAATTCAGATTCTCCCATACCGTAAATCGAAAGATACATCAATTTACCGAGGGGAGCAAAAATGTTATATGTAAAGACCCCCCACCCCCCACCCTTTAGCTAAACTCTCAAATTAAATTACCAGCAGAGGTGTTCACGAATCTGCCGCAAGTTACATAACAAATATGCCCATTTTTTCACAGTTTTTTCATTTTCTCACATTTTTTTTGCATTCTCTTGTAGAATGGAAATTACAACTGTGCAAAATTGTGATAAAATGTGAGAAACTGTAAAAAACTGTGAAGAAATATGAGAAACTGTGTTGCAAAATTTATGAAATAATCTAGAATTATTTTTTAATCCTGTTCCTAAGAATGTAAGCCTAATTTCATAGTTTTGCAAACTTTTTCACACGTTTATCACAGTTATTCACAATTTTAAATTTCCACTAGTTCGGGTAGCTTTATTTACGTAAAATACATCGGAACTCTCGAATTACTACCAGAATCGAAAATTAGCAATTAAGTGATGAAAAGTGAACAATGTGAAAAACAGTGAAAAAATGTGAAAAATTAAGCAAGGTTTATTAGATAAAATACGTGTTTTTTATAAGTGTAAGAAACTGTAAAAAACTATGACAAAACTGTAAAAAGCTATGAAAGAATGTGCATATTTGTTTGTAACAGATGTTCCAAAAGTACGAGGTCTGTCCCAGAAGTATCCGACCTACGTTTATATCTTCGCGCGGAGAGACTCAGGCAACCTCTGGAGGGTACGAACGTTACCAGCAACTCCTAACCTTCTCGTCAGTAGCCTGAGATACCGATGAAACGCCTTAGTTCCCGCGCAGCGTGTATTTGGTTACAACGACTTTTTTGCGTTCGTCGGAATTTGCTTATTGCTAAAAATGGTAGAACGAACCGAACAGCGAATTTGCATAAAATTTTGCTTTAATCTCGGTAAAAGTTGTGCGGAAACTATTGAAATGTTGCAAAAGGCCTTTAAAGATGAGTGTATGGACAAAACACAAATAAAAGAGTGGTATAGGCGGTTCAAAAGTGGCCGCACATCTGTTGACAGTGATCCTCGTTCTGGTCGACCTTCGACGGGAACATCGTCGGATAATGTCGAGCGTGTGCGTGTCGCAGTTGAACAAGATCATCGTTTGACTGTGAGAGAACTGGAAGATGAACTTGGAATACCAAAAAGTACTGTTTGGCGAATTTTAACCGAGAATTTGGGAAACCGGTGACTGGTTTCTTCATCACGACAATGCTCCAGCGCACGCATCAAACCTTGTGCAGCAGTATTTATTGAAACACAGTGTTGCGCAGCTCCGCCAGCCTCCATACAGTCCTGATATAGCTCCCTGCGACTTTTGGCTGTTTCCTCGATTGAAAATGCCGCTTAAAGGACATCGATTCGACAATAAACAGACTGTTGAAACTAATGCGACGAATGCACTAAAGGCGATTCCGAAGTCTGACTTTCAAGAGTGCTTTAATAAGTGGAAACATCGATATGAGCGTCTTGTTCAATCAAATGGGGACTACTTTGAAGGATGCCACCCCCCGGATGACGAAGAATAAATCAAGCGCCGAGAAATCGAGGTAGGTCGGATACTTTTGGGACAGACCTCGTATGTGTATTTTCACATTTTTCACACTATTTGACTTTTTTTTCATAGTTTTTATAAAAACTAAATTTTCGAATATATTGTATCGCGACTGTTAACGTACGTTTGACGCATCTCCTTAAACGGACATACTATGTTTTTACATTTTGTACTATTGATGATATAAATCATTGGTAATAGTACATTATGCAACAAGGGAATAAAGTCGACTTTATTCCCGTGTTGCATATAGAACTTTATTTCCGACTTAGCTGTGGTCACTTTATTAAAAATTAATATTAATATAGAATGAAATAAGGGGGTGCAGGTAATGTGGCCACCTGAAAGAACTTTCGATTCCCAGTAGGTATATACGGGTAAGTTCTAAGTAGATAACAATTGGTTACTTTACCGACAGTATGGGTAAAGTTGCCATCTATCAGCTCTTATAGTAATTGCTTCAAAAAGTCAAGAGTAGCCGAGGAGAGACTTCCTTTATGTATTATTTAACTGGTACATTGTAGCGTAGCGTACACCTTGGTGTCGATATTTTAGGATTAGTAGGCCTAGGAATTTTGAAGAAACAGCCGACGTTTTTATCGTTCGTCGATTGCCTTTTGCCTTTTTATGAATTCATATGACCACTTTATCAACCGATAAACGCCAATGAAAGTTGCAATTTTTCCATCAAAAATAAACTATACGATACAAACTGATCGATGCATCTTAAAGTACGTAAAAAGGACTACAGTTTTATGTACCGTATGATTTCCTTGTCGTTCATATCACACAGACAAGTGGTTTCTTTTCATGAATGCACTGCTAAAAAACCGGAGTTATGATGTTTTCGCGCGTAAACATGACACTATCTTATAATTAGAGTGCGCTAGCGGCGGGGTCACCGCGCCTCTTAACATCTATTGTCACAATACGTATACTGTAGGAGTTACGGCGCCCAAAAATAATGTATACAGCGAGATCTCGTGCAGGTGGCCACATTATATACATGGTCACAATATATTAAAATTGAAAAAAAAGAGAGCAAGCTAGAGAAACTGAGAATTTATTTTATATTGTGGAAATATGATGTGCAGATCTCATGCTCATGATTTTACATCATTGGATCGAAAGAAAATTGATCTATGCTATATGAATCGAAAAATTTACGATATCATAATTTTACGATATATTCTCAGTGTACCACTTGTTTATGCAATTTTTACACCTAGACTATAAATTAGTCTCGCAATAACTTTTGATATCAATTAACTTTTGTTATGTTTATGTAAAGAAAAAATCTTTGAAGCTCTAAATACTATAGAAAAATATTCTCTATTACTTGGGTGTTTTAAAATTAGTCTAGTTGTTATAATATTAATGATATGTAGCAATGTAAGTCAAAGCGAGACGAAATTAAAGTCTATATGTAGAGAGGGCATTAGGAGACCTTATATATTATGATAGTCTGATTTTGCAGCCTAATAGGCGTTTTTTAGCACCGTGTCGAAAAACGGAACACTTTTGTTCCACTCTACTGTTAATATAGATCATCGCCTAACATACACCTTCTCGTCGTCAAGCTATACGTATCTTACCATATTGATTCTACTTATCGACCTACGCTATATAACGAGTATCCTACCTTGTCTACCTCATACTCCATGATGGCACACTCATCCACCCCAATATTTCCCGAATTACGTCTAGATCATCGCCTAACATACACCTTCTCGTCGTCAAGCTATACGTATCTTACCATACCGGTCATACTTATCGACCTACGCTATATAACGAGTATCCTACCTTGTCTACCCATACTCCATGATGGCACACTCATCCACCCCAATATTTCCCGAATTACCTTCCGTGACTCTATACCTTTGTCGTACCCTCCTCGAGTACGCATAATCAATTCCTAGTTTAGACTAAGCATGCGAGCCCCGCGTGGTTATAAAAGGCATAACTCCCCATGGCTCCTAGCCATTTGCCCTCACACTTTTGCCTTCAGCATACAGCCTTCTGCATTCGAACTTTGAGCCGTAAGCACGTACGCACCAGTTTGTTATTTGACTTCTCACTTGTAAAAGGGACACGCCCTTATACTTAACTTTGTACTTCTTATATAATAAATTTGCTCTTAAACTTATTTGATCGCGCTTATTGATTCGATGCATCTACGCTCCTATTCATATCACCCGCCACCATCTCGAGTACGACACCGCCCGCAGCGCAGCGCAGCTCAGCCAACCTCACTACGAGGAACCAAGGCCTACACACGCACACCACGTAAGCCCCAAAAAACCTTGCTAAATCTTTGTGATCCTATCGTAAACTCGCACTTCCTATTTTCACTACTATCATATTAAATATCATCTTCGCTATCTTGCTTTTGCTAATGCCTCGACTCCCATTATTGCTTACGCACGACCTAACACTACGAGTACCTAAAGGTATATAAAATTAATCGAAAAATAAATCATGATTTATCTTGCTCGTTTCACATGAATCTGGGGCCTTACTCTCTAACTATCTCACCGTGTGAAATACGTAAAAAATACGCTCTTGACCAAACACAGAAGTCCTTAAAAGACAATATCGGCTATCTCGCGAGTGGCATGCTTCGAGAATAACTACTAGGGCAAGAAATAATGAATCGAGCAAAATAAATCATGATTCAAATTCGATTCATTTTTCTATTTAAAAACTTAATTGAATCCAACTTGCGGCTGATTCGTGAACACCTCTGCTCGCAATTTAATTTGAGAGTTTAGTTGAGGGGAAGGGGGGGGGGAAGCTCTATAATTATAACATTTTAACTTTTCTCGGAAAATTGATGTATCTTTATTTTTACGGTATGGGAGAATCTGAATTTCTTAACTACCAAGCAATAAACGGCCAGAGCTTTCGTCATTTACGATTTTTAGTCAAACATCGTCATTTTTGCGTTTCTCTCCTATTAAATATTATGTATTTTAAACAAACCATAATATTATTTATGTATTTCGGTATATAAGAAATCCCATTTTCTGGGTTACAAATCCCAAAAATAGGCACACATTTGTTTTCACTAAATTTTTGTTAAAAAATCGCTATCTTACCCTTTCTTTCTATTCGATATTTTTTATAAAAGGAAACTGTACATTTATTTATATTTTTTTGGGATGGGGAATCCAAATTCATAGTTACCAAGCACAAAAATAGTCAGATTTCTTGTTATTAATAATTGTTGACGAAAATGGCTATTTTTACGTAAAATACTATAAAGAGTAAATAATAATAAAATTAATTTAATTTATTTTACGAAGCCAAAGACGTAAGTATTATTTATAACATTCCATAGACTGTGTTCTTATAGTTACATTGTAGAATGTTATATAGTTAGTAGTTAGATCTTCGGATTTGTAAACGAAATTAAATCCACAGAATGGAATGAAATTAATACACCCCAGGACGTATATTGCTTGTATACCCTACCACAATTCGAACAAAGCTGGGCGCAAAAGAGACGGTAATGCGGAACGATCCAACCAGCTAGTCAGAAAAAGTTAAACACTTTTAGGATCCCTCGCGAGTACACTGTGCCATAAAATTTGTCTTGAAGAAGCAATGGCATCCGCTGTCGGTGCGGACTCTTACCAACTCTTACGGAAGCCATACGAACTATTACGGAAGCTTTACAGACCCTTACGGAACCGTTACGGACTCGTACGGACTCTTACGAAAAAAAACGAGATCTTACGAGCTCTTACGGACACTTTACGGACTCTCGCGGAAGCCATACGAAGTCTTACGGAAACTCCTACGGACGCAATACGAACTTATACGGAAGCCTTACGGACACTTACGGAAGCCATATAAACTCTTGCGGAAGATTTACCGACTCTTACGGAACGCTCAGGGACTCCTACGGACCTCTACGGAAGCCATACGAGTTCTTACGGACTCTTTACGGACACTTACGGAAGCATTACGGACTCTAACGGATGTCCTAGAAACTATGACTGAAGCCTTATGGACTCTTCCGATCTCGTTACGGAATGTTACGGAAGCCATCCGAACTCTTACAAAAGACTCATGGTCTTTTACGGGCTCTTTACGGACTCTTACGGAACCCTTACGGACTCTAACAGACTCATTAAATAAGCCATACGTGGTCTTACGGACTCTCTACGCACTCTTACGGAAGCTTTATGCACTCTTACAGACTCTTTACGTACTCATTACGGACTCTTACGGATGCCATACGAACTCTTACGGAAGCCTTACGTACTCTTACGGACTCTTTACGTACTCTTTACGGACTCTTATGGAAGCCTTACGGTCTCTTATGGACTCTTTACAGAAACCATCCGTGGTCTTTCGGACTCTTTACGTACTCTTGCGGAAGCTTTACGGACTCTTATAGACTTTTTGCGGACTCTTACAGAAGCCTTACGGAACCTACATACTCTTACGGAAGCCTCACGAACTCTTCCGGACTCTTTATGAACTCTTACGGAAGGCATACGGGCTTTTACGGACTATTTACGGACTCCTGCTGAAGCTTTATGGACTCTTACGGAAGCAATACGAACTTTTACGGAATCCTCACGGACTCTTCCGGACTCTTTCCGGGCTTTTACGGAAACCTTGCGGACACTTACGGAAGCCATATAATCTCTTGTGGAAGATTTACCGACTCTTACGGAACCCTTAAAGACTCCTATGGACTCCTACGGAAGCCATATGAGCTCTTACGGACTCTTTACGGACTCTTACGGAAGCGTTACGGACACTTACGGATGTCCTAGAATCTTTTACTGAAGCCTTACGGACTCTTCCGAACTCGTTACGGACTCTTACGCAAGCCATCCGAACTCTTACGAAAGGGTCAGGGACTTTTACGGAAGCCTTACGGACTCTAACGGACTCTTTAAATAAGCCATACGTGGTCTTACGGACTCTGTACGTACTCTTACGGAAGCTTTATGTACTCTTACGGACTCCTTACGTACTCATTACGGACTCTTACGGATGCCATACGAACTCTTACGGAAGCCTTGCGGACTCTTACGGACCCTTTACGTACTCTTACGATCTTTTTAAGGACTCTTACGGAAGCATTACGGACTCCTACGTACTCTTATGGATGCCATACGATCTCTTCCGGACTCTTTACGGACTTTTACAGAAGCCATACGAAGTCTTACGGAAGACTCACGGACTTTTACGGAGTAATTACTGATTCTTACGGAGTTGTACGGAATCCTTCACGGATTAATACGGATGTCAATCTCTATACTGTCACGCACGGAAGATAACGGAAAACTATATTTTGCTTACGGTTCGTACGGAACATATCGGAAAAGTGCATTTTTGGAGTATCTTTTAATTATTTTACACGCAATTTTACACTGAAGGTGTGCGTATCGACACTTTCAGTACAAACGTGATTCTTATTTAGCAATATTTCGATGAGATATTTGTCATCCTTTTCCAGCTGTAAAATATAATTTTTATTCATAACATGATTATATTATTAAACTATACAAATTTTTTTATCATAAGCTATGAAATAATTGCACAATTATTTTTACCTAATTTTGAACGATTGTGGCATCATCCCAGTCGTACGAGTACATTTTTACATTTTCCCTCTCGTACGTCTATTGATTTAATATCCTAATAATATTATAATAATAGCAATGTCTTAATTTCATATTTGTACAAACATCAAAAGTAAGGTTACGTATTAGATAAATAACTTTAGCAACTACTCCCGAAATCACCAATAAAATCCACGATATGGTGTTGAAGGATAGAAGATTAAAAGTGCGTGAGTTAGCTGAGGCCACAAGGATATCTATAGGTGCAGTTGTTTCAATTCTTCATGAAAAATTAGGCATGAAAAAGCTATCGGCAAGATAGGTGCCGCGTTTGCTCTCAGCTGAGAATAAACGCAATAGAGTGGTCGCCTCTGAGGCTCTTTTGGCGCGCATAAGTCGGAATCCTGAGGAATTTTTTCGTCGATTTGTGACTGTGGATGAAACATGGATACACCACTACACTCCTGAGACAAAGGAACAATCCAAACAGTGGATTTCCACAGGCGAACCAGCTCCAAAGAAAGCAAAGACCGTAAAGTCAGCTGGTAAGGTTATGGCTACAGTTTTTTGGGATGCACGTGGATTTATACTTATTGACTACTTGGAAAAGGGTAAAACAATTACTGGTGAGTATTATGCATCATTATTAGAGCAGCTGAAAGAAGAAATTTAAAAAAAACGACCACATTTGGCGAGAAAAAAAATTCTCTTTCATCACGACAACGCCCGAGTTCACACATGCTTCGTTTCAATGGCTAAAATTGAAGAACTAAAATTCGAATTGGTCGAACACCCACCGTAATCACCAGATTTAGCCCCCAGTGACTTTTTCTTATTTCCAAACTTGAAAAAATGGCTCGGTGGACAGAGATTTACGGACAACGAAGACGTCATTGCCTCTGTAAGTGCTTATTTTGAGGAACTTCCGAAAACGCACTTTTCTGAAGGATTAAAAAAACTTAAAAAGCGATTGACCAAGTGTATAGAGCTCCAAGGAGATTATGTTGAAAAATAAAAAAAAAATTTACCCAAAAAAAATTGTTTTTATACTTTATTCTAAAGACTTATTGAACTACCCTCGTATCATCCCCGCATTCGCATCGATTTTCGATAAAGCATGCAGTTATGTGACAGTTCCAGCATTTAGAGTTAAAACTAGGTATCTGCAATAGCCCGTGAGCTCACGCGTGATGGCAGTGTATTTGTATTCTATCCATATCTCTCTCTCTCTCTCTCTCTCTCTTTCTCTCTTTCTCTCACTCGTTCTCTCTCTCTCTCTATCTCTCTCTCTTTCTCTCTCTCTCTCGCTCTAACTACGGCTGGAGTTCCTCAGGGCAGTGTATTTGGACCACTCTTATTTTACATCTTCATTAATGACTTGCCCTCGGCTCTCAGAGTGTCCAAGCACATGATTTTTGCGGATGACACTCAAATCTATCATTCTTTTTTGCCTACTGAAATCGCTGAGGGTGTCGCCGCAAAAGTCGTGACGCATCCGCGGTCGCTGCTTGGGCTGAAAATAATTACTTGTAGTTCTATCTGAAGAATACAAAAGTAATGCTCCTGCGAAGCCAGTTCTATAACACGCACTCTGATCCGGCAATCATCCCCAAAGTCACCATCAATGGCCAATTTCTTCCGTACGAATCCGAAGTGAAAAAGCCTTGGTGTATGGATCACTCTCACTCAGTTGGATCTACGCGCTCGCGAAGCGAGATATTTATCTTGATCTTATCTCTTAATCTTATCTTAATATTTATCTTGTTTTTCTGCATTTTTATGTGTATCATTTCTGAAATTAGCCGCTTTTTCCTATTTGTTTCTCTACCCAGGATGTTAAAATTGTTAAAATTGAATGTGTATTTAAGAGTAAATTTCTTGATATGTTCGTTAATAACAAATTGTTTATCCCTATGATCCGAATTATTGGTGTGTTCATTAATACGAACATTATCTTATCTTTTCTTTTCACCAATATATACAGCATCCCAGTCGTTACACTCTATCTAATAAACTACATTTGTAATTGTTTTTATACCTTGTTTGTATTTTCCTTTAGTTATTAAATTTATTTATTTATTTATTTATTTATTGATTTCACGGGTCTAAGCCCTTTACATGTGTTAAAAAAACATATATATATATATATATATATATATATATATTAAATTGAGGATAACAATTTAAATCTATAAAAATACCAAAATTAATTTAAATAATGACTGATAAAACAGATATAATATAAAGATGTTTAATACGCTTTTGAGAGTGATCTAGTTGCCGTCTTGAAGGTAGATAACGTAGGTTTACAAATTATACTTTGCGGTAATAAATTCTACTGTCTTCTCAACCTATTTATGGAACTATAAAAACTAAAACTAATATTAATAATATATTATGATTTTTTAGTGTACGTGTGACCTTCTCAAAAAATGTTGGTATACATCTATTTTGATATAATGAGCAAAAATTATTATGTATGTTTGATTCTAGAACTCTCTTTTCACTTTGATTTTCCACATTTGCTCGTATCTTATATTTAATTTCATCTAGACATTTTTTCTATGAAATTTGATAAATTTTTCTGTATAACTATTATCTATCAGGAACTTCTCAACTATATTTAAATTTTATTCATGGAATCTTCGATTTGCGAGTAATATTGCTATATAAATTCAAAAAAAGTGTAGAAAAGCGATGTAGCTCGAAGACTATAAATCTAAATTTACCGTTGTCCGAATTACTAAATGTTTTCACTATCTTAATGGAGAACACCCTTTTCCAATTTGATGGTAAATTCTATCAACAAACATATGACTCCCCTATGGGAAGTCCCATAAGTCCATGTTTTGCGGATATGGTGATGGTCGACTTGGAGGAAGAGTGTCTTAACAAGTTGGATTTTAAACCACTATTCTTCTTTCGTGACGTTGACAATATAATCACCTGTAAATCAAAAAATAAACTTAACTACATACTTCATATTTTTAATACATACCATGAAATACTTAAGTTCACACATGAATGTAAGGACAACGATTGTATTAGTTTCTAGAAGTTAAATTTGTTCAACAAGGAAACTCATTAATTTCGAATTGGTATCGCAAAAAAACTTTCTCAGGAAGATTTTTAAATTTTAATTCTAGTGGCCCTTTATCACGAAAAAAACAATGGTTATTTTTTAATTTTGTAGATAAAGCAATATTATTCGTAAATCGAAGGTCCCATGAACAAAATTTAAATATAGTTTAAATTCATGATAGGTAATAGTTATCCAGAAAAATTTATCAAATTTCATAAAACAAAACGTTTAGATGAAATTAATTATAATATACAGTCAAATGAGGAAATCTAAAGTGAAAAGAGAGTTCTAGAATCAGACATACGTCATAATTTTTCCTCATTATATCAAAATAAAATTAGTACTAATTTAAGTTTACCAGATATACCAAAATCTTCTGAAAAGGTCACACATACACTAAAGAATTATAACATGTAGTTTATAAGATATAATGTAATGACTGTGATGCTGTATATACTGGTGAAAGTAAAAGACAAGCTAATATTCGCGTTAATGAATACGCCAATAATACGAATAATAAGGGTACACAGTTTGTTATTATCAAACATATGAAGAAATTTACTCCTAAATAAACATTCAATTTTAACAATTTTAACATTGTGGATAGAGAAACAAATTGGAAACAACGGTTAATTTCAGAAATGATATACATAAGAATGCAGAAAAATCCAATAAATATTAAGGAAGATACTCTTAAATTTAGCTAACCTTACACAAAGCTTATAAACAAACTTAAATTTAACAACATTTGATAATCATCTCTCGCTTTTAATTACAGCTCAAATCCATAATATAACGAGAGCATATACTCACCTGACGTGTGTTTTCGGTAAGGTTGGGTTAGTTGCGTTACTGTCGGTCTAAGTCTCAAGCTCTACTATGACAGGGCGAGAGAGAGAAAGAGAGAGAGAGAGAGAGAGAGAGAGAGAAACAGGGACGCAATACAAACACACTACCGTCACTCGTGATCTCGCGGGATATTGCGGATACCTAGTTTTAACTCTAGTTGCTGTAACTGTCACGCGACTGCATGTTTTATCGACAATCGATGCGAATACGCGGGTGATAGTTCATGTGTTATACACACACGTACAGTTTAGATGATTTCTATAGTTCTGATATAGTTAAAAATAGTAACATATATTTCTAACTACTTTAATGTTTAATTTATTTTATACTGTCCGTGTAGGTCTATCTCTGGTTCTCGAAAAAATTGGAAGAAGAAAGCGAAAGGTTTTTATCTAATACGTAATCTTACTTCTGACTTATGTACAAATATGAAATTCATACATTGCTATTATTATTAGGATTTTAAATCAATGGACGTAGCGAGAAGGAAAATGTAAAAATGTAAAACTGTGATGACGCCACAATCGTTCAAAATTAGGTAAAAATAATTGTGCTATTTTCTTATAATTTATGATAAAAGAATCTGTATAGTTTAATAATGTAATCATGTTATGAATACAAATTATATTTGACAGCTTGAAAAATATAACAAACAACTCATCGAAATATTGCTCAACAAAAAACAAAAAATATATATATATATATATATGTATGTACGTGGTCAAATTTTGTGCTCATCATAACTTTTGAAGGCGACCGCATTTTGCACTGAAATTTTATAGGTCTATCAAATACGACCAACATAGAACAGATTAAATTTTTAAGCCAAATTGTCGAGACTTATTGCTTATTTGAAAAATAAAAAGTTAGAGAATTTTTTTAAAAATGAAAGAAAAATTTGTATTTATCTTGAAGATTCTATCTTTTATATCTGTAGTTATAATGTTGTGTATAAATGATCGATAAATGAGTACAAACGTGTTTTTTGTTTAGCAATATTTCGATGAGTTGTTTGTTATATTTTTCAAGCTGTCAAATATAATTTATATTCATAACATGATTACATTATTAAACTATACAGATTCTTTTATCATAAATTATAAGAAAATAGCACAATTATTTTTACCTAATTTTGAACGATTGTGGCGTCATATATATATATATATAACAATGTTTTTTTTAAATCTGAGATTACGATGTATTTCGATGTTTTTGAGGTCACTGAACCAAAATATACAGGTTTTAAAAAATATCTGTCTGTATGTATGTATGTGTGTGTATGTGTGTATATATATACATATATATATATATATATATATATATATATATATATATATATATATATATATATATATATATATATATATATATATATATATATATATATATATATATATACACACATAATGTGTGTGTATATATATATACACACACATACACACATGTGACCTCAAAAACATCGAAATACATCGTAATCTCAGATTTAAAAAAAACATTGTTACAAAGCTTTCTCTTTGAGAAAGCAAAAGATTATTGCTACTCGGAATAAAATAAAGAAAAAAAATTTTGGTAAATAGGATATATACATGGTGTCGATAATTAGTTCATGCAAGGTGTCCGTAATTAGTTCCATTAATTTGAAAAGTCAATTGAATGGAACGAAGCAAAGTGAAATACACTGATATATGGTCTCTATATTCATACGTGTTCAAGCGTGGGACGTTTTCGATAGGTCACCTGCGTATTTACGTAGGGGGTATATGTTGCGAATTGGCTGATGGTGATAATAACAAACTCGATCGGGTCGAGGGTCTAATAAAATTTTAATTTCTTTCTCCGCGAAATTTATATCTACCAGTTTTACGTGTTAAAATGCACAGACGTTTGCTCTTTGCAGTTTGTCGATCTTGCTGCGAGGAAGCACGGGAGAGTGACTGTAATCATGAAAATGAATACGTAAATACTTTTTTGAAAATTAAAAAGGAGGCCATTGATTAACCAGACGGTGCACAGACGAGGCGTTGAAATCCGGGAATTTACTCGAATACGCGCGAGATAAGGGTATCGCGCTGGATCTCGAAAAAATTGAAAAATAGCCAGGTTTGCGCGCAGTTGCCAAATTGCATTGTAACAGTCTTTGGCATACATTTGGTCAACGTACAAATTTAAACTAGACAACAATTATGGAGACGCTGGAAGCTTTCTTGAAACGTTTAACTTGCACTTATAAGAACGTTCTAAGCGTCTTACCGGTAGGCGAAAAAATTATGTGCGTCAACTGGCAATTTATAGAAGAAGCCGTAGCACCGCCCCTTCACACAAACGTTGTGATAGCCGCTTGCACGACCGCTCGAGCACGATTAAAGATTTACAGACACATTGAGCGTCTCCAAGTTAGACTGATCTACTGTGACACAGACTCCTGCGTTTTTGTGAAAAACGAGAGCAATCCGAGCGAATACGAACATCGGGTAATATGACTGATGAACTTAGAGGTTACAGTGAGATCACACAAGTAGAGAGGTGGGGATTTTTCCAGACAGACGTGACTTCATGGCGGAGGGGGATAGGAGTCGCTGGGCGACGTTTTTCCTGAGATGGAGGATCGGCGGCGCTGGCGGGACGAGTTATTTCTGAAGTAGGTGGAAAGAGGAGTCGGTGAGGTTGTCGGGCGAGGTTTTTCTAGGGAGCCGCGATCGCGGTCGGGGGGCGAGGTTCTTCTAGGGGGTGAAGTGGAACCGCGGTCTCGAGGCGAGTCCTGGCGCGAAGGCCTCCCAACGTGGTAGGGTGTGGGTGGGAGTGTGCAGTAGTGGATGAAGAGGATAGGCTATAAGTATATTGCAAATGTTGCAAATTTTAGCAAAAAAAATTTTTTAATGAAAATTTAAAATATATAAGAAAATTAATATTTTTTTTAGTGAGAGTGTGTATAGTTATGTAAATTTTTTTCGGAGGGAAGGATGATGCTGTGTCGTGACAGTATATTTGGAAAAAGTGTGACTGCGAATGTATATCGATGATTTAAAAACGGAGAAAGCTGGACGAGTGCAGGTGTTTAGTGGGTGCGAGAATATCGGTCGGAATCGAGTCAAGTGAAGAGAGTATTTTGGGGTAAAGCGTTTAAGCTGGCCAGGGGTCTGTTCACACTCTCTGGGGGATTCTACGACGCACGTACTGAAGCCACGTGTGTCGTAGGAGTACAGTGTGTTGCATGCGTAAGGTGTAGATGTGAGGCAGGAAATATCTATTTTCGTGGGAATTATTTTAATATCGATGAGATTTTGAGGAACGGTATACTTTATTGAAGGAGTAGGTTATAAATAAAAAGATTTTGGAGTCTTATAAACTTTTATATATGTATAAAATTCAATAAATTCATGGTTATACAGTTTGTGAATTAATAATAGTTACATTTTCATATGAACACGTATCGAACATTTCTTCATAAAATAAATGAGCATAGATTGTAGTTAATTCGAGAAATGCGAGTTCAAAGTAGTCTTGTATGAATAAGGCGTCCCTTGAAGCATCAAACATTTTTTTAACATCTTCTTTGATTTGGAGAGAGTTTTCTTGTAAGGCTGTTTTGACGAGGAGTTCGCTATTTTTCTTAGTTAATTCTGTTTTTTTTTACAAGAACTTGTAATTCTTCAAGAATGTATACTTTGCAGTCGTTTACGAGAGAAACGACGCGTGCAATACGTCGAAATCTTTGGTCCACGCAGATGACAGCTTTTTTAAACCTGGAAATGTACGCTTCTGCATAACGGCAGCAGGCGTAAACATTTTATTTCTTTTACAGTTCTCTTGTGTGTTAGTGATAGTATCAAAAACAATAGTTTTCAATCCGTAAGATGTAGTAAATAAAATATTAATATCATTTATTTGGAGTTTCTCACGTATTCCACAACGTTTGGAATTATTAGGATCAAAATATAAGGCGATTTCTTCAAAATGATTTTGCAATTCGGACCATGTAGTAGATTTTAAATGCAGAACGTGTATGTATTGACTGTTTAATAATTGAATGCTAGGTTAAAATGATTTAGTGTCGTTATTATAGTGTAAATCCACGACAATTTTTTTTAACTGCGAATTATTTAACGGGTACATTGTAGTCAGTACGTTAAAAATTGAGTATTGTTTAGTGTCCTCGTTTGCGGTTTCAGTCATAATCACTCGCTTTTTCTTCAATATCTAACTGTCCATTATTCCGCGTTTTCGGGCGATTCTTTACGCTTGAGCATAGCTTGAGCCATGGTCGACATTCAAAACGGTACAAGTGCACTAATACAGTGAGAAAATCGTGAAGCGAGCTTGAATTTATGGCAACCTGCAGCTGACGCTCGTAAAGAGACTGAATACTTGAATCACTGTGACGCTCGACGTGTTTGTAGCGAGGTGGTAAGATGTTGCCGGGCGGAGGATCGCTAGTCGACTGGTGTCGGGTAGTTGTAACGGAAAGCCCCCGCGTTCCCCATCATGCTGCAAGGAGATGTTCGTGCCTTTTAGGGTCTTTTAAATGTATGCGTGTCTTTAAAATGTCTGCGTGTCTTTTAAATTCCTGCATGTAACAGATAAAAATGTCAAGGCGAACCAAGTGCATCTGAAGTCGCGATATTTATTGCGATCTATGGAGGCGGGTTCGTGGATGAGTTTTGAGGGTGTTGGTGAGAAATTTTGAGGTAATTTTAATATTCACACACCCCATTTGAGGGAGAGTTCGGAAAAAATCGGAGAGGTGCAAAGAAGTGGGGAGTATGGTGTTAAGATTATAAAACTAAAAGAAACCCTTAGTAGGTAAGTAGTCAGTTTTGAAATCTCGTGTCGTCGTGTTGTTCTCTAATCGCTTACGAAAATGGCTTCAGTCGCGCAGCAGTGTATGCTCTGCGAGTTGCGTGTTATACTTTCGCACTGTGTGTCGCAGTTATACATTCAGCAGGAGTCTGTGCGTAATCCGTATAATGTAGTGTGGTTTTCTTCGTTGTGGAGAATGGAGCACAAAGTAATTGATTTAATTTTATTTTGTAAGACAGTTTTGTTTATAACAATGTTTAAACTTTTAATTGCAAAATTCTTCGAGATAGAGAGAGTGGTGTAGAAGCAAGGGAGCCTAGACACCGAGAATAACGTGACGAGTCCTGAAGAAGCAGATTTGGACGATGAGCGGACTCTTATGCGGCATCATAAACGCAGGCTACCATCTGAAGAGAGGAGAGAGTGGGACGCAACCGAGCCTGGACCCTTGGGTCTACAGAAGCGGGCGAAAAATGAAGCGTCTATACGTGCAGCCGTATGCGATGGTACGTACTAAGTCTTAATTTGCATAAACTAATTGTGATTTTAATCCCTTGTGAGGAGCAGCGGCGTGAGGACGCGCACCGCCATCCTCATCCTTTTTTTCCCTTGTGATTTTAATTCATTTAAATCCTTATTCTTTTACTTCCTACACACGTTCCACTCTCAAAAAACAAAACATTTGGTGCCGAGAAACCCGGGACGTCGGGACATTTAGATAGTTTTCGTGTGAGGGAAGTTTATGAAAAAGGGATAAGTACCAGTGCAAGTGTGATCGAGTGCGACAGTGTTTGGCGATTTCATCGCCGTGGCCGATGTTCGCGAGCCTTGACGACGCTGACAGCTAAAGAGAGAGACGACCAAACGCGTGTTCGAGTGGATATAATCATCAAATATACAACTGTGTCGTTTCACCAAAAAGGCAGTGTCTAAAAGATTTAAGGTAAGCAATGTCTCAATTAATAAAACTAAATCCGCCTGTGCGTGTACCAGCAGGTATGAAGGAAAACACGCGAGCCCCGCGTAAAGGGAGAAAGGCTCCTAAAAAAGCAACACTTGCTACGGACGAGATCGAGGGGCCGGTTCCAGCGCAACAGCATGTTTGCCGGCATGAGTGCCGGCGCAGGCAACCCCAGAGAGCGGACAAGAACGCGCCTGCTGTCACCGCGACGGAGATGAAGCAGCAATCAGCAGAAGGTCGGCACGTTCGATCGCGAAGTACGCGCAAAGTAGCGCCTACTACTTTCATCATCGAGGCAGAGATCCATGAGCCTCTGCAGATGGATTCCCGGAGCGTGCGATCCCGCAGCACGCGCAAAAATACGCCTGTGGTGACCGCCACTGAGACCGTGAACAACGAGCTGCCACCGAGAAGTGCGACGACGTTCTCGAGTTAGGAATGGACGCAAGGAGTCGCCTGCTGCGGAAGCTGAACTCCACGGGCAGCAGCCACCATCACCAAGGCGCGGACGTGTGCAGACACGGAGTAAGGGCGAGCAAGCGCCGATGCGTCAACGACTTCGTCCAAGGGCTGAGTATGAGGAAATGCTTTCTGCTCAGAACGTATCAGACCTAGAGGAGCTGCCACTACGGGAGCGTCAACCTGTATACTCGCAGAGAAGGCGAGATATCGCGTCTCCTGCTGACAGCGACGCACAGTGGGGGGAATCGATAAATTCTGTGCCAAAATCGTAGAACTTTTGATAGGAACAAGCTATTTTGATGAATCTTGCTCGAGCTTGTAGCTAAATATCTATAGATTAGAGGAAAAATATACAGACTGCTTAAACATTATTTTATAACCTCTAAAAATTGATAGAAATCTGTAATTTTTCAGTGAAATCTATATTTTTAATTGTAACTTACATTAGATATAATCTATTTTGATGAATCTTGCACGAGCTTGTTGCTGAATATCTATGAATTAACAGAAAAATTTGCAGAAAGCTTAAAGATTATTTTATAACCTCTAAAAATTGCTACAAGAGTGACATAATTCAGACTTTCATTAGAAATAATCTATTTTAATGAATCTTGCTCGAGCTTGTTGCTAAATATCTATAGATTAGACGAAAAATATGAAGAAAGCTTAAAGATCATTTTATAACCTATAAAAACCTCTAGAAAGGTGTCATTTTTCAGGAAAATCTCTACTTTCAATTATAACTTTAATTAGAAATAATTTATTTCGATGAATATTGATCGAGCTTGTTGCTAAATATCTATAGATTAGAGGAAAAATATGCAGAAAGCTTAAAGATTATTTTATAACCTTTAAAAACCGCTAGAAAGGTGTCATTTTTCAGGAAAATCTCTATTTTCAATTATAACTTCAATTAGAAATAATCTATTTTGATGAATCTTGCTCGAGCTTGTTGCTAAATATCTATAGATTAAAGAAAAAATATGAAAAAGGTTAAAGATAATTTTATAATCTCTAAAAATTACTATAAATGTGTCATTTTTTAGGAAAATCGTTTTTTTGGATTGTAATTATTAAAATAATTTCTTTTTTACTTCTTTCAGTAACTTTTTGTACATTTTAGTCAACTGACAATAATCCTATGATTAGAAATTATGCAGAGTAAAACAGAGTACGAAAAATCTTGGATAAAATGGTTAGGATATCCAATTTCAAATATATTTCGTATTCTGGTTTCGAAAACTCAATTTAGAATTTAAATTTGTCGAATATTCCAGATATATATATATATATATATATATATATATATATATATATATATATATATATATATGTGTGTGTGTGTGTGTGCGTACCATAAATAAAGTTTCATAACCTTGAAATATAGAAATGTAACAATATTATTATTATTATTATTATATTTACTATTAATATCAATATTCTTACTACAATATAAAGTATTACTAATACTCTTCTATTATTATAATTGTATTAATAACTTTAAAATCCTCCTATCAAATGCCATTTTGATTAATTTAGTATTGTAATGAAATATTCTTTGAACAAATTAAGCTTAGCGATATTCCTATGAAAGCATGAATTCATATACTAGGAAGACAATAAATCGTTAGATAATATATTTACATGAATTGATTCATTCACAGATATAAAATTAAATTATTTCAACTTTTCATTTTATCTTGAAGTATCATCTATGTCACTATCGCTTTCACCACTGGATTCCCTGCAACATTAGAATAAGTTAATCAAATAAAGTAATTACAGGCAAAGGATAAAACAATAATTAAAATATTAAAAAGCCCTAATTGATATTGCTAATTGAAAAATATTTCAAATCATTTCAACTTTAGAATAGAAACTTTAAACACAATTTGCCTTAATCAAGCAAATTATAAAAATAACATTTAAACTATAGAATCCTAATTTTGACTAACAGAGCTAAGCAAATAACTGCAGTAATACTCATGAACTTAAACGTTAAACCTATCTTATTAATAATGGGGGTCTTAGTAATGAAACCAAAAAGTTTATATCAAATTACCTATTGCTAAGCAATTTGCAATGATCGTAAATAATAAAACTTAAAACTTTGATTTACAAACCTCAACTTTACTTTGGGCTAACTGCAAAAATAACAACATTTAACTACTAAGATCAAAAATTCAAAATCTTATTATTGACAAGTGTGAATTAATCTAAAGAATTTAACATTCTCGAAGTCATAAAATTGTAAAAACTAAAAGCATAAATTTTGAGCCCACCGAAGCTAAAAAGTCAATATCTGAAAAGATTGATAAATTAAATTTATTGCACTGTACTTACCCTTCTAAGAGAAATCTTTTTACACAAGATGATAGTTTCTTATAATTCTTTTGCACTAGTCTTTTGTTAATTAGAACAAGGGAAATCTTAGGATCTGTCAGAAAAATTGCTCGATTGTATACATCAAGTATTCTATTCGATCGACTATTTTGTCGCGCATGAGATGTCATATTGTTCCTGTATAACTTGTGCCATGATTCATTTGCATCTTCAGCATAAAATGCCATAGGTAAACGAAACTGTCGAGCAATTTCACATCCATGCCAAAGCAATTTGTGTAGAGATGGACTCATGCGGGCCCATGAATACATTTGATAATGTAAGGCGTAAGTCTCTCTACAAAAGGCTTCAAACAAATCCAAAATTACCTCTTTCTTAGATCGAAATACTGTTATAATTACTGCAATATTTTTTACTAGTTCCTGATCTATCTCTAATGCTTGTGCGAATAATTCGGGTTCATCGAAACATCTTCTCGCCAAATTACCTGTATTTGAGGTCCCATGACCTGGAATAACTTGATCAACTTTGACTCCTAACTTTTCGTGAATCCTATTTTGAACAATCGCTTTTCTTCTTTCAAATTTATCTGAATTCGTAAAAAATATATGGTAAATGAATTTGTATTTGTTAAATGCTTGAAAGAAATTAATTAAATGGAATTAATGACTGAGCTATTACTTTTATTAGTCTTTATGCTAAATAAAATAATCTTTTAACTCTTTTAATCTTTTATCTAAGAAGTATAATACAATCATAAGTTTTATACAAAACCAAGTTAATTCGCATAAAAAGATTTAGAAGAAAATAGAGCAATATTGAATCCTTACCACCTTTCAACTCTTCTAATTCATATATACGGATTTTCAAATTATGATTGTAAGACAATCCTTGAATTCATAAACTCATAAGCTCTTATATAGACTCATATCCAATACAACACTAAACCAATACAACACTAAACCAGTAATTACTCAAAGCCCCAAAAGCCTTAAACCCCAAGACTCTTAATCCCCAAAACACTTAATCCCCAAAACCCCTAAACCCCAAAACCCCTAAACCCCAAAACCCTTAAACCCCAAAACCCTTAATCCCCAAAACGCTTAAACCCCAAATACCTTAAACCCCAAATCCCTTGAACTCCAAAACCCTCAAAACCCTTAAACCCCATAATCCCTAATCCTTAAACCCCAAAGCCCCAAAACCCTTAAACCCCAAAGCCCCTTAAACCCTTAACTCCAAAGCCCCAAAATCCTTAAACCCCATGATCCCTAAATCCTTAAACTCCAAAACTCCAAATCCCTTTAACCCCAAAATCCTTAAACCCCAAAATCCTTAAACCCCAAAATCCTTAAACCCCAAAGCCCCTTGAACCCTTAAATCCAAAGCCCCAAAATCCTTAAACAACATAATCCCTAAATCCTTAATCTCCATAACCCCAAATCTCTTAAATCCCAAAATTCCGAAACCCCAAACTCCCAAAATCCTTAAATTCGAAAATCCCAAAATCCCGAAACCCTTAAACCCCAAAACTTCAAAGCCCCAAAACCCTTAAACCCCATAATCCCTAAATCCTTAAACTCCAAAACCTCAAATCCCTTAAATCACAAAACCCCAAAACCCTTAAACCCTACAGCCTCAAACCCCAAAACCCTTAATCCCCAAAACCCTTAAACCCCAAAACCCTTAAACCCCAAAACCCTTAAAACCCCAAAATCCTTAAACTCCAAAATTCTTAAATCCCAAAATCTCAAAACCTTTAAACCCCTAATTCCCAAAACCCTTAAACCCCAAATCCTTAAACCGCAAAACTCTTAAACTCCAAAACCCTTAAACCCCTAAATCCCAAAACCCTTAAACCGCAAAACTCTTAAACTCCAAAATCCTTAAATTCCAAAATCCTTAAATCCCAGAATCCCAAAACCTTTAAACCCCTTTAAGGGTTTAGGGATTTCATGATTTTGCGGCTTTTGCAATTTAAGCATTTTGGAATTTCCTTTTTGGGGTTTTGTGGTTTAAGGATTTTGAGGTTTTGGAGTTTAAGCATTTTAGAATTTCCTTTTTGGGGTTTTGGGGTTTAAGGATTTTGAGATTTTGGAGCTTAAGGGTTTTGGGGCTTTGGGGCTTAAGGGTTTTGGGGTTTAAGGGTTTTGGGATTTTTGGGTTTAAGGATTTTGGAGTTTGGGGGTTTTAGCATTTTGGATTTCTAGTGTTTTGGGGTTTAGGAGTTTTGGGGTTTAGAGATTTTAGTGTTTTGGGGTTTACGAATGCCAAATTTCAATAACATCGACTGTATAGTTCCGGAGATATTACGGTATACGTACATACACACACACACACGCACACACACACAGCCATCCGCACGGACATTTTCTAAAAACGCATTATTCGAACTCCAAACACCTCTAAGTGCGTTTTTACGCAGTTTTAGAGAAACTGAAAATTTTACTATTACAAAGCTTTCTCTTAGGAGGAAGCAAAAAGAATTTGGCGATATTACATAACCTTAAATATAGCAAGCAATCGCGTTTTTTGTATTTTTAATTTAGGATATCTTAAAATCCTGACGTATAATGGCAATTCTGAGGCCGTATTTGGTTTTAGCTTCAAAAATGCTTCGGAAAGCTATATACAGGCTTTGGTTGTGCAAAATTTTTGTAGGACTGTGTAGTTTAAGAATAATGCATGAGCTGATGGGTTAATGGTTTTTTTGGCTGCATGACATTTGGAAACTAATAGCTTTTAAAACGTATAGCTTCGTGAATTCAAGAGTATCAATTTAATATTTATGCTTCTAATTTTTATTGCAAAATCTTACCTTTGAGATGTTCTCGTATATCCCATGTTCCAACCGTTTTACGGTAAGATATATGCAACAAATGTTCAAAAGCTTTTATTTGGCAATGTAGTAAGCCTAAGCCATACTGGAGGGATGATTGATTCGGAGTAAAGTCGGATCTTGAATTATTGAATTGATGGCAAGTGGCTAGGCACATCGGACAACGGCTTGTAGCATTATTTCCAATTATGGTATTAACGCATTTTCCGTCGAATAATGTTTGAGATACACTATATTTTACTTTAGCTACTTTTTCATTTGATAATTTAAAACTATGACGCACAAGGTTCATGATTTCATTTTGCAATCGATTAAACTCAGTAATCGTTGCCTTATCATCTTCTTTTTCAAGTGCTATTCTTAGCGGTCTACAAAATCTTACACTTTGGGGTGTAGGATTTGTCCAAGAATATTTATCATTTTTATCGATTAATTTGATAATTACAACACTGGTAACAAACAGAGATTGTTGAGGACTTTTATTTACATTTTGTACCAGATCGTATTTCTGATGTGGGTTAACGTGTCCAGAAGAACTGTCAAATCCCAAAGTTACTAATAATTCTAAATTACGCAAAGACAATGGGTCCCACTCTAAACAAACTGCATTGCATAGGCGCTCTATGGTTTTATTTAAAATATTTTGCAAAGATACTTTAACCTCAATTTCAGAAGTACAATAACCTGAAGGTTTGCATTCTGCCATTTCTAATTGAAGTGTATCGTATGAAGGGTAGATTGGGCACCCTCTTTCTCGACAATCTTGCGAAAGGGCAGTCCAAGTCTCTTTAGAATAATCATTTTCTAAAAAGTAAGCTAAAGCACTTTCACGTGTATGTTTTATATACATCTTACTATTTTCCGCAGTAATTTCTTTTTGCTCATCGCCTATCACAAGAGGTTTATTTGCTTTGCTTATTTTAGCAGCTGTCTCAAGAATGGTAGAGTTATTCTCCACACTTTCTCTAACCATTTTTGCTCGCCTATACATAGTTCGTCTGGAGCATTGAGCAATAGGTACACATTTTCTACCAGAGTTTATACTTAACTTTTTCTTTTTTTGTGGTCGACCCCGTTTCTTCTTTTTATCATTTTCCTCTGCGCATCGATTTTTCATTCTAAATAATTTAAACAAAATGCAAGTCTTACTAAAAATTAAATTGATTAATTATAGATTTTAAATATTACTTTCAATAAACTAATAAAATTTTAATGTTTTTAGTGAAAAAGTTTTATCTTTTTTCTAATTATTTAGACTAATTTAATTTAAAAAAAGGTTTTATTCATTTAGATTAAAATTTCCTCATTCATATGAGAACTAATGCTTTTAAAGTCTTCCAAAAAAATTTCAGCTCATTTTATCCGTGCGTTATCCTCTAATTGCATGGACAGTGGTTAACAGTGTCCAACTTTTCATTAGAATAAAGTAGATCCGAAACGGCTTTAAAAAATCTTGAAATGTAGGTAATTACCTTACTTAGTGTAAAAAATTTTAATTAAATTGAAACTTTACAAGTAATTTTAAAAATGATTCTTTTGTTTTTGATATAGGGGTGGAATCACGAATATGTATTATTTTTGTTAAAAATATCAATTATTTATTTAGCAGATAAGTTAAGGTTAATTTGATTTAATCGATTCAAGTATTTTATAGTAAAACAAATATACTTTATGATAATTTTATTTCTTGAATGTCAAAGAAGTGGCACCAATAGTCGATAAATATTTAAATTCCGATCGCCATGCTGAAAATTATTATTTATTTATTTTCTCATTCATATTTAATGCAATATAAAATAGATGTGACTTTTAGATTATATTTATTCAATTTATTAAATTTAAGAGCTTCGTTTATCGATGATATTGCACAAAAGATAATTAAAGTGCAGAAGTCTGCAGAAGTTATGAAGCACATTTATGAAAACGCTTGAAAAAAAAAATAAAATAAAATAAATAGGTTAAATAGGGTAATTAATAATTAAACCTTATTTAAATGCAAAAATAGATAGGAATAAACAATAAATATATAAATTAGAAGTATGTAGATAATTTATTATTTTATTATTTAGTCTTGGATTAAATCATACTTTTATTATTATTTTAAAAATCAAATCTCTCATAATATTTCAAACATGGATATTAATCAAGAATATGGCATCTTAGATTATTTCACCTATTATTTTGACAAGCTTTTTTATAGTTTTTCAAAAAGTAACCCTGTTTTACGCTTATATGATTGATATTTATTTATCGGTAGGTATCTTACTTTGTTGAATTCAAAATTATAGTACTTAATTATTTTACAAGTTATATTACAATTAGATATTTTTAAAAGCATGCTTAAAAAAAGTATATAGTTAATAAACACAAAAACGTAGTTAATGCAAACATTACAGTTTAATTATAATTCTTTATATACACATTACGCGTCAGTCGAAATTATTTTTATATATTCAAAATAACACGTCAGAAGTTTTGTATATTTTTATATTTTTTTTTGTTTTGTCAAAGATAAGAGGCTTTTAGATAAATATTTAAATAAAATATTTTATTGTAGATAAAAAGAGAGATATACTTACGTAGGCTAATTTATGTCCGTATGACCTTATGTATTAAATCATATACATAAATTATAATTATTTAATTAGTATTATGATTATGATATAAAATCATAAAATATCTTGATAAAACAATTAATGATATAGAGAATACCTCATCAAAATTTGTAGCGAAATGAAGCTTTTTATCTTTTTAACAATTATTTACATGTATAATTCGTTGCTATGGTGATACTTAATGCACATTCTAAAAAGGTTTCTACTAAATTATGTTAGTATGAATTATGAGAAAATTTACACTATATTAAAGTTCTTTTGTTGTTTCCTCTTTTGTTGTTTATATACACATATGTATATAAATATATATATTTCATCGTTTTCTATAAAAGTATGTATAAATTATTACTTATCGTCAAGATAAAGATTATCATTTTTGAATAAGGCATTTCAATTATATAATATTTTATGTAGCAGACACAGTAATCATTAATTTTATTTATTGTAATGAATGATATTTTTAAATCATGTTTTCTATTACTTAACGATTTATTGCTTTTGTAGTATATAAATTTATGCTTCAAAAAGAATATCGCTAAAATTAATTTATTCAAAGAATATTTTATTACAATATTAAATTAATCAAAATTGCATTTGATAGGAGGAATATAAAGTTATTAATACAATTATAATAATAGAAGAGTATTAGTAACCCTTTATATTGTAGTAATAATATTGATATTAATAGTAAATATAATAATAATAATAATAATAATAATAATAATAATAATAATAATAATAATAATAATAATAATAATAATAATAATATTGTTACATTTCTATATTTCAAGGTTATAAAACTTTATTTATGGTATATATATGAAATATTTGAGAAATTTAAACTCTAAATTGAGTTTTCAAAACCAGAATACGAAGTATATTTGAAATTGGATATCCTAACCAATTTTTCCACGATTTTTTGAACTCTGTTTTACTCTGCATAATTTCTAATCATAGGACTATTGTTAGTTGACTAAAATGTACAAAAAGTTACTGAAAGTAGACAAAAAGAAATTATTTTAGTAATTACAATCCAAAAAACAATTTTCCTGAAAAATGACACATTTCTAGCGGTTTTTAGAGGTTATAAAATAATCTTTAAGCTTTCTGCATATTTTTCGTCTAATCTATAGATATTTAGCTACAAGCTCGAGCAAGATTCATCAAAATAGATTATTTCTAATGAAAGTCTGAATTATGACACTCTTTTAGCAATTATTAGAGATTATAAAATAATCTTTAAACTATCTGCATATTGTTCCTCTAATCCATAGATATTTAGCAACAAGCTCGTGCAAGTTTCATCAAAATAGATTATTTCTAATTAAAGTTATAATTGAAAATAGAGATTTGCCTGAAAAATGACACCTTTCTAGCGGTTTTTAGAGGTTATAAAATAATCTTTAAGCTTTCTGCATATTTTTCGTCTAATCTATAGATATTTAGCTACAAGCTCGAGCAAGATTCATCAAAATAGATTATTTCTAATGAAAGTCTGAATTATGACACTCTTCTAGCAATTATTAGAGATTATAAAATAATCTTTAAACTATCTGCATATTTTTCCTCTAATCCATAGATATTTAGCAACAAGCTCGTGCAAGCTTCATCAAAATAGATTATTTCTAATGTAAGTTACAATTAAAAATATAGATTTTACTGAAAAATGACACATTTCTAGCAATTTTTAGAGGTTATAAAATAATTTTTAAACTATCTGCATATTTTTCCTCTAATCTATAGATATTTAGCAACAAGCTCGATCAAGATTCATCAAAATAGATTATTTCGAATGAAAGTCTGAAAAATGACACCTTTTTTGAAGTTTTTAGAGGTTATAAAATAATCTTTAAGCTTTCTGCATATTTTTCTGTTAATTCATAGATATTCAGCAACAAGCTCGTGCAAGATTCATCAAAATAGATTATTTCTAATGTAAGTTACAATTAAAAATATAGATTTTACTGAAAAATGACAGATTTCTAGCAATTTTTAGAGGTTATAAAATAATGTTTAAGCAGTCTGCATATTTTTCCTCTAATCTATAGATATTTAGCTACAAGCTCGAGCAAGATTCATCAAAATAGCTTGTTCCTATCAAAAGTTCTACGATTTTGGCACAGAATTTATCGATTCCCCCCACTGTGCGACGGAGCGGAGGGCGGTGAATAAAATCCGCCTCAGCAACGTGTTCAATTCGACAAACCCGCTGGGGTAGCTAATTATTGTGGCCAGGAGCTTGAAGAGCTCTTGAGCTGTCATGATTTCACTTACAGGTTTGGAGCAGAGAACTACGATACAAAACAGCAGCGCGAGAACGCGTTCTTTATCGAGACGAGATTGTCGAGGCCTACAGAGCTAGATTGGCAGCGCGAGATCGCGCAATAACATCACTGCCGTCGGAGCAATGGTATGCACCTATATTTCATGGAATGACACGTTGGCCGGGGTCAACTCGAGTAGCCACGGAGCGACAATCTACGGCAGCTTTGACAGCGACAGAAGAACGATGGCTCACACTGTCTTCTGGATCAGCAGCAGCAGCGGTGCGAGGACGCGCACCGCCATCCTCGTTTTCAGCGGCAACGCAGGATTGCGCACCGTATCTGTCAGCAGCAGCGGTGGCGCGAGCACGCATGCCGCCTTCCTTCAATAGTGACTCCCCCCATCAATCTATCATTTCCCCTTATATCTTGCAATGTTCTATTGAGAGCCTCAAATCCACCTTTATGGGCCATTGTGCATTCATCCCAAACTATTAACTTACACGCTTTCAAAACTTATGCCATATTAGACTGTTTTGAAATGTTACAAATTGGTGTCTGGAGTTTATTGAAGTTCAAAGGTAATTTAAAAGTAGAATGAGCCGTTTTACCTCCTTGCAGCAATGTAGCTGCAATTCCTGAAGAAGCAACAGCTAAGGCTATATGGTTGTGTTTTCTTATTTTCGAAAGTAAAAGATTAATGAGGAATGTTTTACCGGTTCCTCCAGAAGCATCAAGGAAAAACATTTGACCGCTACTTTTTCAACGGCATCTTAGGAGCGCGCGCTGTTTCTTCCGACAGCAGTGGCAGCACGAGGACAATGGTGCCCACGATCGTGTTCAACGTCTTCCTCATCGGCAACGGAGCTGCGACGTTCGCGTAAGCCCTCACCGACACCGGAGCAACAACGTATGCGGACGTCAACGGAATCGCAAGATCATCGAGCATCGTTTTCAACGCGTCCTCGTAGCGTTCCTAGGTATGCGTCGCCGACCAAACGTGTGCGAATTTCGAAAAATAATTATGACAACGCGAGTTCATTTGAGTCTGATACAACAGACGCGTATGTAATGCCAGGCATCGAAAGTGATGACAACTCGATCCGACCAATTACAAGGCCGCGATGTTGTGATTATAAGAGAAGCAATTAGCGAGTAGAAGAACGATTAACACGCGCGATCGAAAACTCGATAGCTGCTGCAAGCCGCTCGAAATCAAATACGGAAAATATACGTCTAGTTAATCGGATGACGTCGGTTAAATCTCTGCAATCATTTTCGGGCATTTTTGAACATATTTTAGACTCTACCTTCTTACAATTTAATGGTAAATTTTATAAGCAAATATGTGGTGCTCCGGTGGGATTTTGTACAAGCCCTTGGTTTACAGAAATAGTTTTAAAAATGTTAGAAATACGTTGCTTAAATTTACTTAAAAATAATATTTTATTCTTTAAAAGGTACGTCGATGATTGCTTTTTGATCGCTAAATATAATAAAGTTGACAAAATAATTAAGATATTTAACCAATATAACACCTCCTTACAATTTACTGTAGAAAAAGAAATCAATAATAAAATTAGTTTCCTAGATCTAGAAATTACGAGAGTCCCAGATAATACTCCAGTAATAAACTGGTATAGGAAAAATACAGCATCTGGACGTTACATTAATTTTGCATCTCATCACCTTCTTTCACAAAAAATAGCCATTATCTACAATTTGACTGACAGAAGTATTTTATTAGCACATTCCTCATTTCATAAAGACAATATTCATTTAATTACTAAACTCCTATTAGCTAATAATTCTCCGATTAACTTTATAAATAAACTAGCGTCCCCCGTCGCGGCTTCGCCCGCGATTTGAGTGTCTGGAATTCATTTGTTAATAGAATTCATTCAATCATATAATTATGATTTTCTGTTTCATTTGTAATAATAAATCAATAAAAAATGTCTTTGTCTAAAACTTCTCTGTAAACTACGTTAGCGACGTTGCCTTTTGGAGCTAATATTACCAGATTACTGGCGGAGCCTACCCTAGAACATCCCACATAAAACTGTCCGTGAGAGAAACAGTTTTCTATCAAGTCGATGCCAGCCATTTTCAATGACTACCCTTGAGATTTGTTGATGGTCATGGCAAAGCACAACTTGATTGGAAACTGTATTCTCTTAAACTCAAACGAATAGTCTGATGGGATTAGAGGTATTCACGGAATAAGAACTGATTCCCCGCGAGCACTTCCAGTGATTATTGTAGCTTCTATAACATTTTTACGAAGAGTTTTTATTTGTAGTCTAGTTCCGTTACACAATTTAGGAGGACAAAGATTTCTCAGCAACATTATAGGCGCTCCAACTTTGAGGTTCAATCTATAAGGTGGAAACCCGGGTGGAATCAAACTATTTAAAAATTCAACAGGGTAGTGGACAGCATCATAACAGAATCAAATGATTTATATTCAGCAATCTGTTCTTCAAAAGCATTCAAGAGTAGCTCATTAATGGTAGCTGCTTTATCATTTTTTGGCATTAAAATAGCTCGCTCGCACAACCAATCTATGGGTTTATCTTTTATATTATTCACATCAGGGTATATCTTGGAAATAAGTTCTGATAATGTGGTGACTACCGTACATAAATTTGATGGAATAACAATCTCATCTTCTACGGACGGGAAAGTTCCGTTGCCTATTTGGAGTAGTGTTTCTGCGAAAATTCCGACAGATTCATCATTATTTAAATAAACTCTCATATTTGTGTGCAGAGAAAGTTTTTGAATATGAGGCCATAAATATGACTTCTTTATGCAAGAATTCACTTCATCCGCACGTGTACCACTAGGTACAACAGGCAATGTTTGCCGGAAATCTCCAGCTAATAGAATAGTGACTCCCCCCATCAATCTATCATTTCCCCTTATATCTTGCAGTGTTCTATTGAGAGCCTCAAATCCACCTTTATGGGCCATTGTGTATTCATCCCAAACTATTAACTTACACGCTTTCAAAACTTGTGCCATATTAGACTGTTTTGAAATGTTACAAATTGGTGTCTGGAGTTTATTGAAGTTCAAAGGTAATTTAAAAGTAGAATGAGCCGTTTTACCTCCTTGCAGCAATGTAGCTGCAATTCCTGAAGAAGCAACAGCTAAGGCTATACGGTTGTGTTTTCTTATTTTCGAAAGTAAAAGATTAATGAGGAATGTTTTACCGGTTCCTCCAGAAGCATCAAGGAAAAACATTTGACCGCTACTTTTTCAACGGCATCTTTCTAAAATTATTCTGTAAACGTGAGACTGTTTATCGTTCAGTAAAATTTCGCTATCAGTTATAATTTGTTCCAGAGCATTCGTATCGTAACTGATTTCTCGAATATAGTCTCTGTTTTGTAGAGATAACTCATCTCTAGATGGCTGAGGCAGACCATATTGCTGCAGACATTGACCATCCCATCTTGTAAGTGAGCTTCCATTTCACGCCGAATATCTTCTGAAAGATGATCTTTGTATTTTTCTCAAAGACTTGAAGCATCAGATAAATGACAAAATAATAACATAACCGCAAACAAATTTCGCAATCTTAGTGGAGAGTCACAAAGTACTGCTTCTTCCAAAGTTGCATCCCAGTGCTTTTCTTCTTCTAATAAACCTAAGGGTTTACATGCTGCCTGAAATGTAGGTTGTACAATGCCGTCAACAGTTTTCAATTCCAAAAAAGATTTTGGACCTCGAACTTCGTGAAGCAAAAGGCGTAGATAATAACACTCAGAGTTATTAGGGTGGATGGTATATACTCTACCTAGAGCCGTATCTTTCTTTACTTCAGGCCAGCCACTGACATCATCCCCACGTTTCCTTCTTTCAAATTTATTTTTCTTCCATGTGTAATAAGATGGAACTTCAACGTAAAGAAGCGTTCTTGCAAAACTATCTACCTGGCATAATTCAAAAAATGCAAGAAGTGTAGTTTTAGGAGGATGATTTATGATATTCCTCAAGTGATTAGAATCTTTTTGATCGAAGTAGACGCGTTGACCATTTTCTAAATGAACAGCGAGGTGAAAAACTGTTGGAAATCTTTCATGAATAGGGAAACTTAAGATTCTCCATACTGCCTCGGAACTACTGATATATCGACCACTTTCATAAATTTTAACTTCGTCTTTTTTATCTTCTATAGCGAATACAGCCTGATCACTGCCTTTGGTGATATATTTACAAACATACTTTATCGATTTAACAGAGTTGCAGTATTCCACATTGATATGAGCTTCAAAAATCCGCGAAAGAACAGGATTGTATGGTACGACCTGCGGTTATCAATGGTGATGCCATTGATTTCAACAATAAAACCACCATCTTCCGGTTTCCTACGTCGATATTTTGGGTATCCATCATCTCCTGTTTGAGTTTCTTGCAGAAATTCTTTAGGAAATTTTTTGCTGCAACAATCTTCTTTCATGCAAGGCGACCTGTTATTTAAGCTACCGCAAGGTCCGTGGATCATGTTGGCCTTGACGATTTCATAAAGAAGAGGATCTTCGGCTGGGTGTGGTATTTCTGCGCTAATAACATCATCTATCTGATCTGGAGTGAAACGTAGTTTAAGCCACAATAAAATATGTATTCCCTTCGTATTATCATTTCGAAAGTTACGACACGGAAACAGTATCGTTCTGTTATACTGAAATTTTTTTCAGTATGCGAAAATATTTTTCTCTGCGAAAATTTAGTAAGAAATGGAAGAAGTGTTTCAACCGTTTGCACGCACGGAGGGTGTGATTTTTTCGAATTTTTTTTTTCCGAATGTCGTGCCAGATATGATGCCGCAAGAGCCATCCTGAAATCTCTTTCCCCCACATAAATATAGTACAGCTGGAAAAAATGCACATTTGACGCATTTCACCCCCTGGGGGTGAAATTTAAAAAGCTAAGAAATTTTTTTCTGAGTAATGATATTCCAGATATAATGCCGCAATAACCATCCTGAAATCTCTTTCCCCGCAGAAATATAGTGAAAAAACGAAAAATGCATATTCGACGCATTTCACCCCCTGGGGGTGAAATTCCGAAAAACCAGAAATTGCTTTTTTCCTGGTATTATTCCAGACTTTTTGCCGCGAGAACCGTCTCGAAATCTCCTTTTTCCGCAGAAATATAGTAAAAAATCGAAAAAACACATTTTAACCATTTCCATCCCCTGCGGGAGGAATTTCAAAAAACCGTTTCTTAGTAAGCACCTACTATGTGGGTAGAAGGTACTCACAAATTTTCAAGTTAATCGGATGAGTGGTTTTGGCTGGGCATTGATGAATCCGTCAGTCAGTCAGTCAGGACAAGTATTTTTATATATAGATATAGAGACGAGAGATAGAATATACATAGACAAAAGAATAAGATCTATCAATAACAAAATTAACAACACTAATAATAGTAATAACAAGTACAGTAATAACATAGATATCAGAAAAGCAATAATGGTCTTTCCTTTTATTAAAAATTTAACTCCCAATATTAACCAGGTTTTACATACACACAACATCATCCCCATTACTCGCACCATTAACTGTTTCAATGACATGATAAAATTAGGTAAGGATAGACTCAATAAATTAGAGATTTGTAATGTTATATACAAAGTAGATTGTAATGATTGCCCAGCCACATATATAGGACTCACAGAACGTAAATGTGGCATTAGAAGAGGTGACCATAAAAGAGATGTATTAAAAAATAGAACTGAAACTTCAGCTCTAGCAGTTCACGTTGACAAAACAAAACACTCAATCAATTTTGATTCATTTAAAATTATCGACATAGAAAACAATAGCAGAAAAAGACAATTTTCAGAAGTCCTCAGTCCAGTCAAATTAGCCGAAAATTGATGAAAAATGCTTGATGTGACCTCACCGGCTGAAAAAATTCATGTTTATGTAAACGAGTGCTCTGATTCTGAATCTGTTGACGAAACAACCAAATTTTGATCCGTTTGCTTTAAAAAAATTGGGGAAAGTATATCTTCGAAAGTATAAGTCGGATCCAAAAAATTTAAACAAGAAAGTTGTAGATCGGGAAAAAAACTATCGGGTTGAGTAAGTCCGCTCAAGGCCAGGTGTCATATTTCACCGATAACGTAGAATACGTTAGAAATAAGGCGTAAAAAGTGACTTTTTATAACTCCACAGCGAATACAGCTAGAAATCTGTAATTTTGTGGAAATATGTTCTATGTTATGTAGAGACAGCGTGCAAATTTTGGTAAGAAAATTTTCATTTGTTTGGAAGTTATAGCGAGTTTCCCTAAAAAAGGCGTTTCACGGAAAGTACGATTGTGAGATTTCTATTGGTCGTAGAATAACGTTTTTGACGGTTATAGTTTTGTAAAGATTAGTTTTATAACTTGAGAAAATAAAAATATCGATTTTTCAATTTTAACCCAAAAAAATGGCGGCAAAAAAATGACAATTTTCAAACCTATTTTTTTAATAGATCATGATGTGTCAGATAATCGATTAATTATATAGCGGAAAAGCTGGAATTTTTACCTAAATTTAAAAAAAAAATGAATATTCTACGACGAATAGGAGCCGAGATAAATTTTTTTTTCGAATAATCACTGCGCACTGACATTTCATTATAAACAGATTCTTCAAATGTCATTCGTTAGATATTTATCTAAAGTTTATAGAAAAAATTATTGCATTATATTTCACAAGACTAAATCGATTATTCTGATGTTCAAACATAAGGCGCGCGCGAGACGCGCAGCTGCAGTTTCACTCGGCGGAGCGAGTGTGTACGAAAGTTTGCCGCGCCCAGGCGCTCGACATCGAAGTATTATGAGCGTTCAAGAATAGAATGCTAGGATTTACAGGTACACATCTTGTTTCATTTTTCTCCGTAAGGTTTAGTCTTTTCGGTTTATTAGTATGTGGATTTATTAGTTAGTTTCTTGGAAATAATGTGGGAGGAGTAATTGTTGGAACTGATTTCAAGTACAATTTGTGAGTCACCGTGGTAGGCGTACTTCAGGTAAGAAATGAATCACTTATATAAGTATTATAAAATGTAAGTCCCCCTACATTATAAATATTATTAACTTTGTAAATGCGTCATTTTAAATACGTCCAAACAGAACTCTCTACGGAGCCTTTAGAAATTCTAAAGGTGGAGCACTCGGTATTTTTCGGAGCGGTTAGGTAAGAAGGGTCGCTCAGGTATAATATGTGACTCATCAATAGAGGGAAACTCTTACAAAGGAACCGGAGAATTTTTGCAGGTTAAAAGGAGCAGCTGCATGCATCTGTAACTCAGTTGTAGAAAAGAATTCGCGGTGTACACGTCGTTTTATTTCGATTCATTTCAGTCTTTCTGTCTTACACGTGTTAATATTATAATAATACTTACTATTAAAATTTTGGCAAAAATCAATGTATGCTTGAGTATTTAGTAACAATCTATTTTACTTTGTTTATAACATTCAAATTTTAATACCGATTGAAAGTGAATTCAAAATTATAATATTCTGTACATATTTCAGCCTATTTTGATAATTTTACGAAAGCGTTTTCGATGGATCTACAAGTCCAGGGTGAACTCGAAGATGAAGCAGAGGTTGGAAATGTATATCAAGGACAGATGTGTGTTATACGCTATGAACCTATTGCTGACAAAACAAGCAAGTCTCTTGGCCAACAAGCTCTTCAAACTCTTTGCGATGTCAGTCGTCAGCGACGAGATAAGAAATATTTGCTGTTCCAAAATCTTTCATCTATAGTGGTTCATTCAACATGCAGTACCATCTATAGACGTCCTTCTTCAATCCAGGCTGCCCAAAAGAAAGCTACAATGGACTGTGCCAAAAATAGACAGCTTTTCAAAGAAGCACGGAGTTTTGATTGGAACAACTGTTTTTTATGCGGTAAAGTCAATCATAAAAATAACCCGAAAAATCCGATCAGTTTAATTAATTCACAAATAACAATAGATAAAATCCTTGAAGTTATCTCAAACAGACCGGGAAATGATTACAATGCTAAAATCAAAATTTTTTTGCAAAGTATCGAAGATATCAGCGAAACTAAACCTCGTTATCATAAAAATTGTCTTTCTAAATTCTATCTGAATTGTGAACCAAATTTGTCTAACAGTCAATTAGATACTTCAGACGTTTATGAATATATCATAAATTATATTCGAGTGAATAAGGAACAATGCCAAATATCTCTCAAAGAAATCATACAAGAATACAATGGCGAAGTACCAGGAATCGATTCAATCAAACAGAAACTAGAAGAGCATTTCGGGAACAAAGTTTGTTTTTTGAATAGAAAAGATGATCTAATTATTTTTATTCTGAATTCACGAGAGAAAGTTTTGAAGAAACATTGGGAAAGTATTAATAATAAAATTAAAAAAGAAGATCACATTAAAATGGTCGAGTTAGCTGCACACATAATTTTACAAGATATTAAAAGTCATTATTATGACACACAAAATTATAAAACTCCAGATTATTTTCTCGACAATATTTTTGACGATATACCTTTAACTTTGAAAACATTCGTTGATATCATCATTAAAGAAGATAAAGATTTATCACGAGAAACTGCTGTTCAAAAATGTAATAAAAGAGTTGCAACTTTAAGTCACTGTTTGATAAATTCAGCACGTCCGCGATCTTTCTTGTCTCCGATTTTATTAGGATTATCTTCAATGCTGCACAAAAAACACGCGTCGAAAGGTTTAATTAATAGCTTAGCTCATTTAGGATTATGCGCATCGTACAATGAAGCTCTTTTATTTGAAGCTGCGATAGTTAATGAACCAGATAATTATAAACTTTCTCCTGAATGCTATGTACAATTTGTATTTGACAACGCCGACCATAATACAAATACAATCGATGGTTCTAATACTTTTCATTGCATGGGACGAATCATGTGTGTTAATCAGTAATGAATCATGAGTATCAAAAATGCCCAAGTCAACAGAAATTGGAAAGTTTGGTTTTCTGACACTAAAAAAATTTGAACGATTTTCTTCCGAAGGTTTAAAAAAAGTACAAGTAAAAGATATTAATGTAACGCAACCTTTGTCACCAGATGTTGAAACTTCATCATCCGAGATTTTGTGGTTTTTCGGGAAACATTCTAATCCAAATGCAACTCAAGGTTGGAATGGGTTTATGGAAGATCTTTACAAAAGGAAAATCATACACTATTAGTCGAGTCATTCCTTTACAATTTGTCAAAGAGCTACCGAGTCATATTGATACAATTTTTACTGTTCTCATAAAAGCAGCGTATGAATGTGGAATACAATTGCAAAAACATTGTTTTGTGACTTTTGATTTACCTTTGTACATAAATACAAGAGAAATTTTAGCGTTAATCGATCCAAACAATGATCCACATAATTTAAAACGCGTAATTGTTAGACTTGGCGGATTCCATACTCTTATGTCATTTCTTGGAGCAATAGGCAATATAATGGACGGTAGTGGCTTAAAAGAAGCTTTTTCGCAGATTTACGCTGAGAATTCAGCCGAAAAGGCACTTGTCGGACACGCATATTCTAGAGCAATTAGGAGACATTTTCTAGTCCAAGCAACTTTAGCAAGCAAAATTTTCAAGTCCATAGATTTATCAATAGAAAATTCTGAATTTATGAGCAATTTATTAACGAAAGTTGGAAGTGAGGATTATCATCAAATAATTACTGAGCCATTATTTTCTGAAATTAAAGATAAATTCGTTTCTTATTTCAATACTTTGAAAGAAAATGGCCCAACTTCTCAATTATGGTTACAATATTTTAATATGATTACGATTGTCAAAAAATTTATTGAAGCTGAACGGTCCGGTAATTGGAATTTACATTTAGATTCAATGCGAATGATGTTACCATACTTCCATTCAAGTGGTCATTTTCTATATGCGAAATGCGGGCATTTATATATCCAAGATATGCTAGATTTTCCAAAAATAATGGATCCATATGAATATAGTGCATTCAGAAACGTCTTTTTACAATAAGGCGAACTGATAAATTCTGATCCGGCGTTTGGAGCGATATGACGATCGAGCAGGTTTTAATGAAATCCATGAAATGTCAAGGAGGTTTGACACATGGGCGTGGTTTAACAGAAAGCGTTTTAGCGAAATGGATAATTTCAACAATCGTGCTTGTAGATTTATGTAACGAAATGGAAAGCTTTTGTAACGTTAGTTACTCCACTTCAGAACAACACGTAGATACGCGATCTTCACGAACGTCCAGAGATACAAAAGATCTGGAGAAATTAACGTCATTTTTTGATTTATATAATCCATTTCCAAAAACTGATAAGATCATGTCATTGACTACTGGCCTAGTTGGGAATAGCTCGATTAGTTGTTATAAAGCATTTGAAGTCGGTGTGGAATTAAAGAAAATTATGATTGGAGGATATTTTGGACTGCTTAAATTCCAAAGAAAGAAGAAAGTTCTCTCCTTGAAATCAGTGACTAGTTCTTTGAAAGTTAATGATGAAGTTATCATTATTGATGCCTTATTGATTTTTCAAATGATTTCATTAAATATAAACTCGAAGAACGATATGAAAAAATATCTAGAATTTGAACTTGCTCCTTTTCCTTTATCTATATTTGATAAAGGACTTCTACGTACGACTGCAAAATCAACATTTTATATAAACTTTCAATCTATCAAAGAATTTCCGACTTCAGAGGGCTTACTATACGTTGTTGATTGCGGATTCCTTTTGCATCGAGTTCTTTGGAATCAAAAAAATGTAATTCAGGATATTTTGCAAGAATATGTACAATACGTAACAAATCACTACTCGAAAGATTGTTTCATTGTTTTTGACCGATATCCAAATTCTGATATGGTAACTAGTACAAAAAGTGTAGAGCGATTACGCAGAAAACAGAAACTTCTTGACCAAGAAATACAATTTGAAAAACATACAACAATAACTTTACAACAAGATAAATTTTTGATTAACGATAATAATAAATCCAGATTCATTGACATGCTTTGCGAAGAACTAAATGCAAAAGGATTTCGAACTAAAATCGCGGAGGAAGATGCAGATACTTTAATTGTACGAACAGCAATTGAGAATATTTCACGTATTCAAAATGTTGTTATAGTCGGCGAAGATATTGATTTATTAGTATTATTGAATCAGCTAGCTCCGAAAGATGCAAATATTTTCTTTTACAAACCTTGTGCAGGAAAAACGCCGGACCAGAAATTTACATGTAAAAGTTTCAAACACGAATCATTGCAAGATATTGTTGCTCTTTTACATATTTTTACAGGTTCTGATACTACCTCTTCTTTCTATAATAAAGGAAAACATAGTCTTCTTAAAGCTATTTTATCGAATCCGGATTTGAAGAAACACGCATAAGTATTTTATGATGATAAAGCTACTCCCAAATCAATTGCTGAGAGCGGCAACGAATTGATTCGCGCTATATACCTAGCTAAACATGAAAAAGGAGATTTTAATGAATTATGTTTTTTACATTTTCAAAAATCAACTAATAAAAAAGTGTTTAAATTAGAATCTCTTCCACCGACAAAAGAATCTGGAAAATTACATTCATTCAGAGTTTATTATCAATTACAAGAGTGGCTTGGTAATAAAGGTTTAGATATTACAAAATGGGGTTGGAAAAAAAGCAATGGCATGTTTCTACCTATTTATTCTGAAACACCTCTTATACCCGATGAAATTATTAAAAGAATAAGTTGTAATCGTAAGAAAGGTTGTAAAACTACTACTTGTGGATGCAAAAAGCATGGTTTGTATTGTACATCACTTTGTTCAGGTTGTCATGGCGACAGCTGCGAAAATATTGAACATGTATCTACCGAATCATTAGAATCAATCGAAAATATCGAAGAAAATGAATTAATTGACGAACTGATAGATTTACCTGTAAATAACATAAATTTATTTGAAAATGATGAGTGTGTCTGTGATTTTCAGAGTGAGTGTGAGAATAATTATGAGAGTGAGGGAGAGAGTGATGATTCATCTGAGTGTGATTCCGAGTGTGAAAAAGAATCTGACGAAACGGTTACACAACCCAGAAGACGAAAATTTGTTGAATAAAATTTTTGTAAATTACTTATTCTGTAAATAAAATTGCGAGAAACAATAAAACCGATTGGAATTGACATCTGCTTACTCATGTACTTTTTCTCCCTTATACATTCATCCTGAAAGAAAACCTTAAAGTTATTGAACATAAACATAAAGATTTATTTATATGCTTTCGATTAAAATAGAGTGTATATCTATGCAAAACTAAAAGAAAGGTTGAATTCCTAATGTCTTTGTACAAAGAAAAACGGCATCAGCGATCATACTTTAATGTCGAGCGCCTGGGCGCGGTAAACTTTCATACACACTCGCTCCGCCGAGTGAAACTGCCGCTGCGCGTCTCGCGCGCGCCTTATGTTTGAACATCAAAATAATCGATTTAGTCTTGTGAAATATAATGCAATAATTTTTTCTATAAACTTTAGATAAATATCTAACGAATGACATTTGAAGAATCTGTTTATAATGAAATGTCAGTGCACAGTGATTATTCGAAAAAAAAATTTATCTCGGCTCCTATTCGTCGTAGAATATTCATTTTTTTTTAAATTTAGGTAAAAATTCCAGCTTTTCCGCTATATAATTAATCGATTATCTGACACATCATTATCTATTAAAAAAATAGGTTTGAAAATTGTCATTTTTTTGCCGCCATTTTTTGGGTTAAAATTGAAAAATCGATATTTTTATTTTCTCAAGTTATAAAACTAATCTTTACAAAACTATAACCGTCAAAAACGTTATTCTACGACCAATAGAAATCTCACAATCGTACTTTCCGTGAAATGCCCTTTTTAGGGAAACTCGCTATAACTTCCAAACAAATGAAAATTTTCTTACCAAAATTTGCACGCTGTCTCTACATAACATAGAACATATTTCCACAAAATTACAGATTTCTAGCTGTATTCGCTGTGGAGTTATAAAAAGTCACTTTTTACGCTTTATTTCTAACGCATTCTACTTTATCGGTGAAATATGACACCTGGCCTTGAGCGGACTTACTCAACCCGATAGTTTTTTTCCCGATCTACAACTTTCTTGTTTAAATTTTTTGGATCCGACTTATACTTTCGAAGATATAAGCGAAAAACCGTTTTTGGGGAGTTTCCCCAATTTTTTTAAAGCAAACGGATCAAAATTTGGTTGTTTCGTCAACAGATTCAGAATCAGAGCACTCGTTTACATAAACATGAATTTTTTCAGCCGGTGAGGTGGAAAAAAAGGGTTTTTCGGCTAATTTGACTGGACTAAGAATCGTATGTTCCGTATGAAAGAAGTATTCTTAAGATTTTGTATATGAGTTTACCAGTAGACAATCTTCTCGTCGTAAATGAAGTGTAGTGCAAGGTATATGGATTTCTGAGATACTGACTACCCATTTGCCGTATAATTCTACTTCTCTAGGCAAACGAGGTGAAAAGTTTGTTGTAGTGTTGTTTAAATAATACTTTTTGGAGCTGCTGCTGGGTAAGATAATAGTAAACTCGTTCGGATTCATTGTTACAATGTTTTTAACTCTGAAGCAGGAACCCACGAATTAAATGTATCTGGATAACCGATCCACTTTACTAAATATTTTTTTTCGACCCTTTTTCTTTGCTGCGAACAATTTTTTCAATTTTATATTCTTCTTGACGTACGCCTTCCTCGTCGACAGCACTCAACTTTTCGGGATAAAAAAAACCTTCAATTTCTGCACCTTTCAGGTCACACAATTCGTAAATAAATATATTTTGTCTCTTTAAAACATGTACAATTATGAATATCTCTCTTCTCACTCCACGACTTTTCTGCGCCTTTTTCAAAGACGTTTTTTTGGCAATGTTAGCGTTATATATTGTCACCGCCGTGGCGGTGCGGTGGTCTAGCTGACGAGGCTGAGAGAACGAGGGCTAAAAGAGACGCCTGCCGGTAGCCTTACCCCGTCATACCTGCAGCTAGTCTCTCTGCCAATTGCCCCTAGCCACAAGACGGCGCGCCCCCCTACACCTCGTAGCCATGCGCCAGCTAGACCTCCAACCGCGCCGCTGTATAGGCCGGTCCCACGCACAGGTCTGTTAGCGGTTAAAGCTGTATACTGTAAATAAGCAGCCTCTTAACGCCCTAATCATGATGATCGTTTGCGGCTGACGCTCTACGCTCAAACTAATTTTAAGAGGGGGTAAATATTTTGAATCTTTAAAAGACCAGAGTCATACCCTTCCCTAACAATTGTACATGTTCTGAAAATCACGAGAGACGTCCGATATCCAGTTACTGGTCGATCGTGAAAAACACTGCGGTGCTCTCGCATTAAATTTTAAAATGGGTTCCGTTTCGTTATTTAATATCGGATACCGTGATATGTTTTCTCTCATGGAAACAGTGAAAAGTGTGCGCATTTCGTGTTTTAATACACCATCGTCTTTTTTCATATAATTGGTTGAAGAAGACGAAGCCTACGAAAAACTCGAGTCTCATATGTTTGATTTTTACTGTGTGGCCCCGTTGTATTATTATTGTAAGGAAACATCACTCTTACAAGTGCAGAAAACAGATCAAGTATGTTTATAAATTTATAAATTAAAATTTTAAAATATTCTCAACTAATTTAAAATAATTTTTTAGCAAATCGAAAATGGATACGTTGTATTACTCAAGTTAATCCTCGACACTGCAAACTGATGGATATCGGTGAAACTTTTACTCTGATAAAAACAAACGAGGCAAATGGTATTTTTGAACTAGAACTTTCTTTTCTTCAATTACCACCAAGAGCGATTTTATGTGGTTTGGGAAATATTATACTAATATCTCCAAATGGACATCGATGGAGCAAAATAACGTGCAATACGTTCAAATACTTGTTACATTTTTCTCAGAAGTATCGGTAAAACCGGTGCCACTATGCATGTAAATACCATGTTGATTGCGTTCGATACGGCGGTCGTCGATGTTGTAGGCTTGCACCACCTTATTTGGCATCATGACAAACCGTTTTAAAAAGTATTATATTATCTGATGTTTGACAAATTGTACAAAGTTTGTGTTATAATATTTATAATAATAGGAATAGTATATTACGCAACTAGGGGCGAAAATGACTCGGATGATGATTTTGAGCACTCGTGCTCAATCGTCATCCTCGCTTGGAAATACCCTTTTGCCCCAAGTTGCCTACCGTATTTTTTATAACAAGTGCATAAAGAAGGCCATTCTTTGTCGTCTACAAAGTGGATTGAGAATAGAGTTTTCGAGTCGTACACTTAAGTCTATGATATATTATATACATGTATATGTATGCATACATATATAAAATTTTCCAAAATTTACCAGTATTTTCCAAAATTTTCCAGAATTTTCTAAAATTTGTCAACAGTTTCCAAATTTTCTAAAACATATATTAAGGAAATGGAGCAAAAATAAATAAAGGGTACTGAAAACACTTATTTTTATTACGGAAAAGAAAATGTAGCGAAAATGAGTATTTTCGACACCCTTTATTTGACGCTCGGAAAACTATTTTCGCTGCACTTTATAGGCCCGAAAATAGTCTTTTTTATTCACGTGTTATAAAAAAACTGTTTATAAACAAACCTTCTGTATAAATATATAATATCCGAAAATAAGGTAAATTTCGAAATAAATCCCGTTTCTATTCAATTTTTACCACATTATATTAATATTATTAATATCCCAAATGTAATCATAAATATAGTATAAAATATATATAGTTGCTGAAAAAAGTACATTTTTAAATAAAATATAAATACAAAATCAAGATGAAGTTTTGTCTTTTATTTATTTCGTTTGTACAAAATTAATGTGTTTTTCTTTACATTCAATTATACAAGTTCAAATTTTTTTTTCAATTGTAAAAATCTTTCTTCATATGTTAGATTTTCATAATATCTATAATAGTATCGCACATTTTTTCTACACAGACTGAACAGCAGGGATTATCTGATAATCCATATACATTTTCTACATTTGAAACCGTAAAATGTACCGAATGTATAAAACCTAATCCGTAATGTATAATACCGAATCCATAAAACCTAATAAATAGTTTATGGTATTGATTTTACAACTATGTATACAACGACGTGCTTTCATAATTTTACCATTAACATTACAATTACAACCATAAACAGTAAATTTAAATTGTGCCGAAATAAGTATATCAGAAAAACTTAAAAAATATTTCATCTCGTTAAACATTTTTTTATATTCTTTTATACAATTATTATTTTTTAATTTTATCAACGTTTGCATTACATGATGCCAAGCCATACCTACCGAAGATTTTTTATGATCTGGGAAGGATTCACAGACTGGTGTACTGCAATTTCTGCAGAAATCAGAACTATCAAGAGACCACATTCTTGATACTGAATAAAAAGTTTATTATTATACATAACATATATATACATAGTATAAAAAAGGTTTACATAATAGGTTCAAGTGTCACATTATAACATATTTTTTGTATCGACAACAACACTAAGACATAATTATAATCTACTTTTACTACTGTGATTATTTGTATTGCGAAATACCTTTATTTTATAGTGAATGGGGCAATGCAGATCGTGTGATCTTGTTTTACTTTGGTTTCATCTTTTCATATTCGATATTCCTACGTGAATACACTCTATATTGTTTTTTTCAATTATATTAATAACATCGACTATATAAATATCTGTATATACACGCTGCTCAAATTGACATACATGTAATTGAACTCTCTTGCAATCCGAAAACCGACAATGTTTCTGCGCGCATGCAGCGCATATAGGTTTTCGAAAAAGACCCGTCACGAGTACTGACATGGCGATATTATTAAAATTTTTAAATAAATTAAGAATTTTAGACATTTTATTCGCAAACACAGCTTTTCCCTTTTTTTACATAATACGAGTGCGTGAGCCGCACTACGCAGTTTGATTTGACGCAGCAATCTAGTTTTATATTGTTTTATATAATAGTTTTATATTATAGTGCTACTAGAACCGAACATATAAAATAAAAATTAATTTTTACGATATCCAAGCGGAAACGAAAGCGAGTCGGAAACGAACCAACTTTTCTTAATACGACCGAGCACATTTTCTATTCATAGCGTGATACAACTTCATGGGTCCGTCTTATTGTACTATTATTTACAATTACACGAGCCTCCTCATATTTTTGTGATTTTTGTATCAATTGCACTACAGACTCAAAGTTTATTTTTAACGAATTTTCGTAGTTGATACGAATACCTTTAACTTTACACGTGTCGTAAGTCTCACCCGTGGGCGTGCGTACGCGATACGCGTAAAATGTTGGTACGCTCAAGACGAAGGTTTCTATGTACGATTCCACACCGTATTCCTCGAACTCGTCTGTAAGCTGACTTAATAAAGGTTCAGTTTCGGATTCGTATTCTCCGCTGTTGTCGTTTTTAGGCACTCGCCCTTATATGAAGTACCAAAGTTACTTCATATAGCCCAGAGCGACAGCCTATTGGATTTGACTACGAAAGTGGTTGAATCCAATATTTGATTTTTTTACTACTTCAAAAAGTTTTACAAAAAAACCATTTAGGTATTCAGAAGGAAATTCTGAACAAAAATAAATTTTTCCAAGAATTATAATTACTTTTTATAAGAGTTGTATAATAAGTTAAACAAAAAGTACTGAAATCAAGGTTCCGTCCATAACAGCTTCTGGCATACATGAAGTATACCCCTGTGAGCAACAATATTCGACTGCGAAACTATTGTATTCACTCAAATATGATTAAATAGGACTTATATATCATATCTGTGACAAAAAATAACCCAAGAATTGTAATATATGATATATGACAATGATATAATGCTTTACTCGCAAATAAAAAAAAAAAAAAAAACTAGAAAAATGAACATTTTATTTTTAATACATTCAATATATTTTTTATATACTTTAAACACATACAAAGATAACTTATTTAGACACTCACCCCTATATGTAGTAACAAAGTCATTCCATATATCTCCAGACGAATGCCTAATATTGGATTTTCCCATGAAAGTGGAGTTTTTCAATAATTAGACCGCCATATGTTTTAGAAACGTTCTACATACAAAATACTTAGCTCATCTTGTAGAATGGGAAATTTTTAATACATTTCACTTATTAAAACTACCATCAAGTATACATACAAATATTTTAAAATAAAAGAAACAATAATACCAAAAATCTTAAATGCGTCTGTACCCAGCAACTGTGGTACATGGAAAATGCCCTAGTATTCAACACTATACCTACTTATAACCACTTCTTTCACTTCATTTCACAAAACATATACTGTATACATCATATTCTATATACATATATGCTTATACATTGTGACGTGTATTTCACGTCCCAATAATATTAAATACGGGCAGTCAATCGCGACCCAGTCGCCCGTCACCAGAGCCGAGCATTTCTCACATTCGATGAGTATTGTTATTAATGGGGTATTGTTATTATTTGTTGAGGGAATGAGGATAAGGAGTCGCGACCGAGGAAGGCCGCAGACCGGCACACACACGCACACACCCATACCAGCGACACCAGCGGATCGCCGCAGCGACGACTGCTTGGAGCGAGCAACGGCGACGAGTATACCCATACAGGCACAGCACCAACATCACTGCACACTGTACGCGCGACTCTCTCTCTCTCGATTGCTCTTTCTTCCTCGCCTCTCGAGGATGATGAGCCGCTGTCCGCGCACACATATACACACACGCGCGCGCGACCGCCCTCTCTCCCGATGCACGCAGACGCGGGAGGAGAGAGGATTCACAGCGGCAGCGGCGGCTTCCTCGAGGCACACCAACTCGGCTGTAGCCAAGAGAGAGAGAGAGAAAGAGATACCGACTCGGCTGTCGGCAGAGGGGAGAGCTAGCAGCCGCCGCGCCGCGAGCCGCATGAAGCTGCCGGCCTCTTCTAGCGTAGGCCGACGCGCGCACGTCGCCGCTGCCAACTGTGTTGGTCCGGCAGCGATAAAACCGAAAGCGCCCGATATAGATATGCACGCCGGGTTGCCCGCGCGTGTATATCTAGCAATTCATAATTGCCCGCGCTGCGTAAACAGGGCGGCATTCGCGGAGCGAGCCAATGAGAAGTAGCGACTCAAATCACCGCTGACTTGGCCTTGATTTTTGCATCTAGGGAAAATCAAGGCCAATCACCGTATAGGAAAGGGCGGAAGCAACAAGAGTTTGAGCTGAAGTTGCGCGAGAAGAAAAGCCAAAATTTTGGAAGAGATTTCCGCCCTCTCCGATTTTGAGCATTGACTGCCCGGCCTTCAACACAGATAGTCGCGAGAAAGTTTTGCCTGCCGTGCGAGCATTGAGACCGCGTGGAGAGACCTTTGACGTAGACATCATCCCGGAGAGCGATAGATTGGGCTAAATTAACCGGCGACCTGTGACCTGCGAGGAAGAACATCGCGGACGCGCCCGACTAACCACGGTGAGTGGACTGTAATTGCCGAGCTTCCCTCGGCACTTGCAAGTGAAATATATAATTGTAGTACATCGCCGCCATGTGCTCGGGGTTCTTAGGAAAATAAATCCGTGGGGGTGTGACACCGGTATATATAAGATCAGTGCGGGTCGGACCGGTAGTAAATTCAAGTATTAGTGTGGGGAAATTCACGCGACTCGGGAAGTCGGGAGACGTGGTGAGAGTGGTCGTCGCGAGGGACGCGTGATTAGGCTAGCGTAGCCATTTTTATATAGCGATAAATTAGATATAAGAGAAATTGTAATTTGCGACCGGTAGTATTACCCGACGATGATAAATAAAGTTGAATATCTTTAAAGTGAAATTTGTGGGTGCTTATTAAAGATCTATCAATTCCTGATTTTTCCTCCTCACGGAACTCCCTCGGGGAAAGGGCTCGTGCCGAGTTAGTCGCGCTTTACCTGGCGCCCATTAAGTTAAAAATTTGGTAAAGTGTCGAGACAAAGTAAGCATCACAATTGTAGTGGTTTCTGGATTCCAACAAGAATGCCATGTTACAAATGACGTACCAACGGGGGCTTAGTGACTCAGGAAAAAACAGGAAAAATAGCAAAATAAATTAATTAAGAAAGTTCGGGAAATATCAGAAAATTTTTTTTACACAGTGTCGAGCCAGCGAAAGTGCAGCGACTAAAACGTTTTTTTTTGTGTCGTATGAAAATTTCGGTAAAGTGGAAAAATTAATTTTTGTGTGTTTAAGGAATTTATAAGTAGGACTTAGAAAATTTTTCACTTGAGCTATTGGGTTATAAATGGGACTTTAAAAATTGGTTTCACTTGAGCTATTGGGTTATAAATTGGACTTAGAAAATTTTCACTTGGGGTAATCGACTAATAAAGTTTTCGATTTCGAGAATTTTCCGGAAAATTTTTTTGGATAATTTGAGAATTTTCCGAAGTTATTTTTTGAAAAGTTTTCGATTTTGAGAATTTTCCGGAAAATTTTTTTGGATATTTTTGAGAATTTTCCGAAATTATTTTTTGAAAATTTTTCGATTTTGAGAATTTTCCGGAAAAATTTTTTGGATTTTTTTGAGAATTTTCCGAAATTATTTTTTGAAAATTTTTCGATTTCGGGAATTTTCCGGAAAATTTTTTTGGATTTTTTTTTGAGAATTTTCCGAAATTATTTTTTGAAAATTTTTCGATTTTGAGAATTTTCCGGAAAAATTTTTTGGATATTTTTGAGAATTTTCCGAAATTATTTTTTGAGAATTTTTCGATTTTGAGAATTTTCCGGGAAAGTCTTTGGAAGTTTTTGAGAATTTTCCGAAGTTATTTTTGGAAGATTTTTCGATTTTGAGAATTTTCCGAAAAATTTTTTTTTGGGGTTTTTGAGAATTTCCCGAAGTGATTTTTTGAGAATTTTTCGATTTTGGGAATTTTCCGGAAGATTTTTTTGGAGATTTTTGTGAATTTTCCGAAGTTATATTTTTTTTTTTTGAAAGTTTTTGATTTTCGGAATTTTTCGAAAAATTTTTTTGTTTATGTGAGGAATGTTCTAAAGGAAGGAAGAGTTTTTTTTGAGATTTTGAGAATTTTCGAAGATATTTTTTTGAAGGGTTTTTGTTGGAAAATTTTTTTTTGGATTTGAGAGTTTTTTTGATATTCTTGAAAATTTTTCGAAAATTTCTGAGCGATTTATTTAGGGCTTTCACAGGTTGGGTGTGTAGTGAAGAAAATTTTCGTGTCAATTGAGACCTTTCGTAGGATTCTTTGAGTATTGAAAATTTTCGGTTATTGAAGGAAGCTTGTAGCGATATATAAAGAAAATAGCGAATTACCAGTGTAAGCGGAAGGCTGCGGCGACGCACTGAAAATAATAGCGATAAATAGAGAAGGTGGGGAAAATAGGAGACAAATTCAGAAAATCTTTGTTGGAGATTTGGTGAAATTTGAGTAATGAGCTAGAGTGATAGATAAATTAATTTGGTGTAATTTTCTGAATTCTGTCCTATTTTTCAAGTCTTCTCAACGACTTAAAGTAGTAGAGTAGGAGTCACACCACCGTATAGGGAAAATTCATTTGGCGAACACCTCCACAAAATATTATTGCTGTGCTACTACCCCCAAATCGATTAGTAAGAACGATTTATAATTAGTTAAGAGTAAAATTTTTGTAACAACTACTGGAAATTGGGTATAAAAATACAACAACTAAAGTTATTGTATTTATAGTATAACTACTGTGTCAAAGGAAAAATTGATTATTACATATATTTATATTTATTTAATTGTATTGGAAATTATTTACTGAAAATTGATTGCGACCAAGAAGAAACCTCAGATTATTACTTCAGATATAAACAAGAAAAGAAGACCAAGAACTACTGAAAACTGAATAGCGACTTTATTAGATTCGCGTCAGGGTATTTCAGCAGCTACTCAAGAGCTAGGCAAACAAATTTCGAGTAGGCATTTTCAGCTAAAGGAACCGATAAAGAAGACCTCAAGAAAAGAAGCTATTTTCTTTGTTTATCTCCTTTTGTCCCTTTAGCAAAAGTACATACGGTAATCTCCAGAGTAACATACATATATAAATATACATATTATTATTATAAATCATTATAAAAATTGAAAATTAGTGACACAGTAGTTAGGCAGGAAAATTGTCCCGTAAAAGAGTTAAGACTGATTCCTTTATTTGCGACCTCTCCATTCACGTGCACCAGGTATTGCAAGTCAAATCCCCGTCTTTGAAAAGATTCCAAAGACTTGGGCGGGCCCTCCCAACATAGCGAATACTGCAGTAACTGTAGAGTGTAACTAGCGACCAAACCGCTGCTTTTGTTTTCGTCCCTTAGTGTACGAGTAGAGTACAAAATGAACACAAGACAAGCAGCAAAGAAGGATCCGCGCATACGCCAGCGAATGGCAGTATCAAGTAGAATAAACGGGATGGACCCGAGCGAACTTATAATAATTCTAGATCAGATGGGACTTAGCATATCTGGGACAACAGCCCAACTTAGAGACAGACTCTTGCGGGCAAGTATTAGGTCAGTGGAACCAGAGGCAGCAGTAAATTGGGATATAGTATGGGACGAAAGACCATGGGATCAAGTACCAGCAACATCGGCGGCCATAATGCGAGAGGAATCTTTTGAACAAATACCTCAGAAGAAGAAAAGAGGTAGGAAGCCTAAGAGAAGGACCAAAGAAGTAGAGTTGCAAAGCACGGAAACGGAGTATAGCCAAGAAGAGGGACAGGCAATTACGGAGCAGATTCAAGAAGTCACAACACAACAACAAACGACCGATGTACCAGTAGTTACGCTAGAAACGATAAGCAAAGCGACCACCACTATTACTACGACGACACCAGTTCGGACACGGGGACCGACGGATAGCTTCGCGATGCAGATGGTGTCTGCAAACACACGACCAAGAGTGCAAACAGGGTTTCCACCGCAACTCTTGGCGATGAGCAGTCATACACAGCTGGCATATACTCCGGGACTAATGAAGATGATACCAACCGGCTACCAATGGAGGCTACCAGAGCCACTTTTCCATTATACAGGAAATCATCCATCACCGGATTCCAGTACGGGAACTCCCGCGGTACCAATGATCCAGAGACCAATACAATTGATTACATCAGCGTCAACGGCTTCGGAACCAACGTTACCTTCGATGCCAACCACCGCAGCGCCGTCGGTCACACGACCCCCTGCAATGGCACAAGCAACGAACGTCGGGGCCGATCCGGGGACTAGTCAGAGGGGGCAACCCCTGGCAAGAAGTGACAATCCGACAGGAACATCACAAAGCCAAACGCCACTGCAGAGGATAAACCCGAACGACAGTATTCAATATATTGGACAAGTAAAACATAGAGACCCCATAACCAGTAACCCAAGAAATGGAAACTCAACAGATAGTAGCGACGTAAGCAACAAAGAAGAAGATAAGAATCGAGAAGAAGATGCCATTCAACGAGGGGCAGGACCATACGAACGGCTACTGCAGGAGTTTGAACATCTGAAAATGGCACAACATAGACCAATTCTCCTCCGAGAACCGGTATACGCGCCACAACCTCCAGTAGTCCCACCTCCGGTAGCACACCCACAGGATTACGTAGACACTCCGAAACCACCGAGGGGATCTCAAGAGAGAAGAGAGCGACCCAGAAATCACGAAGTGGCAGAGATTCGGAGGCCTAAGGTGAACACCGTTCGTAGGCCAACAGACCAGCAAACCGAAGCATCAAAACAGAGAAGAGGAGAACGAAAGCGACTGTCATCGAGTAGCTCGGAAAGTAGCGTACTAGACCGAAGATTAGTGAAGAAGAGAGATAGCCGTAAAGTGAAAAACCGTAGACATAGGAGTTCGAGTAATAGTACCACAAGTAGCGACGGTAATACAACGTCATCAGATTCAGATAGCGACCACAATAAAAGAAGTACAAAACACAGGAGAGGCCACAAACGGAACCAGTCGATATCGACTAGCGATTCGGAATATGAAGATAAAAACATGAAACAAAAAAATAGGAAAAGTCATTCGAATGCAGATATAGCGGGGAAGAATGTTAAAATATTGCAGAGCTGGAACCTAAAGTTCAATGGGGAAGATAAGGAGCCAGAGGAAATTTTGGACCGGCTGCAGGATTGCAAAGCAAGCCTAGCCATGAGCGATAGGGAGCTGTTGAATGCTTTACCATCGATCTTTTCGAAAAATGCTAGCAGATGGTATCGATCGAAGCGACCAGACTTAAAATCATGGAAAGACTTTAAAAAAGCATTCAGAAGGCAGTATTTGGGTCACAGAGATGAAGAAGACACGATGACGGACTTACGGAACCGATCGATGGCAAAAGGAGAAAAGATTGCCAATTATATATCCTGCGTAGAATACATTGTCGACCACTTTAAGCGACCCCCATCCAGGAAAGCAATAGTAAAACAGGCCTACAAGGGCTTGAGGAAAGACTATCGACACTTCATGGCGGGGAAAGAAATCAAGACGCTCAAGGATATAGAGAAACTAGGAAGAATTTGGGAAAAGGAGAAAGAACTAGATGACCGGTTTGAAGAGCCTCCACCAAAGGAGAAGATGAGCATACCAGGTGCAGCATACTCTGGGACACCCTCAGTCCGTAAGGTAGCGGCAGCCTACGAGAAATCGAACCCAGAAAGCGACACTAGCGACAGCACATCAGCGACAACCAAACCGGCGAGAAAGAGAAATTGGAATAGAAAAGCGAAGAAAAAACAAAAACAAATAAATGCGGTAGCCGCTGCCAAGGAGAATCAAAGGCCTGAGGCCAACGTACAAGCGACCCCAGTACAGCCAGCCTCACACAACGCGACCGCAACGATGACGCACAGCACACCGCTAAATCCACTGCGACCGAGTTTTGTGCCCGCTTGGCAATGGTCTCCTCCCCAGAATGTTAACTCGTTTCAGGGTAGAGGTGGTCAGGCCCAAGGATTCACCGGCCAAGGCACCTATAATATGAGAGGAAATAGAGACCAAAATGGGCCTTCTGCCCAAAATATACCAGTATATGGTGCATGCTATACATGCCAGACGGTAGGGCACCGAGCAAGAGAATGTCCACAAAGGACATGCTACTTGTGTAGGGCTATGGGACACTATGCAAGCGAATGTCCCAATAGACAGCCGGCATGGCGGTCTTCTCCAAATAATCAGGCCATGGGAAACGGGATGCAGGGGAGGCAGAAGAGTCCCATACCTCCTCAGCAACCGCAAACGGGACGCAACTGGCAACAATAAAGGGAAGCCAGCATAGCGCCCAACCGACCATACAGGAGAAGAGAATAGCGACCCCAGAGAACGCGAGAATTAGCAGCGACCAAGAGAGAAGTGGATCGATGAGAGTCGAGGCAGAGGAAAGTATTAAGTCCACATTGTCAGATGGGGAGACCCACCCAGTATGGAGCAATACTTCAAACAGCGGAGGATTAAATGGGACCTCACCAATAGCGACCACAAAACCATTAATTAAAGAAAGTAGTGAGAGCAACAAAATTCGAGAAGAAAGAGAAAAAGCAGAGAGTAGAAAGAGTAGAGAGAGCAACAAAATTCGAGAAGAGAGAGAAATAGTAGAGAATAGAGAGAGTCGTGAGAGCAAAAGGGTGACCGAAAGGGTGACAACCTTACCGATCCTCGAAGGGTCCGACGTAACGGCGCTCAATCCAACAGCTGACGAGCAGAAGGATTTCGAGCACCTAGCCCTCGTACTCGAGGCGGTCGACCTTCTGGAAGGGTCACAGGTGTCCACTCCCTCGTTGGGGGGCCCCTCCACCTTTGTTACAGACCTAGATGTTGGGGTGCCCACATCTAGTCTAGGGGGGGAGAGCAGCGTACTACGTACGCCAGAGGCCGACCAACTTGAGGTTCCGGAACCAGGCGAAGTCGAAGTCGCAGGTATGAGCGCAGAGAACCGCATCTTCACGAAGGTAATACTAGGTGGTAGACCGTACAGAGCCCTAATTGATGGAGGAGCCACGGTCTCCCTAGTAGGACCAGAGATAGCGGCTAAGTTCAAGGACCGATTGCGACCAGCGAACTCTGTTATAAGAAGTGTGTTAGGTGGAACAAAGAAAGTATTGGGGTATCTGGACATCAACATGGAATTGGATGGCAGATCCAGGAAGCTCACGGTAAGAGCCGTAGATCCTTGCGACCACGACATTTTACTTGGACAGGACTTTACCAACCCATGGGACGTTGATGTAAGATACGGCAGACGGATGTGGAGGACTAACGAGGGCCCGTGGAAGCAATCTTGGGACGACGAGGAAATCGAAGCGACCCCAGCATACGCCGAATGCGCCGGAATTACCGAGGCAGACGACGAGCAGCGGAAAGCCATAGAAGACCTAGTGACCAAGATATTACCTCCGCCATCGGAAAATTTAGGAACGACCACACTGACCGAACATCACATAGATGTACTCTCCGCAGCCGCCATCAAACATCGGCCAAGGAGAATGTCACCCAAACTTCTGCAAGTAGTACACGAAGAGATAGAGAAGATGTTTAGGAGTGGAGTAATAGAGCGATCGGCAAGTGAATGGAGTAGCGCCCCGGTAACCATCAAGAGACCAGATGGCGTCGATCGCCCCGAGCGACCCGAGACGAGTCACCTGGGCGGATGAGCAGGAGGAAGAGAAAGCCATCCGGGAGCGGATGAGGAACCGCCGACTCCAACCCGTCCCTCAGCAAGTGGAGGTTGAACACCCTCCTCCACCCGTGGGGAGTTTGGCAGCGCGGCTGATGGCTGCTCGGGCTACGGGAGCGATATCTCGTCGTCTGGCCCAAGAGGTGGAGCAAACGGAGGAACCGCTTTCAGAAGAACATCATAGTGCCGCTAGTCAACGGGAGATTCCAGAAGGGGAGGAATCAAGGGAGCCTTGTCCGGAACCCGACATACCCCCGACGCACCCGACTCCTCCATCGATTCCCCTGGAAACAGGGCCGTCAAGGACCCCATTGGCCTGGGACCTGGACGAGGAATTGACCGGGAGTGGAGAGGTTGCCGGGTTGAGGGAAGTCCCCTACCCTCCCCCTATCTCAGCTCGGAGGCATCGGTATAACCCGCGCCGGCAACTCCAGTTAGATGATTACGAGTCGCCGGTGGCGGAGAGGGTGGCAGCCATGCGCGCGCAGTCACCACCCCCGGGACCGGCGCTTCTCAGCAGTCGGCGGCCGGTGTCCGTCGAGCCGGTGGAGACCCGCCGGGTGAAGCTCACGGGCATTATGTTTAGCCACGGACTAGTCCCCATACCCTCTGACCCGACGCTTGACCCTCCTGAGGGGGCTTGCAACAATTGTTGGCAGAAGGGGCACATATCGTCAAGGTGTCCGAGGCCCCGCCAAAATACTTGGTGTCGCAACTGCGGCAGGCGGGGCGTAAAAGTGACGAGCTGCCCCAGATGCAGTGAGCCTCACCGGGACTGGGTCCGGTGGAAGTATGAGGGGGGATCGGCCCCGCTGGGCATGAGCCTAAGAGACGAACCTCGCGATCCTCTGCCGGGGACGGGTACGGCGTCGTCGACAGCCGGGGAACCGGCTCCGGCGCGGGGGGTCTCGCAACCGTCTACGTTGCCCTCAGCGACGGTATCCCCGCCGGAGCGGAGTCTTAGGAACCCAGAGAGACCGACGCCAGCCCCGCGTCATGTACTGCAACCACCACCAGACCCACCAAGCGACCACTCTAGGGCTGCCGCCCCGCAAGAGGATATCATGGGAAGGATCCAGCGGCTGGCGGAGAGCCTTTCGGACCTTCCGCCACACGATCGAGCTGCCCTGCTACGAGCCACCTTGGAGGCCCACCGCCTCGAGAAGAGCCATAAAAGCGACCCATAGAAGGAGGGCAACCTGGCGATCTAGCGACCATCATCATAATAGCGACCATCCGAGACCCTAAGCATCGGCGACCAAAGGGGCACAACCTGAGAACTAGTAGCGACCAAAACCTGGAGTGACGGAGGCATACCCATGCCCAGTAAGTTGTTAAAAGGCTTATTATATATTTATTTATTTGGAAATTTTTTTATTTTTATGATTTCCCCTATGGTTGCGCGATCTATGAGCGCGGTTGCTCTGTGGTCGGATTGGGAGTAGTAAGGTGGAGGTTCTAATACATTTTTTTGTTTTCAGTGATTAGTTTAAGTGTATAGATGTATAGATATATTGTTTTTTTTTTTGCAAAAGCTCTGGTGCCGAGGGTTGTTCGGGAATCGCGTTGATGGGATACAATGGCCCAATTAGAGTCTCGTTGATTATTGGAATAACCAGTCCACTCCTGGCGGTGTGTCCCGTTTAGGGGGGGAGAGTTTGTGACGTGTATTTCACGTCCCAATAATATTAAATACGGGCAGTCAATCGCGACCCAGTCGCCCGTCACCAGAGCCGAGCATTTCTCACATTCGATGAGTATTGTTATTAATGGGGTATTGTTATTATTTGTTGAGGGAATGAGGATAAGGAGTCGCGACCGAGGAAGGCCGCAGACCGGCACACACACGCACACACCCATACCAGCGACACCAGCGGATCGCCGCAGCGACGACTGCTTGGAGCGAGCAACGGCGACGAGTATACCCATACAGGCACAGCACCAACATCACTGCACACTGTACGCGCGACTCTCTCTCTCTCGATTGCTCTTTCTTCCTCGCCTCTCGAGGATGATGAGCCGCTGTCCGCGCACACATATACACACACGCGCGCGCGACCGCCCTCTCTCCCGATGCACGCAGACGCGGGAGGAGAGAGGATTCACAGCGGCAGCGGCGGCTTCCTCGAGGCACACCAACTCGGCTGTAGCCAAGAGAGAGAGAGAGAAAGAGATACCGACTCGGCTGTCGGCAGAGGGGAGAGCTAGCAGCCGCCGCGCCGCGAGCCGCATGAAGCTGCCGGCCTCTTCTAGCGTAGGCCGACGCGCGCACGTCGCCGCTGCCAACTGTGTTGGTCCGGCAGCGATAAAACCGAAAGCGCCCGATATAGATATGCACGCCGGGTTGCCCGCGCGTGTATATCTAGCAATTCATAATTGCCCGCGCTGCGTAAACAGGGCGGCATTCGCGGAGCGAGCCAATGAGAAGTAGCGACTCAAATCACCGCTGACTTGGCCTTGATTTTTGCATCTAGGGAAAATCAAGGCCAATCACCGTATAGGAAAGGGCGGAAGCAACAAGAGTTTGAGCTGAAGTTGCGCGAGAAGAAAAGCCAAAATTTTGGAAGAGATTTCCGCCCTCTCCGATTTTGAGCATTGACTGCCCGGCCTTCAACACAGATAGTCGCGAGAAAGTTTTGCCTGCCGTGCGAGCATTGAGACCGCGTGGAGAGACCTTTGACGTAGACATCATCCCGGAGAGCGATAGATTGGGCTAAATTAACCGGCGACCTGTGACCTGCGAGGAAGAACATCGCGGACGCGCCCGACTAACCACGGTGAGTGGACTGTAATTGCCGAGCTTCCCTCGGCACTTGCAAGTGAAATATATAATTGTAGTACATCGCCGCCATGTGCTCGGGGTTCTTAGGAAAATAAATCCGTGGGGGTGTGACACCGGTATATATAAGATCAGTGCGGGTCGGACCGGTAGTAAATTCAAGTATTAGTGTGGGGAAATTCACGCGACTCGGGAAGTCGGGAGACGTGGTGAGAGTGGTCGTCGCGAGGGACGCGTGATTAGGCTAGCGTAGCCATTTTTATATAGCGATAAATTAGATATAAGAGAAATTGTAATTTGCGACCGGTAGTATTACCCGACGATGATAAATAAAGTTGAATATCTTTAAAGTGAAATTTGTGGGTGCTTATTAAAGATCTATCAATTCCTGATTTTTCCTCCTCACGGAACTCCCTCGGGGAAAGGGCTCGTGCCGAGTTAGTCGCGCTTTACCTGGCGCCCATTAAGTTAAAAATTTGGTAAAGTGTCGAGACAAAGTAAGCATCACAATTGTAGTGGTTTCTGGATTCCAACAAGAATGCCATGTTACAACATAAATAATGCAAGAAATATAAATAATAAAATAAATACCTACGCACAACCAATCTTTCTACTAAGCTTCATAAAATATATTTTTATTTAGTTTCATAAAATATATACTATATACATCATATTCCATGTAAATTATGTATAAAAAATTTATATGTGTATAAATAAATAATTCAAAATGAAGTAATTAGTACTTACACATAACCAACTCTATTACTCAGCTTCAAATATATACTGTATACACATATTCTGTATAAACATACATATATAATCATATTCTATATATATATATATATATATATATATATATATATATATATATATATATATATATATAACCGAAGAATAATTTAAGATAAAAATTTAACATTCTACCCATATAGAAGGAAAATTCTTACTTTTTTAGGCAATCGCCCCTACATGAAGTACCAAAGTTACTTCGTATAGTCCAGGGCGAAAGAGAATTTGACCACAAAGGTGGTTGAATCCAATATTTGATAATTTATTTAGCACATCTATTTAAGCGTACAAAGATACCAATATACTTAGAAAAACCAAGCGCACTATTGAATTATTCAATAAGTTTCTTGCATTTAATCTAAATAGCAAGCGATATAATATGACATCACATGCATTACTTCGAACAATAGAAAGCAACCCATTAAATACTTTCATGATACGCTCGTTATTTTTGCATAATATACGACTACCTTAACATACTAAACTACTTCTGCTATTCAACTGCGGATTTTCTTTCCTATCCTTGCATTAAACAATCCCTGCTAAAAATGTCCTATTGAACCTATTAAAACCAATTAAAAGTATAATAGGTTTTAATAGGAAATCTTAATCGAGTATTACCAGGTAAAAACCAATATAATCAATTAAAACGTATTTAAATGGATTATAGAAATTAATATACTCTAATCATATTTAATAAGATGTATTGTAATACAAAATAATTTTGTTATTCTAAAATACATCCTATTAAATCCGATTAGGGTAGATTTATTTTTATAATCTATTCAAATATGTATTAATTGTTTATATGGGTTTTCATGTGGTAATACCTGACTAAAAATTCATATTAAGGGGGGGCCGTAGTCATCGACGAACGCTGACGGGTACCCAGCGCCACTCGTGGGGTAGCGGCCAAAATGAAAAAATGCTAACACGAATAAAAGCCTTCTTTACCGATAGACGTGCGCATACAAATTTTTGTGGAATTGATTCGAGGCGCCATCTGACGGTCAGATATGCATTTTCAAACGTTTATATGCATTTGTGCTCATTTCAAGATATGAAATTTTTTATATACATATATAATTTAGCTATAATCAAATTTATTTAAAATTTTATATGTATTTATTAAATTTTGAAATACATATTTATGTACATATTCTGATGAATATTTTATTTTTTATATACATACTTTTTAAATGCATTTATATAATATTCTATGGAATATTTCGCTTTTTATACACATTCTTTTGACATGCATTGTTATTTGTATGTACATTTATATAATATTCTGACGAATATTTTGTTTTTTATGCACATACTTTTAAAATGCATTTTTATTTTTATGTACATATCTTTTAAATGCATTTTTAATATTTTACACATTTTTATTATTATGTACATTTTATTTTATACATGTAATATTCTGATGAATATTTTGTTTTTTATGTACATACTTTTAAATGCATTTGTAACATTTTATGCATTTTTATTTGTATGTACATTTATCTAATATTCTACGGAATATTTTGTTTTTATATCCATTCTTTTCACATGCATTGTTATTTATAGATAGATAGATAGATAGATATACTTTTTATTCGTCAGAAGACAAAATCTTACAATTTCATGTACATGTAGTTGTATTTATAATTAAAAAAATGTCAGTCGGTTTAATATAATTGTTATCTTACTTTCACTTATTGCATATTTCTTATTAAAATAATAATTCACTTTATTAGTTCGTCAGTTTATAAAATCTAAATGCAATGAACTAGTCACAGTCAAATATCACATAAAACGCTTCGTCAAAAAAAATAATAATACATAGAATAAAAAATAAATACAATAAAGATAACATATAAATAAGAAAACATACACATACTTTGCTAAATCTTTGCGTACACTATCACGTCCAAACTTAAAACACACTCATTCATAACACTTTAACAATCACGCTAATAAATACATTCACACTTAATTAACACTAAAAATATTTAATAAATAAATAAATAAAATAATAAATAAATACGTCGAATACATAAATAAACAAGATAAATAATTAAATTAAATAAATAAATAAATAAATTTAAATAAATAAATAAGTTAAATAAATAAATAAATAAGTTTTAATAAATAAATAAATTAAATAAATAAGTTTTAATAAATAAATAAATTAAATAAATAAATAATTTAAATAAATAAAAAGCCTAAATATATAATCGACTCATTTTTTATCTCTGAACATACTCCTCACCATGTAATTGTTTAAGGTGCCTGCTAAACGCCGTTTTAAATTTACAAAAAGATGGCAGGCACCTCACACTGCTCGGGAGCGAATTCCAGAGGTGCGCACCTTGAACTCTGAATGAAAAAAGGCCCTTATCGGTGCGCGACCCCGGAACCGAGAGCTCTTTCATACCACCCCTACTTGAAGTCCTGGCCTGGTTTTTTTCAAAGAGGGCAGTAAGATACGGTGGCTGCCGCATGACAACCGCTTTGTAAAGCAGCAGCCCCATAAAATACTCCCTCCTCACCTTCAAATCTAACCAGTCCAGTTTTTTCCTGTAGGCGGTGATATGCTCATCCCGCCTAACACCACATATGTATCTCACACATGCATTCTGCAGACGTTGCAGTCGTGTCTGGAGCTCCCCTGACACATCAAGAAGAACCACTGAGCAATAATCTAAGTGAGGTAGTACCAGTGCACATGCCAGCTGCTTCCTCAGTATCTCTGTGGTGCTTGAACGGAAAAGTTTTAAGCTATACAGAGCCCTATTTACCTTTCTACTGACCGCATTCAGTTGCGGCTTCCATGTCAACCCTCCGTCCAACACCACGCCGAGGTTGGTGACTGTATCGACAAAGGGAACGTGTACGCCGGTCTGTATCTCAATGCCTTGCAAGTCGAGGCTCTGAACCTGTTTGATGTTGTGATCGGATCCAAAAATGATCGCCTTTGTCTTGCCGACATTGAGGCGCAGGCCAGCTGACGTTGCCCAGTTCGACACTGCTTGTGCTACAGCCGACATGCGACCGATACCATCACGAAGACCTTTCAGGGTCACTTGTGTGTAGGTTTGCAAGTCGTCAGCGTAAAGTATGTGTTCGACACCATCTAAGTCGAGTGCGTCTTGTAAGTCGTTTATGTACAGGCTGAAAAGCAGGGGTCCCAGGACTGAGCCCTGTGGAACGCCAAGATTGGTGGTTAGCCAACCTGAATCCCCGTTTGTGATTGTGACGACTTTCTGTCGTCTCCCCATGATATATGACTTAAGCCACAGGAGAACACTCCTGGAGAATCCCATGCGCATCAGCTTACGCAGCAGTTTAGTGTGTGAGATGGTGTCGAATGCTTTGCTAAAATCAAACATTAACAAAATAGTCAATAGTTTTTTGTTGTTGTCAATGCCTGATCTTATGTCCTCCGTCAGTTTCAGTAGTGCTGTCTGTGTACTGTGATTCTGTCGAAAACCAGTCTGCATCGGGTCCAAAGTATTATTTTCTCGTAAGAAGTTGGTTATTTGGTCGTGTACGATTTTTTCAAGGACCTTAGAAAGGAAACTCAGCAGGGCAATTGGTCGGAAATCTGACACCGTAGATGGGACAGGTTTCTTCTTCAAAGGCACCAACCGAGCTCCCCTCCAAGCTCCCGGAAAAATGCCACTGGACAGAGAGGAGTTAAAGATCTTAACAATATGATCTCCCACAAACGGAAGAGCCTTAGCCACTATACTTTGGGGAATGTCGTCTTCCCCTCTGGCTTGTGATGAGAAGTGGGCAACAGCCAGAACCACGTCCGAGAAGCTGACTTCTCGGAAAACAAAACCGTCATCACTGGCAGTGGTCAGGACGCTGTCAAGTTCTTCATCACCCTCATTTTGGGAGATCGACACCCCTGCAAAGTGGGCATTGAGCTCTTCCGGTGAGAAACCATGAAGCTCCTCTCTTGTCTTTGGCAGAAGGCCCAGAGCCTTGAGCTCTTTCCAGATATCTTTCTTATTATTAATCGCTTCAGAAATTTTATTTTGTAAAAATCTTTCCCTTGTTTCCTTCGTTCGTAATTCAGCCCCAGCTGCAAGGCCCTGATACTCCCGCCACAGTCTGTCGTCATTGGTCCTCGAATAGCGTCTTCGTACGGAGTCACGTTTTTTGTAAAGATGTATTAGTTCAGCATCAACCCATGGTGGATTTGTTTTCTTTTTCGGTATGAATTCTTTTATGTACATTTATATAATATTCTGACAAATATTTTATTTTTTATGTACATACTTTTAAAATGTAATTTTATGTTTATGTACATATTTTTTAAATGCCTTAGTAATACTTTATGCATTTTTATATGTATGTTTATATAAAAACCGCCCTCTGGATCGAGCTTTAAACTGAAAGTTCTCTATTATTTATTTATTGTTAAAGACCCTTTTGATATTCGATGATAATAACAGTTATAAGGAAGTTTTCCGCACGGATAAAATGTGGAGACCGGAGACACCGGAGTTATGAAGCGGAGAAGTACCACAGGTTGTCGTAACAAAATAAAAGTACGTGCAGGATAGCAAAGCGTTGCACGGAGGGACAGTGTTACACTCAGCGCACCCTGGACATCCATTCTGCTAGAAAGTCGGTCTTGCGTGAGCGCACCATTAGTCGCATGTTGTGTTTTCACAACCTAGCGCTTCCCTCTACCAAAGTCATGCATAGTATAGTGCTTTGTTAGTCCTGCTCAACGTGCTTAATGTTTGCTGGCCTTCTACTACATTGCTTCCAAACTTTTCGTTACTCTCCGTTTCCCACATTTTTTTCCATCAGCCTATTTTAGATAATATTAAGGGGGTAAAAGGGAGTCTATGCCTGCAAAAAATAGAAAAATGATTAGTGTTTATGCGTGATATAAACCAACGTAATTTTAGAAATGATTTTTATATTTGAAAATATACTTCCAATAAAATATTTGACTTCTTTTAAAGCTCTGTATCTTGCACATGACTCAAATTAGCAGTCCTTGAGAATAAATGTACCACTTTTACTCTAACATGAGTTTGCCGTAACTTTTCTCTGTAAGAAATGGTCTATGCAAGTTTATTCATCGATAATATTGTTTCAATTAAGGGTCTATATGGCTGAGACAATTACCATGTAAACAAATTTAAGATAGAGCTAAAGAGGTTATAAATTACTAAAAAAAATCAGATGATTTTATTACATTTTAATTAAATTTTTTAATAGTGTATAAAAAAATAGGTAGTTGCTGGCTTCTTATAAATTTTAGTGGTCATAGCCATAAAAACTACGTATTATTTTAAACAATAATCCCCATAAATATATTTGAATGGACAATTCCTTGGAAAGAAAACCCATGGAAGACACATGTAAGAGTAAAAGTGATGTATCGGTGCTGAAATAGTATAAATTGAATAATATGTACCAGATAAAGAGCTGTAAGAGAGACAATGTTTTAGTAGAAGTGTATTTTCAAATATAAAACTCATTTTTAAAAATTACCGGTTATTTACATCCTTTTACCCTGTTAATGATATTATAAATAAAACGTATTATTGTTTCAAAATGTTTTCAATAAACTAAATTTATATAATTAAGATGATTGAACAATTTTAACCGAATAGAAATCGTACTAAATAAATTTAGTCCTGTACTGCAATTGGCTACCTCCCCCCTTCCCTGCTAACAAAATGAATTATTCTACCTTCCCATTAAAAGGGGAAAAGCATATCTAAGCCTGCTAATAACAGAAAAGTGATTTATTTTAATATGTGACAGAGTTAGGTTATTCAAAAAATGAGTTCTAGGTTTGAAAATATACTTCTAATAAAACATTACTCCTGTTAGAGCTCTACATCGTAGACATAACTCAAATAAGCAGCGCTGGAATCTAAGTGAATCACTTTCACTCTTACATGAGTTTGCCGTACATTTTCTCTGTGAGGGATGGTCCAAACAAGATTATCCATCGATATTATTGTTTCAATCAAGGACCTACATGGCTGTGACGTTTAACATGTAAAAAAATTTCAGTACAAAGCTTATAAAGTTATAAGTTACTGATAAATCAAATGCTTTATAATAAATTTTAATACTATTTTTTAATATAGTGTAAAGAAATTAGGTAGTTGCTTGCTTTTTATAAATTTTAGTGGGCATAGCCATAAAAACTATTATTTTTAATAATAAACACCATAAACATACTTGTATAGACCATTCCTTGGAGAGAAAACCTACGGAAATCACATACAGGAGGGAAAGTGATATACCGAGGCAGAATTAGTGCTAATTGTACTATATAAAGAGCTGGAAGAGGGGAAAAATGTTGTAGTAGAAGTATATTTTAAAATAAGAAACTCATCATATAATATAACCTTCATTCTGTTACTTAGAAATAAACACTACTAATTTTTCCTTTTTGCAGGCATACACATCCTTTTCCCCCTTAATAAATGACAAATAAAACATATCGTTTCAAAATGTTTTATGTAAACTAAATTTAAATTTTTGATTCAGATGATTCAAGAATTTAATCCAAATAGAAACTGAACTAAATACATTTTTAGTTCCCTATATGAGCTTAAAACAAACTGTAATTGGCTACCTCCTCCCTAAATGAATAACTTTCACTTTAACATGAGTTTGCCGTACGTCTTCTGTGTAAAAGATGGTCCATACAAATTTATTCACCAATAATATTGTTTCAATCAAAAGTCTACATGGCTATGATGATAAGCACGTAAAAAAATTTCAGCACAGAGCTAAATAGGTTATAAATTACAGAAAAGATCAGATGATTTTATTTAATTTTAATTCAATTTTTTAAATATAATGTAAAAAAAGTAGGTAGTTGCTTGCGTTTTATAAATTTTAGTGGTCATAGCCATAGAAACTATTATTTTAAACAATAATCACCATAACTATATATTTGTATGGACCATGCCTTGGAGAGAAAACGTACAGAAAACACATGTAGGAAAGAAAGTGATGTACCAGGGCTGAACTAGTGCTAATTTCAATTATATATACAAGATAATGAACTGTAAGAGGAAAACAATGTTGTAGTCGAAGTATATTTTCAAATAAAAAAACTCATCATTATAATATAACCTTCATTCTGTTCAGGATGTCTACAAATCCTTCATTAGGAAATTCCAGGATTTTTCCTGGTTTTCCAGGGGAAAATGGTTAAATTTCCAAGATGAATTTAAAAAAATGGTGAACATAAATTGCATAAACTATAAATAAAAAATTGTACTTAAAATATAAAAAAAGCTTAAATAATAATAATATAATAAAATATATATCATAAACCCAACCCCAAACTAAGCATTTTCCAAAATAAAATTTCACACTATAAAACTGTAATCGGTAAGCCCTAAACCTAACTAGTCCAAGCTGGGATATTTGAAATATTAAAAATTAAAAAAATAATACCATAAAGTATAAACTTAAAAACCCCAAGCTGCACATTTTGCCATAATAAAGTTTTAAACGATAAGACAGTAAATTCTAAGTCATAAACCCAATGAATCCATACTGAGAAATCAATGATAATAATAATTTAAACGACGAAACCGTAATCTCTAAGGACTGAACCCAACCCCAAATCCAACTAGCCCAAACTGAGCATTTTCCATAGTAAAAATTAAAATAATAAAATGACAAGCCGAATAACCAAAAGTCCAACTACCAAATGCTGAGTATTTTGTCATATTATAAAGGACCCGCATTGAACCAATGAGCAATGAATACCACGAAAACTTTTGATCAGAAAGGCATAAATATAAAGTTTTTAGCTAATTTGACAGGGATCCATTTCCCATTGATTTTGTGCAAGGTCATTTAAATGGTGAAACAGTACACCCTTTATAAACCCTAAACACAACTACCCCGAGCTGAGTATTTTGGATTAAACATTTCTTTTTAAATATAACCATAAATCCAATACCCTAAACCATAAACCCTAGGCTTAGCTACAAGTATTTCAAAATGTTGTCAGTTGGGTTTATGACATATGATTTATGGTTTGAGCATTTAAAGTTTTATTATGGCAAAATGCTCAGCTTATGATAATTGAATTTAGGCTTTAGGACAACAATTATAATTACAACACTGATTTTGTATTAAAAGAAAAAAAAATATAAAATTTTATAACACATTTTGAAGCTCGACATTTGTAAGAACATTTTGGGACCAGGTAGAAATCAACAAAGTTATAACCATTCAAAGAAAATAATTAGCATTGCTTCTAATGCAGAACTGAATATTTAAATGCGTTTTTCTCGCATTTTACGAAAAAAAATGTATTTATGCACTGCTGCATAACTAAGGAGCCTCGAAATTTCCATGATCCGAGTAAAAATTCCAGGAGTTTTCCCTGATTGCCAAATATAAAATGGAATTCCAAGAGAATTCCCGGTTTTCCCGATTTTCGCGGACTGTAAAAACCCTTTATATGCTGCAAGTTTTACAGATTGCTCAGGTGCCCTGCCATTACGCAGAATTTAACAAGACCCTGAACTGCAATCCAAAGGTAAAAAACTCACGTTGGATATCCTCAGGTGTTTGTAAGGTTCATACTAGCTGGATATCTGTAGCACTGGTGTATCAACATCTAGAACAAATCAGTCAGCGTTACAGACCTTTTAGTGATTCCAATTGATAGTAATTCCAAGGTTTACAGCTACGACATCTATTTTGTGCTCTTGCATTTCCATTCTAATGGACAAACCTAAAAATAATATTTAGTAGAACATTAGTACCTTGCCACATATAAAAAACAGTTGGAGTTTTTCTTACCTAATTCAGAGAAATAAATTGGACATACAGGTCTGCTCAAGCTCAAATGTGCATCTGCCATAGGAAAAGTACACATAAATTAGAAAAAAAGAAAAATAGAGTAGTTAATTAGAACTCTCATACCTTGTTAAAACCTGCAGACTTGCTGTGGACACTTTGATGCAGTATTTCAGCATGGACTCTGTCTCACTTCCCAGTGGCAAAAATACATCTTTTATTGGGCATACCTAGAAAAACACTGGGATCACTCAATGAAATAATCAGCTTACGTACTACGAGTAGTTAACTGGTCCTACCTAGATATTAACAGTAGATTGTAGTTAAAGTAATGCTACGAGTATCTGTCACATAACAGGAGCTTCAACAGCAGAGTCATTGAGTGCTGGGCAAGCACAGCCAGTACTGTCAGTAGCTCCAAGAAGCATGCATATGCACGCAGGACTCCACTAGGGCCTCAGACACTACTCCTTACACACAATAGCAGCTTCGAGGATGCTTGGATAGCCAAAAGCCGTCACTAACAGTAGCGTCACCAAGTGTTGAGCAAATACAGCCAGCCCGACCACCAGCTCCAAGTAGCGTGCAAGGGAACACAGGCAGCAGAATCTTCGAACCGTGTGTGTGTATGTGACACAGCTGCAGGAACTGCGACGAGGGCTGGATACACAAAATTCACACTAATAGGAGTGTTGTCAAGAATGGAACAAGCACAGTCAGCATCATCATCAGCTCTGAGAGGCATACAAGAGTATGCAGAACATCAGTGAAACTATGGAGCCTTGTGTACATCTGCCACATAGCTGTGGCGGGGCCTTGAAATGATGCATGCGTTGTAGGCAGAAGCTTCAACTTGGTCTTGACAGATGCAGCTGGCACGAAAAGCAACTGCGAGATGCGTGCAGTGATACGCAGAACTGCAATGGGGCCTATGATGGTTTCGTATGTGCCTGCGACACGGCAGCAACAGCTTCACGTCTATATTCGTTGGCTTCACTGAGGGCTCGATAGCTAAGGTTACCACTAACAACAGCCTTGTCAAGAATTGAGCAGGCACAGCCAGCAGCTCCGAGCATCGTGTAAGGGAACAGAGGACACCAGAAGTACCGAAGCCAGCATCTATAGGAGCGTTGTCAAGGATTGGCATTACCACTACCAGCTGTCCCAGAGGCCCAGAAGGGCAGGCACGACACCACGCACACACACTGTTTTTGTTTACATGTCAATAGGATGCAAACCGCTGTAGCAGCAACAGGCCAACGAAGTCTCGCACTACTGCACAGAAAAACATTTTCTTCTAGAAAAGAACAATCCTCTTCATCACCATACTCGAAGCGGATCTCCGTCACAATTACATCCGTACACTGCCTCCCCGTACTTCGTTTACCTCTCTCTCCAACACCTGAGCAGACGACCGGCCGGCCGAAAATTAGATTGCGCTACGACCGTGATTTTACAGCAGAAAAACATATGTCGCCATCTACCGGTTTTCAGCGGAGCTAAACTCCAGTATCTTAATTTACAAAATGGCGTGTATCGAGAGCTAGTATCACCTGAAAATCCGTTTCACATTATTTTTCTTTCGTACTGCATGAAATCGTATGAAATTTTGTGAATATTCAAGAAATATACTTAGGAATAGTGCTCTGGTAAGATATTAGGGGAAAAGTGTATAGTTTTTATACTACGATCTAACATTTAACTTGGAAGGTCGATGGTAGTGCCACTGATTTGGCGTGGCGAAAATTCGTGTTATATATTTTATAATTTTTCTCATTTTCCGCAATTGTCTCACCAGAGCACTATTCCTTAGTGAATTTTGAGTGTCCAGCTCAAATTTCAAGGGATTTCATTGAGTAGAAGAGAAGAATAGCGTAAGACGGTGAATTGGCTGATCTGTCGATCAAACAGAGCAGTACGGCCTCCCTTAATTCTCTTACATATAAACACTACTCATTTTCCTTTTTGGCAGGCGTACACATCCTTTTGCCACTTAAAAAAGGATAAATAAAGCATCTTATTGTTTTAAAATGTTTTAGATAAACTAAATGTATATTATTAGGATGATTCAACAATTTAAACCAAATAGAAAACGAACTAAATAAATTTTATCCTTTATGAGCTTAAACTAAACTGCAATTGGCTAACCCCTCATGACAACAAAATTAATTATTCGACCTTCCTATTAATGAGGGAAACTGTATCTACGCCTACCAAATAGAGAAAAATGATTAGTTTTTATATGTGACAGATTGAGGGAATTAAAAAAATTAGTTGTATGTTTGAAAATATACATCTAATAAAAGATTTTACTCCTATTAGAACTGTACATATTGGAGGCATAGTGCGCTTCTTACACATAACAATTATACACGTAATTATTGTGCACAATTTAGCATTGGTCAAATATATCTATATATAATTTGACCAATGCTAAATTGTGTACAATAATTACGTGTACAATTCTTATGTGTAAGAAACGCACTATGCCATATTGGACATGACTCATATTAGCAGTGCTTGAACCTAAATGAATCACTTTCACTCTTACATGAGTTTGCCGTACATTTTCTCTGTAAGAGATAGTCCATACAAGTTAATCTATCGAGAATATTGTTTCAATCAAGGGTCTAGATGGCTGTGCCGATTAGCATGTAACAAAATATCAGCACAAAAATTAAAATGTTATAAGTTACTGATAAATGAAATGATTTATATTAAATTTTAATTCAATTTTGAAATATAGTGTAAACAAAAAGTAGGTAGTTGCTTTGCTTATTTTTATAAATTTTAGTGACCATAGCTTTAAAAACTATTATTTTAAACAATAATTCTCTTAAATATACTTGAAAACCTACCTAAAACTCCTACTCATGTAGGAGTGAAAGTGCAAACCCACTGTTCATTTGAATTATGTAGCAGATATAGAGCTGTTAGAGGAAAAAAATGTTTTAGTACAAGTATATTTACAAACAAAAAACTCATATTTAAAATTACGTTAATTCTGTTACATATAAACACTACTCATTTTACCCTTTGGCAGGCATACACATCCTTTTCCAACTTAAAAAATGATAAATAAAACATTAGAGCTTAAAAAGACCTTTGAAAATTGCCTCTTCCTTGATGCGTGCAGCACACACACACAAACATACACACAGATATATGCACAGCTGGGTGCTGGTCCAGGCTTTTTCCTTCACTCACTTTTCAGCGTACAATTGAGAACTCCATAGACTCCAATGGCATCTTCGTCGTTACATTGCAAAATTAGCCGCACCACCACCACCAGTATTGGTGCTAGCTGAGGCACAACGTGGAGTATGATTACTTTTGTTTCACTGCATGCATTAGAGTGGCCTCCGGCATTCTCTTCCATCTCCATTATCAGTAATCTATCTGAAATTTCAACTCAACAGAATATTTAGAATCCTGCTGAATATGAGATGGTAGTTAGAGTTTCTCTTACCTGATTGAGAGCACTAAGGAGCAGATGCTGGTCCACCTAGGCTGGAATGGGTGCAGTCCTGGACACTCAAGAATCCTACTGCATCTGCAGACTTGCTGATCTAGATGATGATCAGTCCGATGCAGCATTATAATTTGGTTTCGGTTATCCTCCCAGTCGCAACTACTACCACACCGTTCATGAACATATCTGGAAACGATTGACTTAATAAAACTATCAGGCTAAGTATTAGTAACCTGGTCTTACTTAGATATCAACAATGGAACAGTTAAACTACCACGAAGACTATTCTAAGTAGCAATGACAAGCCAACCTAACCTCCATGTAACCTACGCATTTATCCTCCGTTGCAAGTACACGTTTTTCTGGACAGCGACACTTGTCCTCGTCTCGATACTCGTCGCATATTTCCTTGTAATCACTCACGTACACTATCTCGTCGTACTTTCTTTTCCTTATCCCTTTCTGATACCTAGCAGACGACCGTCCGAAGCCGACGATCAAAACAATGTTAAGCCGCTCGTGAGCGCAAAAACCTGTTGTAGCCTGTCGCGCAGTCGCAGGGGCGCGAAATATCGAAATTCAAATGTTGATCACGGCGCGACACGTCATGACCCCACGTGATCGAACGCTGGGAGTACAAAATTCAAAATTGCGTTGATTGATGTTTATTAATATAAAATGAGCGCAATTATTTCTGACTATTAAAAAATATTCCAACAATACCTCTTTTTCTAAGCTACCTAATTAATATTAAGCACACTTAATTCGATACCTAAAAATATTGTTTATTTATGATCAAAGCATGAGCAGTCAAAAACTGTTACCGTATAATTGCTATTAAATTAGCTAGGATATGATTTAATCGCAGTTGAATAATGGTAAAATATACTGACGATGTTAGTATTCAATATTGTATAGATAATATATTTTTTAAATAGCGAATTTGCTTGAATAGCCCATTTTATTTATTCTGTTTAGGTAAAATCGTAAGTATTTTTACAATTTTATTGTTTTTATTGATAATTTGTAAAAATAACATTACAAAATGTAAGTATCTATCATATGCAATAATTTTCTTGCTTATGTTATTAAATTAAAAATCTAAGATGGTTATTTTAAAAAAATATTTATGTAAAAAGTGTAGCGAAGTAAAAATGTTCTTACATATATTTAAGTCAATAAAATAAGCAGGAAAATAATTACATATGATATACTTTTACATTTTGTGATGTTATTATTACAAATTATCAATAAAACTAATAAAATTGTAAAAATACGTTACGATTTAACCTATAATAATGGATAAAATTGACTGTTATATTATTAAAAATTATTAAAAAAATTTATTATTTATACTATATTGAATACTATACTCGTTAGTATATTTCACCAGTATTCAAATACGATTAAGTCATATCCGAGCTAATTTAATCGCAATTATACGGTAACAGTTTTTGACCGCTCATGCTTTAATCATAAATAAAGAATATTTTTAGGTAGCGAATCAAGTATGCTTAGCATTCATTAGGTAGTTTAGTAAAAAATGTATTATTGCCATATTTTTTGATACTCAGAAATGATTGCGCTAATTTTATATTAATATAAAGAAATCAGCGCAATTTTGAATGTTGTACTCCCAGCGTTCGATCACGTGGGGTCGTGACGTCAGACGTGAAAAAGCCTCTTCCAGTAAATATTTAATATGCAGATGATACAATAGCTATAATGCGTACAGGTATTAAAATACCTCTGCAAAGTTCACTTGAAATTCTACCTCAGATACGCAATAAAGAACATAAACAATAAAGTATTGTCAGGGTGAATTATTCGCGAGTGTATTCTGTTATGTCTGGAGAATCCTAATAGATTTCGGAACGCTCCGAAATGTATAACTGGAAAATGAAAACGGGACGATCCGAAATAAACATGTGAATACCGTCGTCAGTGATTCGCGATTGTGTGGCACTGACGCACGCACATGGCCATTGGTACGGCACTATATCTATATTATATAAACAAAGATGCATCCGAGGACGGATTAGCAAGGCTATAGCAGCCCTTACGATGAAAGCGACATAACTATTTCTCAATACAATAGATTTTACAATTTCATACACAGTGAATAATATGTAAGTTGTTTAGTTGTATTCTATTGTAGTCTCATTAATATTTTGTAAATATTTGATCAAATTTACAATGTTAATGTACTGGTTTAAGTAAATAGTATCATCTCCATCATGTATTATACATTTTAAATACATTAAACGTACTTAGAAATGATGTGTATTTTATATATAATAAAATTATATATAAAATATTTATGCATAATTTTTTTTATATATTTTTTTTATATATAAATTTATGTACAATTGTAAAGATACATAATTATATATGGTTTATCAGTGGGTTCCCGGAGAGGCAGTTGAGTGCACTTTTCATGTTTTTGAAATATTGGTTTAGTTTTTAATTTCTATTTAAGCATTATGTTAAAATATCTCGTAAATTGTAGATATGGTCACTTATTTTTACACTTACATGATATTTTGCATTTTTATCTAAAAATATATACTATTTTTACTATTTTTCAACAAAACGGACTTAAGTCATTTTTTCGGCAACACACAGATATACAGTTACATTTGGGTTTTGAATATATATAATCGCATATATCTATATGTATAATCATACATAATTACGTTTAAACATAAACAATTTTATGTATGGTTTATTTAATCATATTATTATATATAATTATATATAAAATTTCATTTTTACTCGGGTTTTTTAATAAAATGTAAAAAACAAAATAAAACTAAAATACAAAGTTTTTAGTTTTCAAGCTAATCAGAATGAATTTACAGAGACTCGATAAGTCCAAACTAAAGCTCTTTTTCCACTGATCATTTCATATAAAACAGACTCTATTGTTGTTTTGAATATCAGAATAAGTATATGGTATGAGGAAATTATCCGGCCCCTTATCGTTCCACGTCTTTACGACATTCTTTCCAAAAATGTAATTTGCGATTTATCGCATTTTTAATGCGAAATTCGTTTACTTAACATTTATGTTATGTATAAATCATCCGATCATTTCCGTTCTTTTGCAAATTTTGAACAGCAGCTCCAAGCGCAAATGTTTTAGTACAAGTATATTTTCAAATAAAAAACTAATTATTTAATATAACCTTAATTCTGTTACATATAAATAAACCCTATTAATTTTCCCTTTTTACAGGCATAGACATTCGTTAACCTGATAATATATGACAAGTAACACATATTATTGTTCCAAAATGTTTGAGGTAAACTACATTTATATTATAGATTAAGATGATTTAACAATTTAAACTAAATAGAAACCGTACTAAATACATGTAGTCCTTTATGAGCTTAAGAAAACTGTAATTAGTTACTCTGATGCCAACCAAATGAATTATTCGACCATCCTAATAAGGGGGTAAAAGTGTGTCAATATTTGCACAAAAGAGAAAAATGATTAGTTTTTAGATGTGACAGACTTGAGGGAATTCAAAAAATTAGTTGTATGTTTAAAAATATACATCTAATAAAAGATTTTAGTCCTGTTAGAGCTCTACATCTTGGACATGACTTAAATTAGCAGTGCGTGAACCTAAATGAATTACTATCATACAACTTTATCCATTGATAATATTGTTTCACTTAAGGGTCTACATGGCTGAGACCATTAACATGTAAACAAATTTAAGCGCAAATCTAAAAATGATATAAATTGCTGAAAAAGTCAGATGATTTTATGAAATTTAATTCAATTTTTTAATATAGTATAACAAAATTAGGTAGTTCCTTGTGTTTTATAAAGTGTAGTAGTCATAGTCATACAAACTATTATTTTAAACAATATTCCCCATAAATATACTTGTATGGACCATTCCTTGGAGAGAAAACCTACGGAAAACACGTAGGAGGGAAAGTGATGTATCGGGGCTAAACTATATATACTGTTAATTTGAACTATGTATAAGATGAAGAGCTGTTAGAGGTAAAAAATGTTTTACTAGAAGTATATTTTCAAATAAAAAACACGTTTTTTAATATAACCTTAATTATGTTACATACCGACGTTCCTTGCGAAGACTAGCACATTTCAGGTTTCTCGAAAAATACTAGTTCTTGTCAGGAAGCTTCTACAAAAATGAACTATTTTCAGAATTTCAGACAAAAACTATAATTTTCTTAGAGGATCTAAGAGAGTGTTAGAATTAATCAGAAAATCTACAAAGTGCTAGTTTTTTATAAGAGGCCTCTGAAAAGAACTAAGTGTTTTTCGAGAAATCTGAAATAGGCTAGTCTTCGTAAGGGACGTCGATATAAACCCTACTAATTTCCCCTTCTTGCAGGCATACACATCCTTTCACCCTCTTAATAAATGACAAATAAAACATATTGATGTTTCAAAATGTTTCAGGTAAAATTAATTTATATTCATGCATTGATGTAAATACTGAAGAATGTAATAAGTAATAAAACTTGTATAGGTTATTTATGAACATGAAATATACCTCCTCTAAAAATTTCAGATCACATTGTATAATAAATTTTAAAGAAAAATTACTTTAAAATTAGTACTTGAAACTGTAATTGGCTACCCTTACGCTAACCAAATGAATGTTTAGACCTTTGCATTAAAGGGGTGTATATGCCTACAGGGAAGAGAAACATTGGTAGTATTTACATGTGACAGACTTACGTAATTAAAAAAATTAGTTTTATATTTGAAACTATACTTTGGGAATTACAAATTTATAAATTGTACGCAATTGAAATTAGCAGTTGCTCAGTCGCGATACATCACTTTCACTCCTACAAAAGTTTTCCAGAGATTTCCTCTGCAAGGACTGGTCCACACAAGCATATTTATGGGTGATATTGGCTGTAAGCACTAAAATTTATGAAATTCTAGCAACTACTTAAATTTTATTTATACTATATTACAAAATTGAATTAAATTTTAATAAAATCATCTGATTTTTTCAGTAGCATGCAGTCTGCAAACTTCCCTCTAACCTAAATTATACACCTTGATATTACCATAATTCTCTAATTCAAAGTACTGCATATCGTTAAACTATACCTCATTATTACATAATAGAGCTAGCACTCTAGATGCCATACCCTCAAATAGCTGAAGCAGACAATCCAGTAGCAATCTCCTTTGTGATAGCGTCTTAGCTTTGTTGAAACTGGGATGCCCTAGTAACTCTCTCTTGTAAACCTGAAATTACAACAAAATATTCTGTATCCTGCTGAATATAAAGTAAATAGATAGTTGGAAGTTCTCTTACCTCACTGAAAGCACTCAGGAGCACAAATGGGTCCATCGAGGTAAAAAAAGTTAAATTCTGGACACTCCAAAGTTCCACAGCATGTGCCCTATAAATAGTACATGTGAATTAGAGAAATGACACATAGAATAGTCAATTAGAACTCTCTTACCTTATGGAGATCTACAGACTTATTGTTGAATCTTTGATGCAGTATCGCCGTCTGGTTTATGGCTCGCCTAACAGTCGCAATTAACATACCCCTCATGAATATATCTGGAAAAATATTAGCCTAGGTACTAGTAGCCTGGTCTCACTTAGCTATCGTACCCCCAGAAAGATAGTATGACAATAGTATCGTAAATTCTTCATGAAGTGAACATTTTTTACTTGAATTTTATCATTGCTTTATAGTTTATCAACCTTTTTAAACCAATTTTTTGAAGGATAAAAAATACTTTTATTTTCGTATGAACGATTTCATCTACAATAATCAAGTTAAACAAATGCCGAGTCATAGTTTTGTTCTGGAGGTGCGATATTAACAAGGGAACAGTGAAAGCACCAACAAGATTTAAGCAAGTATACAAGTTAACCTTACCTCCACGGAACCTACGTACTTTTTCGTTGCAAGTACACTTTCTTTTGGATATAAACACTCGTCCTCGTCTTCATACTCGTCGCAGATCTTTGTAGAAAACACGCCCGGGCACTACGTTGTTATACTTTCGTGTCCATTAAGGGGATGTCGAAGTCTCGCCAGTCTGCTCGCGAGCGGCTTTGCCCGCGATCGGCTAGCATCGCTAGACATTATTTCCTCCGCGACGTCGGCTCGCTCGCACTTTTCCCGTCGACCGCCGTGCCGCTCTCCTTTTCCCTCTCGCTACGCCAATAGGTTATCGATGCCCGCGCCACCTACTCCTCACCAGTCACCGATCGTCGTTCGCTCGGCCGTTCGCGCTCGCTTCTCGCACCACACCGCCCGTTCACGCGCCGACCACCCGTGATCCGGCAACGCCGCGCTTTCTCCCCTCTAAAGGTGAGCTCTGTTGGCCAACTTAAATACTCTCCCCTGACAACCCCTAAGGAGATAAAATTTATTTTTTTATACAACTAGATTAAGATTTTCAAGACGAATCCATTGATATATATTTGTATGTAGTGTTTTCGAATCATCCTGTCCCTGTATATGTGTCACGTAGCACACAAAGAAAGAAAATTGTGACAGATAGGTATATGGCGATATATTTTCAAATTGCTGAGCTTTATAGGATTTATTTAAGGTCTGCAGATTTTTTATTTACACTATTTTTTATTAAAAAAGGCTAAGTTTGGGTTTAGAATATATTATGGTTTAATATATGTAAATATGGAATTTCATATTCATACTTGCTGCCCCTGTTGAGAGTATACATGTCTGGCTAGATCAATGATTACTTATTAATTAGTATAATTAATGCAATGCAATGATCATGTGCAATTAATAAGAAAGAGCGAGGTTTTGTTTATGTACATTATTGGATAGAATTGTATACGCTAAATATTTTGTAATGTAAGTCTTGAAAAAATTGTACAAAAATTATACTTTTAAAATATCCTGTTTACAGAAATGTGTAAGGCTTTCATTACAAGATAGTGCTAGACTCTATTAGGTATGTGTATATCTAGACAGAGCATAATTATACATCTGTTACAGACATTGTAGTTTATACTGTACAAAATAAAAACCAAAATTAGTACAATCCTTCTTATCATTTCAAATATTTTTCTGCAAAATAAATGTTTTATCTTTTAATTTTAAACTACTTCATAAAATAATTATTAAGAATACCGTGTAATTGCAATAAATTTTAAATATTTTACTTGTTTTAAAAACTTTCATTGCTCTAATCTGATGTTTCTTGGGACTGATACATAAACTATTTATTTTTAAAAAAAATTACAAGAAATAAAATTAAAGTACAAACTTCTTACTTTTCAAGCTTATGCGAATGAATTGATAGACACTGGGAAAGCCCGAAATTAAAACTTATTCAAGTCTGCGAAAAACGACACGACGTCGCGGTCTCGTGCCTGAGTTCTTGACGGGCTGTGAACAGCGTTGGACCTCCAAAGATTCACAAAGTCCAAACGCTACGTTCAGGTCATTGACTATACTATTATAGTCTAATAGTTATAGTCAAGAACCTGAACATAGCGTTTGGACTTTCTGAATCGTTCGAGGCTCGACGCTGGCTGTTAAGCCTATAGCTACAATCCGGTTGATACCTACACTCCCCACAGTGGCGCTGGAATTGCTGTGTTGGACGCTCGTGTTGACGATGTCACGTGACATAAATTCAAAAAGCAACCTAGAATGTTACTGTTTTCAATGCTTTATAAATAAATAAAACCGACAAAAAAATAAAACATGAAACTACGATTTACTTTTTCATGTTACTTCATGTATTCCAAATGTTAAAACAATGGAATTAAGAAGGTTGTATGCATAGATATATATCATAAAAAACAATCATTTTTTATTACAATTTAGTCTCAATATTTTTATATATAAAGAAACTGGTTAAAAAACTTATGATATCAGATAAGACCTGATAAAACCGGGTTCAAATTCTAGACAAGAATGACTTTTTGATCTCATCCTGTTTTATCAGCACGTATCCGGAAATAACCAAGTTTGTATTGATTTGGACATAACCATATGAAATAGGTTTCAAAATCCGGATAAAATCGGATAAGATCATATAGGTTTATTTTACAATCCGGTCCATACCATCCGTACCAGCGCGGGAAGAGGGGCGCTCATGGGGCTTAAAAAGGTAAATTATTTCTAATTTAGAGCCAAAAAAATGTTATCTTTACGACTGAATACATTATGCGACTTCGCAAAAGTAACTCCAGCGTCAAGAAATATCATCGAAGGGCAGAGGGTTAATAATTCAGGCATGATAATAATGTGTGACGCGAACACAAATACCAAAGAGAGTAAATGTCTATTTTTAGTTGAAAAATATTTTAATCAACTGATTATATTTACATTAACTAATATACATTACATATTTTTGGATTCAAAACTCGATATTAATACTATTTTATTCGATCGCCGGAGAAACGGCTTAAGTTTTTCGGAGATTGTTAATTCCTAATATTAATAATATTTATTGAATTAATGATTCAATAGTAAAAACTCATTAGTAAACAATATGCCTTTTTATTAGAAACAGAAAAAATTATTATTATTATACTTTTAACAACTGATAATTCGTAATTAAATATTAAAATTCATTTTATATACATTTTTTATAAACCGTTCGCAAACATTATTTATTTCGTAGATTATTAACACTTTCGCTGTTGACAATGTATAAGCATTTTCTTTTCCACGGTGCTGCAGAATTTTTACCTTCATTTTGTATTGTAATTTTAATTACTGCTTATTACAATTACAATGAATTCAAATGCAATATAAGTCGGTACTTTTGTTTTATTTAAGTCCCTAAATTAAGAAAACCGTTGCTCAAACTTATAAGTGTATATTTTTATGATATAAATACCATGAAAATGGTTAATTTTATGAAATATTTATGAGCCATATAAATGTGTGTAATACTGCAGATTCCCCGACTACTGCAAAGATTTGTAAAATGAATTATATATACCTTTTCGACACAGTATGCGTAAAGTTGCACCTTACCCAGTTCATAAATTCTTAAAGTTACAATTTCAAACCTGCTGTATCAAAAAATAATGTTCGACACTGTTGGGTACGTTGTTTTTTAGCGCATGTGACTTTTCTCACTCGTTTTGCTCGTGCGAAAAACGCCCCCTGCGCTAAAAAACCAACGTACCCAACAGTGTCGAAAAGTACTGATCTAACTATATGTCGTGTAGCACCAGAAAAAAAATTCATGAGCTATTTTTGGCACGTAGCATAGCGAAAGTTAAGATTAACATGATTGAACTGAATAACAAGTTTTTCAGTTATGCACTTTCTATGAATCTGCTAATTACAAAATTTTAAAGTTCACTCTTGGGTTTCTCCTTATTTGTCAGAACGAAGATCATCCTCTAGTCAGCATAGGGCGTGTGAGTTCTAATAATTTATTGGATGTGTGCTATAAATATATATCTATCTGTAAGCAAAATACAATAGATTTAATAATTTTAAAATATAAAAAATATATAGACGGGTATGAGAACTATTATAATGACAGTAGAATAAATCAAAATGATGGAGTAATTGTTTTTGTTAATTGGAATATAATACAAAAAACGAAAGTTGTTGAATCTGGAAGGATTAGAATTATAAATACTCATATTACATTACATGACAATAGTAGTATGGAATTTTCTACTATGTACAGATCTCATCACATACCTAAGATTGAGATCATTCTAGATTTAAACAATTTCTTGAATAAAAAGAGAAACATTAAAAATTACGTAGTTATAGGAGATTTTAATATTGATTTATTAGTCTGATAATATTAGTCAAGAATTTCTCTGCAACTTCTTAGACAAAGGATATTTTCTTAGCTTTGTAGGCATTACAAGACCACATATAGGAAACTGTAAAGGATCTTGTATTGATAATATTTTCTATGAACATAGAACAACTGTTTATATTTGAAGCACTAAAGTACCATTACTCAGACCTAAAAAACCAATATCTCACATCATCTAGTATAACTAGGAAAAAAAACTTAATTATACCTAAAAATAAGAAAAGCGTTAGCGACAAAAATAGTTATAAAAAAGCAATTATGACTTTTAACAATTTACCAAATGAGTTTAAAACTTTAGATATAGATAGAATTTCTTATAAAATATTGTTCAAATATTGGATAAGATGTAATTAAAAATCACTGTGATACATTATTATTGTTTGTATATAGTATATAATATATCAATTTATATAATTATACGAATAATGCTTATAGTAAACTTAAAAAGTTATATACTGTGATACATTATTATTGTTTGTATATAGTATATAATATATCAATTTATATAATTATACGAATAATGTTTATAGTAAACTTAAAAAGTTATATGCATAGGTTTAAGTTAGTGTTAAGTTTTGCATTTTACTTACTGATCATGATAAACAATACTTATATACATAGGACCAAGTCTGTGAAACCACATCTGTTTGGCAGAAATGAATAATCTTCGACGATTCTGAAAAAAAGAACATGTATGGAGAAACAAAGTAACTGTTCTATATTTTCATTATTAACAAGCTAAGGTAATCGTTTTGATTTTTAAAATATATTGGATTAAATGTATCTAATTATATATATTAATACATTATTGTATAGATAAACAAATGGATACCAATAAAATTTTTCTTTATTACAATAGTTGTTCAATCTAAAACATACTTAAGTAATGCATTAAGAAAATCACAACGATTACTTTACTAAAAAACAATAGTTATATTTTAAAGAGTAACTTATCTGAGGCAAAAGTGAATTTCTTCAGCAGAAAAGTTATTGATGCACAAAGCTCACATTAATAGCAGTGTTGCCAAGGATCAAACAAGTACAGTCAGCATCAACAGCAGCTCTGAGAGGCATACAAGGGCATGGAACTGTGTGTGTCCGGTACAAAGCTGCAGGAGCTTCGACGAGAGCTTGATAGATATATTCCACACTGACATAAGTCATTGTCGAAGGTTGGGCAGACACAGCCAAATACCATTAGCAACATTCTTGAGGATTAGGCAAGAACAGCAAGTTCCACTAGCAGCTTCAAGAGGTATACAAGGACACGCAGGACACCTGTAGGGCCTTGAAACGCTGTGTTTGTGTCATAAGGCAGCAGCAGCTTCAACAGGGTCCGGACAGATGCAGCTGGCATGTAAAGCAGCTGTGAGAGACATGCAGTGCTACGCAGAACTGCAGCTTCAGGACAGCAGCAACAGCAACATCAACTTCGACAAGGGTTTTGTAGCTGAAGCCACCACTAACAGCAGCCTTGCCAAGAATTGGGCACGCACAGCACTATCAGCAGCTCTGAGCGGTGTGCGAGGAAACACACAACACCAGCAGAACCCTTGAACCTTGTGTGTGTCTGTCAAACATCTGCAGGAACTACGACAAGGGCTGAATAGACCAAGCACAACCACTCTCAACCAGTAGCTCTGTCAGGCATACAAGGATACAGAGAACATCAGTGAGGTCATGAAACATTTAGTATGTCTGCCACACAGCTGCAGAAGCCACATACACCCGACACAGTCAGCACTATCAACACTACCAGCAGAACATCAAGGAAGCCTTAGAATACTGTGGGTGTCTCTCACATTGGAAAGTGGTAGTGGTTTTGACGCAGGCTGGATACACTTGGGCAGACACAGTAAGCACCACCACCAGCTATAAGAGGCTTATAAATGCAGGCAGGACACCATCGGAGCCTTTGATTGCTGTGTGTATCCGTGATACAGCAGCAGCTGCTTCAACAATGTCTAGACATAAACAGGCAGCCGCCAGCCAGCACCAATAGCAGCGTCGTCGAGTGTTGGGCAGACACGACCAGCAACTCTGAGAGGCGTAGAAGGACACGCAGGACACTACGTACGCACGGCCTAAGCAGACGGCAGACGGCCGGACCGGGCGTCGGGCGGCCGGCCGAAACGCCCGAAAGTTCGACCGCCGTATAAGGTGATTTTACAGCACAAGAAGAAACGTATGTCGCCATCTACCGCTTTTCAGCGAAGCTAAATATCAATATTTAAATTTCCAAAATGGCGTCTATCCAGAGCTTGTGTCACCTGAAAATCCGTTTCACGCTATTTTTCTTTCGTACTGCATAAACTAAACTGAAATTTTGTAAAAATTCCAGAAATATATTTAGGAATAGTGCTCTGGTGAGATATGCGGGGAAAAGTGTATAGTTTTTGTGCTACGATCTAATGTCTAACTTGAAAGGCCGATTGTAGCGCCATTGATTTGGTCGTGGCAAAAATTCGACTTATAAATTTAATAATTTTTGTCATTTTCTGCAATTTTCTCACCAGAGCACTATTCCTTAGTGAATTTTGCGTGTCTGGCTCAAATTTCAAGCGATTTCATTGAGTAGAAGAGAAAAATAGCGTGAAATGGTGAATTGGCGGATCTGTCGGTCAAACAGAGCAGTACGGCCCCCCCCCCCTTAAAACCTATTATACTTTAAATTAGTTTTAATTAGACATTTTTAGCAGGGATTCCATGCTTTTTTTATTCGTGTATACATAATCACATTTCTTATTGAATTTCAAAAACATAAATTATATTGATCATATTTAAATATAAATATATTAATAAACAATATTTTATTTACGGACATATATATTTAGTAAATAGACAACATAAAAACCATAAATAAAATTATATCTTTCTTATAGACAAATAAAATTGTAAAAAATTATCTTTTTACTCTTGTTGCACAAAAATTAAGAAAAAAATATATGCATATGTATATATAAATATATATAATCAAATAACTATTAATTCTCTTTTAATCGTGTACCCGGATAATAGTTCTTTAAGAATTAATAATTATTTTATGAAACTCAATAAGAAATGTGATTATCGCCACAACAACATTTCTTACCGAGTTTCATAACATACAAATTATAAATATATATATATATATATATATATATATATATATATATATATATATATATATATATATATATATCATATTTTAGTACTATTATGAATATTTATCAATTATTGAAATTTTATTACATAAGTTTAACGGATATTGATTTCGTTAGTCGTTACGACTAAAGAAATCAATGTGCAAAAAAAATTTTTTATGTATAGATTATAATTAACTTCGATAAAGCGCAATTCGGATAAGATAAAAATAAAGACGTACATAACCTCAAATCGCTGGAATTGTAACAAATACTTTCGGCTCAGGCTCTAGCCCACTACAAATGCACCTCAGACCAAAAAATTTGTACTTCATTAACACATCTATACCCCCATACGTCTCCGAGCGATTTGCGATAAAGTGCAATCCGGTCGAAATAAAAATAAAGACGTACATAACCTCAAATCGCTGGAATTGCAACAAAGACTTCCGCTCAGGCTTTAGCTCACTACAAATGCACCTCAGCCGGCCAAAAATTTGTACTTCATCCACTCATCTATACCCCCATACATCTCCAAGCGATTTGCGATAAAGTGCAATCCGGTTGACATAAAAATAAAGACGTATATAACTTCAAATCGACAGAATTGTAAGAGAGACTTTCAACTCAGGCTTTAGCCCGCTACGAATGCACCTCAGTCGGCCAAAAAATTTGTGCTTCATCTATACCTCCATACGTCTCCGAGCGATTTGCGATAAGGTGCAATTCGGACAAGATAAAAATAAAGACGTACATAAACTCAAATCGCTGGAATTGTAACAAATACTTTCGGCTCAGGCTTTAGCCCACTAAAAATGCACCTTAGTCGGCCAAAAAATTTGTACTTAATCGACTCATCGATACCCCCATACGACTCCGAGCGATTTGCGATAAAGTACAATCCGGTGGAGATATAAATAAAGACGTACATAACCTCAATTTGCTGTAATTGTAACAAAAACTTTTGGCTCAGGCTTTAGCCCACTAAAAATACACCTCAGTCTGCCAAATAATTTGTGCTTTATACACTCATCTATACCCCCATACGTCTTCGAGCGATTTAGGATAAATTGCAATACGGTGGAGATAAAAATAAAGACGTACATAACCTCAAATTGCTGTAATCCTAAGATCGACATTCGACTCAGGCTTTAGCCAACTACAAATGCACCTTAGTCGCCCAAAAAATGTGTACTTCATCCACTCATCTATACCCCCATATATCTCCGAACGATTTGCGATAAAGTGTAGTCCGGTCGACATAAAAATAAAGACGTACATACCCTCAAATCGCTGAAATTGTAATAAAGACTTTCGGCTTAGGCTTTAGCGCACTAAAAATGCACCTTAGTCAGACAAAAATATGTGCTTCATCCACTTATCTATACCTCCATACGTCTCCGAGCGATTTCCGATAAAGTGCAATCCGGTCGAGATAAAAATGAAGACGTACATAACCTCAAATCGATAGAATTGTAAAAGAGACTTTCTACTCAGGCTTTAGCCCACTACGAATGCATCTTAGTGGGCCAAAAAATTTGTGCTTCACCCACTCATCTACACCCCCATACGTCTCCGAGCGATTTACGATAAAGTGCAATCCGGCTTTAGCCCACTACAAATGCAACTCAGTTGGCCAAAAAATTTGTGCTTCAGCTATACCTCCATACGTCTCCGAGCGATTTGCGATAAGGTGCAATTCGGACAAGATAAAAATAAAGAAGAGCTCTGGTGTCCAGGAGATCTTCCTCTTGTCCCGCTTTTTTGCGTTCCTCATGAGGCTTGTGAGCGGAACTTGTGTGCGTGCTGCATGGGGAAGATGTGTCCGGAAGTAGTTTACCATGCCTAAGAAGCGCTTTAGGTCCATTATGGTTTCTGGCTTCGTGTAGCTTGCGATGGTGTCGACTTTCTTCGGAGGCGGTCGGAATCCGTTGGAGCTGAGAAGGTGTCCCAAGAAGTTTACTTCTTGCCTGGCGAACTGGCATTTTTCCCAGTTGATGCGTAAACCATTCTTGAGGAGAATGTCGAAAACGATTTTGAGGTGTCGTAGGTGTTCCTCCAGGTTTCTTGAGGCGATGATCAGGTCATCGGTGTAAACCTTTACAAAGTCGAGGTGTCCCAAGAGGCTATTCATGTAGCGTTGGAAGGTTTGGGTTGCGTTTCTTAGACCCAGCGGCATGCCTATGAATTCAAATAGGCCAAAAGGCGTGGTTATCGCCGTTTTTGCTATATCTTCTGGTGCCACTGGTATCTGGAAGTACGCTCGATTAAGATCTAGAGCGGAGAAGATGGTGTTTCCGTGAAGTTGGAGGAAAAGATCTTCAACTCTAGGAATTGGATATCGGTCGGGCACGGTCTGTGCATTGAGGTTGCGATAATCTCCTGTTGGCCGCCATTTGCCCTTTTTGTTCTTCGTCATGTGAAGAGGGCTTGCGTATGGGCTGTTGGAAGGGCGAATGATGCCATGGTAGAGCAGTAGCTTAAATTCGTCCTTGGCTGCTTTTAGCCTCTCTCCCATTAGACGGCGCGGCCGTGCATAGACAGGGGGCCCTGAAGTCACTATGTGGTGCTGAATTGAGGCTGAGGGCCCTCCATTGGGCGTCGAATCGGTGTGGGTCAGCTTCTGATACTAGGCGAGGAACTGTGCGACTTCATCTTGCTTGCTGTCAGCCGAGGGGCTGGGGGCTATCGTCGAGATGCCAAAGACCCTTGATTTCTGCCATCTCGGAGCATTTCTGCACGCCGCAGACCTGCTGTTGAGAGGCGGTGTCTCCATTGCCGACTGCATAGGAGCCTGGAGCGACGGGGTTGTCGACCAGTATGTCGGCTGCTGCAATTAGATCGGAAATATTACCCGTCGTGAAAATTTTTAGGTTAAGGATATTTGTTGCGTGCCGCGGTAGAAGCGCGAGCCATTTGACGCGGAGTACGTCGTCGGTGGCTTTGTCGCCTGCGAGCGATTGCATCTCGCGGTATAGCTGCGACGGCTTCTTGTCCCCGAGCTCCAGCTGATTGAGCATTCTCTCGTGCTTTTTGTCCGACGACTCAGAAAATCGACTGAGAATACGGGCTTTCAACGTCTCGTATTTTTCTTGGGCCGGCGGTGTTTTGAGAAGGTCAGCGACCTCCATCAGCGCACCCGTGTCGAGCGCGCCTATCGTTAGGTGGAACTTTGACTCGTCCGCGCGGATTCGGTTTACCTGGAATGTCGATTCTATTTGGTAAAACCATAGTTGCGGCTGCTCACGCCAGAACGGGGCTAGTCGCACGGTCCCAATTGCTGCGACGTCTGAGCTTTCCTATGCGGCAGGATCGTCGTTGGGCATGGTGAATGATGTCCCTGTTTGGTTGGTAGCAGTGGAGGTTCCGGCAAGCGTCTTCGCGGGCTCGTGCTCCGGCTTGTTCGTGTTGCTTACTTGCTTCTCCGGCGTTGAAGTGCCGCTGCTGCCCCCTTGTGGAAGCGTGGCCACACTTGGAGAATTGGCGGGAATCTTTTCAGTGGAGATTTGCTCCGGCGTGGCCGTATTGGGCGACTTGGCGGGAATCTCCTTGATGGTCGCGTTGAGGTCCTCCACGTTGCCGTCGGAGAGGTCGTCGTCGAGAGAAAAGGGAGCCGTGCGGTTGCCGGCGTCCTTGACGTTTGCCTGCGAGGTTTTTCGGTGATGTCGGGAAGGAGGCACTGGCGTTGAGGTACCGCCGGGCATGCCGCGCTCGCTAGGAGCGTATAGCGTGGTCTGCGTTTAGGCGGAGCACGACCAGTATGCTATGCTTCCCTTTTTGTATTCGTTGAAATCGGACTTGTAGTCACTCACTTTACCCGCGTTGCTGAGTTTCGTTCGAGAAAGTTTTCTTTACTCACGAGGCTCGGGGTCACCAATGTTCGTGTGGGTTAGCCACGGGCTTCTCAATTCCGATGAATCACTCGGAAGGATTTCGTCTGAGCAGGAGTAAAGGTGAAAAAGCGGGGTAGACGTGATTGGCGTATATGACTAGCGTTTATTTTGTATGTACAAATTTACAGAGGTGCGCGCGCCAGAGCTGTGGCGCGCGCGAGAACGTGTGCTAAGGCTGTGTTAGCGCGTGAGTGTCGCACACAAGACTGGCAGTCCTGCTTCGGTGCAGGGGGCGGAAGACTTCTCGAGCACTAGTATAGCTCGCGAGGCTCGAGCGTTTGCTTCCGTGGACGGCGTCGTTGCTGGTCCGTCGGTAATTCAGGCTGCGATAGCCTTGGTGGGCTAACCGATGTCGCCACAAATTTACCCACTTTTATCCAAAGAGCAAAAGCATGAATTATAAACATATAAAAGGTGTATTTCGTCGTTATGTTTTCTGAATCTGAAAACAAAATGGAACGTTCCGCTATATGCCACTTTTGAAACGTTCCAAAATATATTTCGCTCGGTCTGTTCTCAGTGCGGTATTGTTTTATCAACGAATGGTCGACGACGATTCTGTCATCACAGAACAACATATTATAGAAAAACTGAGTTTTCCTATTCCAAAAGTATCCGAGGTCGATCAAACATATATTTATCGATTCGTATAGGATAAGAAAACTCGTTTTTTGTAATAGTTATCTAAGTTATGTTGTTTCGCAATGACAGAATCGTTTAGATGATGCACTCCGTAGATTTTAGTGTCTAAGTATAATAAAAAATACTCGATAACGGCATCTAGGTGTACAAGGTGGTCGATGACAAGATCTAAGTAATGCGCTCCGCATTTTTTTGTGGCTAGATGTAAAAAATATTCGAAGACAGCATCTAGGTATATAGGGTGACTGAGGATAAGGTCTAGGTGATCCGCACCGTAGTTTTTGGTATCTCGGTTGAAAATGTAATCGAGTACGGCGTTTCAGAGTACAAGACGGGATCTAAATGATGCCCTCCGTAATTTTTAATGCTAGGTGTAAAAAATACTCAAAGACGACGTTTATATGAATAGGGCGCTGATGAAGAAATCTACATAATGCGTACCATAATTTTTAGTGTATAAGTATAAAATATGCGCGTCTGAGTCTACAGGGTTAATGTACTATTAATGTGTAAATAGTTGTGCAGTACAGCTAAACTTACTTCCTTAAATGCTACGATATAATCCGCAATATTTAATATTACTCGCAATAAATAATATATTCACTATCAATCAAAATTGGATATGAGTATCAAAATCTAATATCAGCACTTTATATAACTGTGTGATAAACCGATTATTATAATAGCTCTTTTGGCTATATTATGATAATATTCAGGGTCGAAATAAGAATGAGTAACACAAAATTAAGATTAAAGAAAATAAATTTTATCACTGTCTAAAATTTATTGACAATGCGCCAATCGTTTACAACAAAAAAAACAAATCCATACTTTACATTTTATATACCACCATTCATACACACGCACTGACCTTCGTCATCAATATACCTATAGATATATAACTCTAATTGCGAGCCTGCCAAAATTATCATGAGGAATATTCACTCAATCGTTATAATATTTAATATCAAATTTGCATTCGGCCACAGTAAAAAATCTTGAGACGCTTGCCGTTTGATTTCTCGAATTTGTCAAGGTTTCATCCGTTTTTTCTTTTCACAAGCGAGAAACACATGCACCGCCCTAATCGAGGTTATAAGGCAGCTTTTCCAGACGTTCACAAATTGCTACTGAACAATATATTAATTAAAATTTACGCTTGATATTAAATACTCCTGACTCACAACAGATATTTACCCCGACTGGGCTGGGAAAGCTTGCTTGATGCACGTGAACGCATGAACCGTAACACTCGTCCAAGTTAGGCACTAAAATGTACACAATAGTTTAAATACTAATTGCCTATACACGCGTAAACAGCTATCGCGACCCGATAATGGCTTTTATATAAATACCTTAAAAGAATTCTGGCGTCTTGCAGTCAAGTTATCGGCACAGCACAGGCTCAAAGTCGTTCGGCCGCAGCGACAGTGAGTGCGCCTCGACTATACAGGTGAGAGGTCGCAAGCCGAGTAGGCCGCGTCGAGTTTCGCGAGCGCGTACCTCGCATTTTCGGCTAGGTCACGTGACTCCAGAATCGTAGGCATTACAGTGACTTTCTTACTATCTAATGGTCCCTTACAACTGTCATATCTTTCTTACATAAGAAATCAATATTTCTCTACTAGATGGATATCTGTTCTCGTACCTGTTTATTGGTTTACACTAATTATCTTACCATGTTCAATCCATATAGTCTATCTTCCAAAATATATCACAGTGAGTATTAAGATAATGTCTTTTATTCGTCGCCTGTGATTGGAAACAGCGTTAGCGACCAGAAGTGCAGAATTAACTTTAAGTGGATAACTTCAGAATATACCGAATTGAACTGATGAACTTTTGTACCGCGAAGTTATCTATAATAACTTCGTGGTACAAAATGTCACCTGTCCAACTCGGAGTACTCTAAAGTTAGCCATTCGATATCAATTCTACACTTCTAGTCGACAATACTACTTCATTTATTAATTTCTAATATTTATTAAAACATTTTAAGTTTTCATTCATTTATTAATTTATAATATTTATTAAAACATTTTAAGTTTTCATTCATTTATTAATTTATAATATTTATTAAAACATTTTAAGTTTTCATTCATTTATTAATTTATAATATTTATTAAAACATTTTAAGTTTTCATTCATTTATTAATTTATAATATTTATTAAAACATTTTAAGTTTTCATTCATTTATTAATTTATAATATTTATTATATATTAATTTTACTCCGCGTCATTATTATTTTAATTTTGAAGGTCGTTGATTTTCCGCTTGCTAGTGTTGGTTATTGTGCTCTAAACGTTTGGCCCTCTGCGTGTGCATTGGGTAGGTACTGAATTAGGTTGTCCTTCCTATACCGATAGCTTAAAAAATTTGATTATTGTTGTTTTCAATAAATCATTTTGTGTATTGTAATGAAAAAGTATACTGTTATGTGTGTTTCTAAAATTTGACTTAATTGTATGGAATGTCGACAAAAAAATGATTCTATTATTCCGTGTACGTGTGACAAATCTGATTGTTTAGAGTATTTAATCAAAAATTGTTTGTGATTTTCTTACTTAAGCGGCACGCCGCGCAGCCCTCGGTGCTTCCAAGTTATTTCTAATAATTGGACATTAAGCATATAAATAAGAGCTCCAGGTGAGAACTTGGCGGAGTTAAGCGGGAGCCGGATAACCCAGAAAAATTCCGCCTTTACATGAGCTCTATAGGCTCACGAATAATTTATTTAACTTATTATTTCCCTACGTGTATTTTTAATTCGGCAATACAGCAAATGGGGCATGTTTTTGTACCCGTGCGATTCAATTGAGCGATTATGGTCGTGTATTTACGTTATTGTTTTTTTTTTGTAACGGAAAGATATAGAAAATATGCGTACGTTACCCTTTGCAAGGGCCCGTCAACATCGTGATGGAATATTTGTTAATAATGATCAGAATGATCGAAATCTAGTATTCTCGATACTCGTTTTTTTTGCTTGAATGTGACTCGTTATCTTAAACCTTTTGATGTGCTTGTATATTTTCCCTCTTTTTTTGTTACGAGGATGCTCTTGTACGTTACCATGGCATTTGTTCATGCCGGGCCATTACGCGGACCGGCTTCTGATCTCGCTGCAGCTCATACAGTGACGTCAGGACTGGTGAGTCTGGTAAATTTTCACGGCCGCATGCACACTGTCGCTGTAGCTTGCGCGGTGACGTCAGCACCGATAAGCCACGAGACACCGCGGCAGCTTGGACGCTGCTGTGCGATCTCGTTTCTCTGCATTCTCTGCAGATTGACTGCTAGCCTCCTTGAAGTCTCTTTTTGTTTTTCCTTTTTTTCTGTCCTTATGGACGAGTTTTTTTTTTTGTAAATTGATCCTGCTTTTCTATTCGAATTTTTTTTTTACATTTCTAATAACCAATTTGACTTTTTCCATCTATATTGTTGGAGTTTAAATAATTTTGCCTTTTTTACTTGATTAATTTCTTTTTTTGTCGTTTGATTTCCTTTGAAAGGGTGCTTCTACACTTGAGTTAACAAAAATTTGACTTCTTCTTTATGTTGGTGTAATCTTGAGCATTTGAATAAGTTTATCGAGATTTAATTTTGCGACGCCTGAACGTATTACGTTCAGGGGGGCCGCAAAAATAAGAAAAAAGGACTATGGTTCATCCTCACTGTCACTCTCAACTTCTTGAATGGCTATCTGTTGTGGCGGATTTTTTATCGTTGTGGCCCTTTTAAGTTTATCTAAACTGATAATTCTAGTAATGTTGTCATTTCTTATTTTTGCCTTTTTATAAGTATAGTCAATGCTAATAATTTCATAGGGGCCCTCATAGTCACGGTCGTATTTGCCCATTTGTGGCTCTTTAAGCCTATAAACCATCTCACCTTCTCTAAAATACTGCACATTCAGCTTTCTGTCATAATAATATTTAGATCTAAATTTGGCCTGGACCAAATTCATGGCAGCCAGTGTTTGTATTTCGGAGAGGTTGTTAATTAGGTCAACCATATAATCTCCATACATAAGAAAATTTTCTTTTGGTGGAAAGCTTGAAGGTGTGCGTGGTTTTTGCCCAAATACGAGTTCGTGTGGAGCAAAATCTGAAGAATCGTGCGTTGTGCAATTGTAGGCGTGCTGACAAATAGGCACCCATTTTCTCCAGTCCTTGCGATTTTCCGTGTATTTCTTTAAATATTCCGTCAGTGTATGGTGCATGCGCTCAATGCCGCCATTCGACTGCGGGTGGTATGTCGTGGTGCAGTATTTGTCTATCCTAAAGATATGACAAAATTCATTCAGCAGCCTATTTTGGAAGTGCGTGCTGGTCTGTTAGCAATGCCGCGGGTGGTCCAAAATAGCAAATGACTCGCTCTGTGAATGCGCGTGCGACTTCTTCCGCGCTCGCACGGAATCTTCTTTTCCATTTGTGGGGGGTTGTCTTGAGCCCTTATCTGACTCATTGCCACCATCATAATTTTTCCCATTAATGATGCTCTCTGCATCTGTTTCTGCATCTGTTCGAATATAGGGGGTGAAGTGATCCCCATACATGTGCAGATGTATGTAGTGTTCAGTGGTGTTTACTATAATGTGCCAAAAATCTACATTCCCATTGCTTAAGTGCTGGTGAATGCAAATATTTTGACTAAATTCTTGTGCAAAAATGTATGCGCAGTCCGCATTGCCCCATTTGATTTTGAGCTTAAAATCTCTCGCGCTTCCTCTGCATCCCCGCATGTCGGTAGCGCTGGAGAGTGAAGCAGAAGCTTGCGTAATTCCACAGCTGATATGCTCAGCTGTTTGACTTTTATCAAGGAGTAAAACAAGCAGTTGCCGGGTGGCTGTGACGGTATATCGTCGCTGCGAACTAAGGTCGCGTGCGGGTCGGCGCACCATTCTCTCGGCTCGTAATTTAGAATATCGCCTCTATATGATGACTCAGCTGATGGTAGCTTATCAGAAGCAAATTTTGAGTCATTGGTGTTTCGAGGCACATATGGAAAGTCATCTGTATTTCCTTGTTCATACGGCCCAATGTCGGGAAATTCATTTTCTTCCGATTGCTCTTCCCTCTCCATATCTGCGGTAGGAGTAAGTTTTGCCTTACTTTTGTTCTCGATTTCCCTTGCTATTCTTAGAGCATTTTCATGCTTTTCCGTAATGATTTCTCTAGAGAAAACTCCTTGTGTCTTTCTTAAATCTATTATTGGTATTGATGCGGGTGCATTTATTTCATGTGGGAGATGGCTCGCAGCTTCGCTAGTTTGATCTAGCGGTGACGTTCTACTCGGCTGAGGTATTATCTGCATACTAATATCAGTATCAGAATTCTTCTCGTCAAGCGTCGGCGACTCGCACCGTGCTCGCTGTGCATCTGGCGTTTTGCCACCAGAGCTCTTGCGTTCAAGACGATTGAAGTCGGGTGTGCTGCCGGGCTCTGTGTCGGCTTCCCATACATTTATCTGCACGCCATTTCTCCCTTTAATGTCGCGCTCTTGTATATCGACAATTAGCCTTGCACGTAATTTATTTGCGAAATCTGTCAAGATTTGTTTAATTGGCGTGCGGGGCTCGCTGTGATGTTCCTGCTCTTGAGAGTGTGAGGGGCAGCTGCCCACCGATTTTTCTGGTATATTAGAATTGTTTTGCAAATTTGGGGGTGCAATTTGCACTATTTCAGCAGTGTCCATAACTCCAGGCTGCACACTTATGATTTCTAAAGGCGACATGTTTTGATTTGGAGCGATTTCACTCTCTGGTGTGAAATTTAATTGAGGCAGTGACCGATTAAGCGACTGTGGTTTGATCGCTTTCGCCAGCCTGCGCTGCTGTTTGAGAGCTTCCGCAACGGCTGCAGTTGGTGTGCTTATAATTTTCACACCCTCGCGCAGGCCTTTTTCTTTGCGTAACCTCGCCAGTTTATCGTCAGCTTTTGCCTGACTAAGTATCTGCTCTTTATCTTTGTTTAAATTATAAGGCAAAAAATGCGCTTGTTTTTCCTTGGTGTATTTGGATTTTTCTGCTTTCCTTAATTCAGGAGTAACAGAGTTGTAATTTGAGGTACTCGTATTTTTTGTGAGTGACTGTATTATGTCTGTAGCCGGTGCTTCAGTAGGCTTGACTATCTTGTATGCTTCGATAGAGGCACGTAGGATGTCTAAAATTTTCCCACGTTCGTGCGGGCCCAGCAGAAATTTATTTTTTCCAGCCGTCTCTATATCCACATTTGTCAGTACACAGGCGAGTTGTATTTCGTCTGTGTAGTCAAGCTTATAAATGTCTTCCTTGCCTTCGAGCTGCGTCAGCCAGCGTATGTTTATCAGCCCGTCTTCTCTGAAAATGTCGCCGGTAGTCAAGCATAAAAAGAAGCCGTCTTTGGTATTTCTCACAGCTAACACATCACCTTGCTTATATAGAAGTGAGCTGCTATTCTGAGTCTGATCTGACTTGTTTGATTTTTCTGTCTTTGTCGATGCCTTTTTTCTTTATGGCTCGTGAGGCAAAAATTCTTGCTGGTGGCTGGTCCAGCTCGGCCTCGCTGTGCCCTTCTTCTTGCGCATCTGCAAGCTCATAAAGCTCCGCTCTTGGGCGCTCGGGATTCTCTTCTCCTTCTGCCAAATCGGGATTGCGTGATAGTGCATCGGCATTCGAATTTATGATGCCCGGCCGATAAACTATGTCAAATGTATAGCCACGCAATGCAGCTTTTAATCTATTAAAACGGATGTCTGGTTTTTTAGTGGTATGAAAGTGCTTGAGCGGCTCATGATCTGTAACCACTGTGAATTTCCTGCCGTACAGATAAGGTCTGAACTGGTCTTTCGCAAATACGATCGCCAGCAACTCCTTATCGTACGTGATGTATCGTAATTCACTTCCTTTGAGTTGTCTGGACGCAAAGGCGCATGCAGTATCTGAGCCGATGATTCCTTGGCTAAGCACCGTCCCAAGTGCGTAATCGGAGCTATCACACGTGACAATAAATGTCTTGGAAAAATCTGGTGCAGATAGAACTGGCTCGCTGCACAAGATCCTTTTCAGTTCATCAAAAGCTGACTGCTCTGCCTCTCCCCATTCAAACTTGACGCCTTTGCGCAGCAGTGTTGCCAGTGGCCGCGCGATTCCTGCGAACTTGGGTATAAACTTTCTGTAATACCCAACAAAGCCAAGCCATTGTTTGACTTTTTTCGCATTCGTCGGCACCGGGTATTTTTCCACTGCCTCAAGCTTCTTAGGATCTGTCCGTATCTTGCCTCCCCCCACTATGTGTCCGAGGACAGAAGCCTCACGTTTCAAAAACTGACACTTCTTGGGTTCGACCGTGAGATTGGCGTCTAAAAATCTTCTCATGACTCGCCTGAAGCGAATGCCATGCTCTTCAAGATTTTTCGCGGGGATCATGAAATCATCCAAATATATGGCGACTTCTTTACCCTGCAATCCTGCCATGGCCATTGCCATTGCTTTTGAAAACACGTCAGTTGCGCCTTTTAATCCCATGCCAACTCTCTGATACTGCAGATGTTCAAATGAATTTTGCCCAAGTGGTGCATCAAATGCAGTATATTGAGCCGAATTTGGATGGATGGGTATTTGGTGAAAACCCTGTTTTAAATCCACCGTCGTGATCATTTCGGCTGAGGCGAGCGTTTCAAGTATATCGCTCGTCAATGGAAGGGAAAGCAAGTGCCCACCGTGATCTCATTTAAAGGCCGAAAATCAGTGACAAGCCGCCATTTTTTATTGCCCTGTGCATCTGGGTTTTTGGGCACCACCCAGAGGTTGCTAGAGTACGGAGAGTCAGAGGGCTCAACAATTCCCTGTTCAATTAATTTTTTAACCTCTTTTTGAATCTGCTCGCTCAGCGCCGGTGGATATCTAAATCGCTTGGCTCGCAACGGCTTATCAGTCGTGAGCTTGATTTCATGTGTAAGTAAATTCGTGGCTGGCAGCGGTTCTCCTTCAAGCCCGAAAACCCCAGCGAATTCCGTAATTAATTGGCGAACATGCACTATCTCGTGCTCTACACACCCCTCTGTATCTACTAAGTTCATGATTGTGTTGACGCGCTCTTCGCGCAGGTCTGGATTGTTTTCGAGCAATTTATTTTTTTCAGCCACGTTAATTGGCTTATGGTATTTATCTTGCCCATTTGCTTGCATGATTTTTACCCGATTTTTTATTTCTATATTGTCGTCCTCACCGACATCAAGGATATCATGTAGCTTAGTAGTCTCGCATGGTATTAGTTCGACTTGCGGCACTTGCACTGTAGCCGGCTCATTACCAATGTTTATGCATTCAGCATATAATACGCCGCTGTGATTTTGTGCTACAAAATTGCCAAACAATAAATGTGGCCCAATATCCTGTAATGGGACCCAGCCAACTTCCATGTCAATATTTTTAACTTTTGCATAAATAATGCAACGCGATTTCGCAGGTATAAAAAAGGATTCGTCTTGCATAAATGGAATCGTGATAAAATCTAAGATTACGCACTTCTGAACGGCATCAATACGGCCTCCGTGCTTTTCAATAATGTCCCAACCGATCAGTCCCTCTGTATCATTGGGGAAACTGTCGGGGACAACGTGCATTTCGCACAAACGGCCATAAATGACCACAAAAACTTTCCCTAACGTCCGGCATTCGCCGGTAACGACTCCTGTAATTGCAAGAATATTATCCTTCCTGATATGTTTATTCGCGTTTAATGAATTCAATTTAATTACGGATATTTCTGCACCCGTGTCTACATGAAAGCTGGCTTCTGCATTTTTTAAGTCTGCACTTTTTAAAATCACAACAGGCGGCTTACGCCAATGCACGCAAATCTTATATGAACTGTACAGAGCGGCACTGGTTCGCCCTTATCAGGCGAGTCAGCCTGCTCGGCGCCTGAGGACTGCACCGAGCACGCTACGAGTTTAAAGGCTGCTCGTTTTTATCTTCTCCTGCGTTTGCACCGTATTGAGCAGTGTCATCTGATCTTCTCGTGTCTTTATTTCTGTCGAAATAGTCGCGGTCGCGATCATTTTAATCTGAGCGCCGGTTATGCCCCTGGTTGCTATTGTTATAATTATTTTTGTTATTATAATTATTGCGCCCCCTATTATAATTACACAGCCCCACAAAAAAAAATTTTAAGTCCCAAAAACTTGACCACGGTACTTATATGTTTTTGGGATCGCTGAATCCGAATCCGGGGTCAGTTTAATCCCATCAGAACTTTCTCAAGGTCAGTTGAAGGTCAAATTATCGAAATACATGAAAAATACACTAAAACCATGGTATCTTGGGGTTTTTGGGGTCGCTGAATCCGAATCCGGGGTCAGTTTAATCCCATCAGAACTTTCTCAAGGTCAGTTGAAGGTCAAATTATCGAAATACATGAAAAATACACTAAAACCATGGTATCTTGGGTTTTTGGGGTCGCTAAATCCGAATCCGGGGTCAGTTTAATCCCATCAGAACTTTCTCAAGGTCAGTTGAAGGTCAAATTATCGAAATACATGAAAAATACACTAAAACCATGGTATCTTGGGTTTTTTTGGGGCGCTGTATATGAATCCGGGCTTATTACAACCCTATCAGGTCATGGTCAAGGTCAGTTGAAGGTCAAATCATAAAGATTCATGAAAAGTAGAGTCAAACCATGACATTTAGGGGTTTTTGGGGTCGCTGAATCCGAATCCAGGGTCAGTATAGTCCCATAAGGTTATATTTATGGTCAGTTCAAGGTTAGTTCAAGGCCATGGACGTAAAGAGAGTGATAACATTAGTTATAAACTGAAACAATGCAAAAGGTAATGTAAACCATAAAGCAAAGAACAATGTATATGCAAGTACAATCGTATCCTTTAAAACTATATCATAGTTTGCTGCTCCTTCACTTACTTTAAATTTGTTAGAAGTATATGCAATTCAATAAAATACCCGTAAAAATATTAAGCCCATTACTCTTTTTTATGGTAACGAACTATTTTATTGTCAAATGATCTACGAAGTGGATTACGCTTCCGCTTCTCCGATGTTGATGGTAGATCTCTTTTTAACGACCAACAGTAATCTGCTAACATATTTACGTCCCATCTTCCTTGGTACCTGCGCTCCATTTCCTTGATATCTTGGTGAAATCTCTCTCCCTGCTCTTCGCTGTAATCACCTAGGTTTTCTGGAAATTCATCAACATGCGAATATAAAAAGTGTAATTTTAGATTCATTAGGCACCCTTGATTTTTGTAACTATTTACTAAATTTAAAACTATTTGTTGGTAATTTGGGCTCTTATGATTTCCAAGAAAGTTTTTAATTACGTCCTTGAAACATAACCATGCTTCTCTCTCTGTATGATTCATTTTCGTAACAAAAATTTCATCATTTATCATCTTACGAATCTGAGGGCCATCGAAAATTCCTTCATTTACTTTAGCATTACTTAATTTGGGAAACTGATTTCGCAGATACTTAAAGCAGCTACCATCTTTGTCTAAAGATTTTACCCATTGTTTCATAAGTCCCAATTTAATGTGCAGAGATGGTATAAGAATACTTCCACTTGCGTACATACCCAGTGGATCTTCTCTTTTATCAATTGACGATTCATATATAGGTTTCGTGACACTTTCAACGTTAGCGTAATTAATTTGCGACTTGTTTTTACTATTAACTCCATGCAAATTCGTATTACAAAAATAACAGTCTTCTTTTCTTAAAGGTTCCTTCCATATCGTAGGCACTTTCATTTTTACTTCAGTTTTACCATTTTTGTCTTTCTGTAGCATTTTCCTACATATTGCGCATATGATTTTAGGAACCCAATCAAATTCATCAATTTTCATGTCTAAATCAAACATGGTCTTGTACTGCTCTTTAATATTTTGATTGATTTTTCTTCTATTTTTTGGGGTCTCATACTTGCTACAAATGTAACAAAGACTATCCCGTTTTGCTATAAGGCATTCTTGGTCACCAGACCTCAAGTAATATATTCTTGTAGTATTATACTCTTCGAAAGTCAAGTTTCCCACTAACAAAGAGCTGCGGTCGCTTGATGACGACGACTGCGGGCCTGCTTGCTCACCCTGACCAGCCGCCGATACTGGGGTTCCGAATCCCTGCATCGTAATTTTTTGTTGTTTGTCTGCCATGACGGCTCTAAAACCTTCACCCAGGGGTTTAGCCGACCGAAAAAAAAGAATCGGTCGTTTCCCACCGTCACCACCTGGAGGTACCCTGGGGCAAACAAACAGCATATTCATATCCGTTCGTATCAAGTAGGAAATACGAGTGATACAAGGGAGATGAAGATTACTGTAACATGACTTTGGAAACCTTTTGGGAAAGAAGACCTTAACACAACCCAAGATAGTCAACATTAATCGTCTTGGGACTTACACCGAGAGAGAAACCCGATAATGAAGACAGCTCTGCTCACGGTTCTTTTGAGCTGTGGTTTTAAACATGGATGTTACAACCCTAACGAGTGGAGATTGTTCAATCAATCAAAATATTAAAGACCAGTACAAGAACATGTTTGATTTAGACATGAAAATTGATGAATTTGATTGGGTTCCTAAAATCATATGCGCAATATGTAGGAAAATGATACAGAAAGACAAAAATGGTAAAACTGAAGTAAAAATGAAAGTGCCTACGATATGGAAGGAACCTTTAAGAAAAGAAGACTGTTATTTTTGTAATACGAATTTGCATGGAGTTAATAGTAAAAACAAGTCGCAAATTAATTATGCTAACGTTGAAAGTGTCACGAAACCTATATATGAATCGTCAATTGATAAAAGAGAAGATCCACTGGGTATGTACGCAAGTGGAAGTATGGATCTTGAGGAAAATTTACAAAGACATGATGAAGATGAAATCTTAGAAGAAGAAATGGAGGAAGGAGATATTATTGCGGAAGAAGAAATAGCGCCTGATGAAGACAATGACGTTGCTAGTACAAGTGATACAAGTGACGAAGAATACATCCCCTACAATACTAAGAAGGAGAAAGGTCCACTTACACAGGAAAAAGTGAATGATCTCATACGCGATTTGGGCCTACGAAAGGATGGGGCGGAGTACTTGGCTTCATGGCTAAAAGAAAATACTAATGAAGCTGGAAAAATTAAAGTTTCTTACTACCGAGACAGAGATAAGAAATATCGTGATTATTTCGCTAAAGATGAAGAATTTTCCTTAGTTTACTGCAAAGATATAGTTGGGTTGATGAATTGCTTTAAACATGGATGTTACAACCCTAACGAGTGGAGATTGTTCATCGATTCGTCAACGAGAAGTTTAAAAGCCGGTCTGTTACACAATACAAATGTTTATGCAGCCATTCCCATAGGATATTCGGTAATACTGACTGAAGAGTACTGTAACATGAAAGTAATATTAGACCGAATAAAATACAATGATCATAAATGGCAAATATGTGGGGATCTTAAAATCATAACAATACTTCTGGGGCAACAATCGGGATTCACAAAATATCCTTGCTATTTATGTGAATGGGATAGTAGGGATAGAAAGAATCATTACATAAAGAGTGTCTGGCCCCTTAGACAAAAGTTCGAACCGGGTTCTAAGAATATAAAAGATAAGCCACTTGTTGATCCATCAAAAATTCTTATACCACCTTTGCACATTAAATTGGGACTTATGAAACAATGGGTAAAATCTTTAGACAAAGATGGTAGCTGCTTTAAGTATCTGCGAAATCAGTTTCCCAAATTAAGTGATGCTAAAGTAAATGAAGGAATTTTCGATGGCCCTCAGATTCGTAAGATGATTAATGATGAAATTTTTGTTACGAAAATGAATCATACAGAGAGAGAAGCATGGTTATGTTTCAAGGACGTAATTAAAAACTTTCTTGGAAATCATAAGAGCCCAAATTACCAACAAATAGTTTTAAATTTAGTAAATAGTTACAAAAATCAAGGCTGCCTAATGTATCTAAAATTACACTTTTTATATTCGCATGTTGATGAATTTCCAGAAAACCTAGGTGATTACAGCGAAGAGCAGGGAGAGAGATTTCACCAAGATATCAAGGAAATGGAGCGCAGGTACCAAGGAAGATGGGACGTAAATATGTTAGCAGATTACTGTTGGTCGTTAAAAAGAGATCTACCATCAACATCGGAGAAGCGGAAGCGTAATCCACTTCGTAGATTATTTGACAATAAAATAGTTCGTTACCATAAAAAAGAGTAATGGGCTTAATATTTTTACGGGTATTTTATTGAATTGCATATACTTCTAACAAATTTAAAGTAAATGAAGGAGCAGCAAACTATGATATAGTTTTAAAGGATACGATTGTACTTGCATATACATTGTTCTTTGCTTTATGATTTACATTACCTTTTGCATTGTTTCAGTTTATAACTAATGTTTTCACTCTCTTTACGTCCATGGCCTTAAACTAACCTTGAACTGACCATAAATATAACCTTATGGGACTATACTGACCCTGGATTCGGATTCAGCGACCCCAAAAACCCCTAAATGTCATGGTTTGACTCTACTTTTTATGAATCTTTATGATTTGACCTTCAACTGACCTTGACCATGACCTGATAGGGTTGTAATAAGCCCGGATTCATATACAGCGCCCCAAAAAAACCCAAGATACCATGGTTTTAGTGTATTTTTCATGTATTTCGATAATTTGACCTTCAACTGACCTTGAGAAAGATCTGATTGTTTAATCTGACCCCGGATTCGGATTCAGCGACCCCAAAAACCCCAAGATACCATGGTTTTAGTGTATTTTTCATGTATTTCGATAATTTGACCTTCAACTGACCTTGAGAAAGTTCTGATGGGATTAAACTGACCCCGGATTCGGATTCAGCGATCCCAAAAACCCCAAGATACCATGGTTTTAGTGTATTTTTCATGTATTTCGATAATTTGACCTTCAACTGACCTTGAGAAAGATCTGATGGGGTTAAACTAACCCTGGATTCGGATTCAGCGATCCCAAAAACATATAAGTACCGTGGTCAAGTTTTTGGGATTTACAATTTTTTTTTGTGGGGCTGTGTTATTGGAGCCGCCACGATTGTTCCTGTTATCAATACGATAATCTGTATTCTTTGAGCGCTGGCACTTGGTTCTTATATCTTCCTCCAGAGCAAAGCAGCTCGTGTATTCGTGCCCCGATTTATCGCAGTAGCTGCATTTTAACGCGTCGCGCTTTTTCTTTTCGCAATTATCTACACTGTGCGCCGCTGAGCCGCAGTGACTGCACTTTACTGCCGCGGGCGCCGCTGACGCTAATTTAATGCTCGCCGCGATTCTTTCAATGAGTCTGTCCTCGAAGTCGGACAGGTGAGATACGTGTGCGTCAGGAGGGTGCTGAGTCCCCAAACAATTAACTTTGGGGGCGGCCATGGGAGTAATTGCCATCCTGATAGCCTCATTTAAGTTCTTCGGACGTTCGCTGAGTACTTGATGGTCTAAAGGATGTGTGAGACCAAACATAAAATTTTGAAGAGCATCAAGGCTCGCTCCTCTCTTCCGTAATTCACGATCGCCACATTCAAGATCTGGTGCCGCGTCGAAAATAGTGTTTAATTGATTTAAAAACCTTTGCACTCTAAGCCCATAATCACCCGCTTTTTCGCCTGGTCGCTGATTTATTATTTTAATTTGCGTTAAATTGTCATCCGCTAACGCCACGTTGCTGTATTGCAAAATTAAATCGGCTAATAATTTTTCTACTATGTCATAATTCAATAATTGAGCCGAAAATGCATCTCCCGCGCGGCCCGACAGTTTGCCTGCTAATGCTAAGAGAATGTGAGACTCGAAATCAGGCCCGAAATTTGCCCTGATTTGGCGTACAGCTAAGCAGAATAAATTTAGTTTCTCCGGGTTCCCGTCAAAACTTGGAATCAGGTTCAGAGCCTGTGAAAAAGTAAGCCCCTTAACGCGCGGCTCGGAAGTAGGTGAATCAAAAAGCACCGAAGCGCGGCCGTGCTGCGCGCCGCTTCGCACAACAGCCGGAATAGTTCTATCAGTCTGTGGGTCTTCTGCCGAGTCAGGTGATTGTTGCGGTGTATAAAATGTGCGTTGTGTAGCGTTCGTGTCCCAAGTTACGTGATTTTTGTGTGCAGTGTCATAATTTTGTGTTGGACATGGTCGGTTGGTACGAAAAGTGTGTGCGTCTTGAGAGGTATGTGTGTGTATGGGGGGGTTATATTCTGTAAAGGTGTGGGTGGACTGTGGTGTTATGTAGAGCATGTTGTTCGTTGTGTTATTTAAACTAGGGCGAACGGGCTCGGTGTCACGAAAACTGTCTAACACAGCCGCTGTGCGTGATGTGTTATGCGCGGTATTAGTCGTATTCACTGATTTTATATTTTTCGTGGCCCGGTCTTGTTCATACTGGTCCAGAAAGGGTGTTGCAGATGTTTGGTGGCTAGTAAGATGCTCGCGTGTCGCGCTGGGTAAGTGAATATCGTTGTTTAAATTGCCAATTCTTTCCATGAATTGAACAGGATCTAAAGCGAGTAATTGCGCTCGCACCTGTGCGTATTTACGCGCGATTGTATCCTCGAGCGCGCTTGCTGCCGAACCCGTCGTGCTTGTGGATGTCGGCCACGCCGCCGAGGACTGCACATACACAGCATTTGCCGTGCTCGCTGCTACCGGCCAAGCAGCTTTCGCTCCTGTAGCCCCCGGTCGCGTGGCTTGCGCGCTTGTAGCCGCCGACCACGCAGCTTGCGCTCCCGCCGCTGCCGGCCACGCCGCTTGCGCGCCTGCCTCCGCCTGCAGCGCGTCTGAGGATCGCATTTGTGGAGGCGAGCTGAAACTAGCCTGCGATAGATTCGCTTCACGTAATGCAGGATCGAGGGCCCAGATCTGATCTAAATTATCCCTTAAATTATATTCACTCGAGCTTCTGCTCGGCACTTCTGATGGCGGTTGCTTATTCTTGTGAGTTTTACGCCCGAAAAGGTTTGACAGGGACATATTGCTTGCAGAAATTTTGCGAGAGGATGAAAAAAACGAAAAATACGAGAAGATATTTTACGACAGAAAGAATTTAAACAATCCGAGCAATCGCATTAGGAGGCTCAGTTACTACACTGATAATTTTTCCGTAAATAAAAATTTCCGGGCGCGAACAACCCAACGGGGGACAATATATAACTTAGTATGCACAGGTACTTACATTAAGGCGATCGTGAAGAGGATGGCAAGCCGGCAACTAGACATCCTTCCTGTCTCTCTTTGGATTGAGGGAAGAAAAACAACCTTCTGCACGTCCTTCCTTCCTTCTTGTCTCTCGAAACGCTCGGCGGTTTTTAACCACCGATGAATAACTTGAATCACTTTCCACTCAGCGAACAGTCCGTGTGCCTCACACGCGAAACACATAAGGGATGCCAGTGTAACGGAGAGAAATAGACGCGGTGCGTGGGGTTCGTCGCGTGTCTTACTCGGCACAGTTAAGTGTCGAGTCTCGATGAGGTTGGGACGTTCGAGAGAAAAGACAAAGGATAGGGTTGATGTTCGTTTATTAGTGGACTCGGAGAGAGAGGTGTCTGTCGCGATCTGCTAGTGTGCTTACAGGTTCGCGGGTCCTCTCCAACTCCCTGTGCGCGTCTGTCCAGAGACGCGCTCATCTCTCGCGTGAGAAGTTGCGCGAGATAAGGATTGTCCGTGTCAGCGCTTTGCGCTGCTCTCAGCAGACATGAGATCCTCATGTATGTGTGACAACGTACGCTAGTGTGCGTACGTTACATTAGCAACGAAATCAAGTTTATTATATTTAATCATAAAAAAGCAAAAATATTGTTGTGTTCAATCAATGGCTTACTTAACTTAAAGTTACGTTATATAATGATCAATTACAAACAACTCTCAAGATACTTACTACGTAACTTGCCATGCCCGTTTTATTTTGTTTATGGTGTTGTCCATCAGTAACTTTCTACAAACTTATTTGCGTACGTAAACTTATAAAAATGTTTTTTGATATAATGATATGTATTATCAATGATGATTATATAACACATATTTGTAAATATAGTTAACAAAAAGTGTATAATATGACATAATTTTCCTAATGTCTAAACAAATTATAGAAGTTACACATAAGTTATGAAAATTTTATTCATTTTAAAATAAGTAAATATGTAGAGACAATTAATTTTTAAAAGATTTATATCTATTTTTGTATATTCAAAAACTATGTATAAGTACCAATATAATGTGTGAAAAAGTTAAAATATTAATTAATTAATATGAATTAGATATATATCACGTTCTAACATATAAAAAGAAAATTTTAGTTGTTCACCAATAAACAAAATGAAACGGGCATGGCAAGTTACGTAGTAAGTATCTTGAGAGTTGTTTGTAATTGATCATTATATAACGTAACTTTAAGTTAAGTAAGCCCTTGATCGAACACAACAATATTTTTGCTTTATTATGATTAAATATAATAAACTTGACTTTGTTTGATTGATCTCAGTTCTTTTTTATCTGTAAGTTCGTTGCTAAATTATTTATAATTATTTATGTATTTAAAACTTGACTATTTTCCATTGATCTCATTACTTTTTTAATCTATGGCTTACCTTATCAAATAGATTATTGTATTACTCCATGATAATTTTACGGAATACATCAAACTCGCCTAACCTTTCACTTTTTTTAAAGTTAATTTTTTTGTAGAGATTTCAGTCCTTTTTAGTAAATTTTTTCGAGTGTTTCATTGATATTTTCTACAAGTTTTAAAAATATCCATTAACTTGAGTTGCGCCAGAAACTTTTTGAAGTAAAAAAAATATGTTTCTAGAAATACGCGTTTAAAGTTTTTATTTCGATTTTTTGGCAAAAAATAACTGGAGTTCCATACAAAAAATTCCTTAAATAATTCAGTAAGAATCAAGACTTATTATTTTTTCTTGATAAGATTTTGACGCCTGGTATACTTAAAAAAGTGTAAAATTGCTTAAGGCGATGTGAAAGGGAAAAATGCGCTCTACCTTACCGACTTGCCGACTTTTTGTACGTTTTCATTTTTAGTATAAGTATAGTTGAGTTTTTCGAAAAAAGCTTTATGAAATATCATTTATAATTACTAAAGGTATATTCTGTAAAATTTTGACACTGATTCGTTCACGAATAGCCGAGATTCTTAGATCCCGAGATTGGGGGTCTAAGAATCTCGACGAATCATGAACGGATCAGCGTCAAAATTTAACAGAATGTTCTTCTAATAATAATAAATGACACTTCATAGAGATATTTTGAAAATTATAAAAAAAGTTAACTTATATAAATTTTATTTATAATTTACATTGCAGTATATCTATATATATGTACATGTGTATGTATATTTACATACGCCATATGATCATCCGCCAGATGGCGTTATGGGTTCTAATAGCTGTCGCATCGGCCAAAAGCCAAATGCAGTGAAAATGAAATGAAATTGAAAAATGAATGTATTTATATAACCAGCGTTGGGCACGATCGGATTTCAAATAGCAGAATCCCTATATCGTAGTGATAAAATTTGACATAGTGGTTAGCTAAGTTTAGATCGTTGGCGCAAAATGCCGCGGGGTGTTCTCAAATCCATCCCATTTAATTTCCCGTTGAATTTCATTCGCTTCAATTTTCTTACATCTTCTGATCGCTCTTTTCTTTAAGAGATTCTTTTTTGCCTTAGCATTTTAATTGTTAAAAATATTGATCAGTTATTCAGCAAAATAAGATGAATTGTTTACATTTTTTTATCTTGAAACTGCAAAATCGAGAAGAGCGAGCAGAAGATGCACGAAAATCAAAACGAACGAAAGTAAGTCGGACGGGGTTGGGTTTGAGAACACCCTGCGGAATTTCGCGCCAATGATCTGAACTTGGTTGACCACTATCTCAAATTTTATCGCTAGGATATAGGGATTCTGCCATCTGAAATCCGATCGAGCCCAACGCTGTTTATAACCTTTATGAGAATAGTACATAACCTAAATGTCAGGCAAAATATTTACAAATAAAATAGACAATGTTTTATAAATAATTGAAGTGATGCCTTTGGACAAGTATTTTTAAAATTATATAAATACAACATTAAACAACAAGAAGATACTAAAATTTCATAAACATACATGATGTAGTCCGATAAGTATAGTTTTGTATAGTTTATTTGGTCTCTTAATTAATATTGAGAATTTTTCCTTTGTGGTATTTGCTTTTAATTTTCAGATTCAATCGACACTTATTTTGGTATATGCATGGTATATTTAGTTAGCCCAAGTTGCAGTAAAGAGCTATTAATAATGATTTCTAACAATTTCACTAAGTGGACTGGGTATATAGCTGACAAGCATCGTAGTTCTTTCATCGTGTGTATTTAAAAGTTGATTTTACAGTTTATAACATTTTACATTTCTGATGTAGGTATAATTTTATTATTTTTATGCGCAGAACATCAATGAAATCAATTCTTTTTCATCGGACAATTGAGCAGTAAAAGAAAACAAGAACATCATCTTATAATATTATAACACTGAGTTTATAATGCATCTTATAATCGCATGATTATAATGATAAATGTGTTTTTGGACAAGTTAAGTGTAACTTTTCATCTACATGATTGTAAGTTATATTTACCACTTTATAATCATTATTCTTATTATAAATCTAATCTTATTTATTTCTTTAATTTTATCGTACAACTTATACTTCATACATACATATACTTTTTTTATAGGTAAATTGTACACAGAAGCTATGATTATATGTCTTTATATCAGTGTTATGTTTTTATGATAATTATTCATCTTGGTTTTATTTGGGATACATGAGCTGCATATGATAAAATTGTAAGTATGAACAAGGTCAGCAGTTGCTTCATACATGTTTTCTTTCATCTACTTTTGATTAAGTATCCAAAAGGCTTATAAAGGAATATTTTCTATCAGAAGACTTTCTTTATGAAATTGTTTTTTGAAAGTTACTGTTATACATCTGAGGCCAATTTATTTATCGCAAGCTTTATACTACAAGTTTTGTACTTATTGTTTTTATTTCAATCCAAATTACTTTTCAGAAATTATGTTATTATTGTAGCAAAACTTATTAGATTACACAGGCCGACAAGATTTTTAACCCAGAGACCAGACCATACTTTTCCGAAGGTTTTTGGCACGCTGAATCCAAATCCGGCCTCAGAATTGCTCTATCACCTCAGGTTTACGAGATATCCTAACCTAAAAGTGCAAAAATCACCGTTTTTGGCTGTTTTTGAGGTTATGTTATGCCGCCAACTGATTTTTTAATACAAAACGACCAGCGGCATCTGAAAGTACTAGTCTTGCCCTTCAAAATTCATTTTCGCTTGTTTCGATTCGACTTTTCCTTCTCGAGATATATCGATTTCAATCTGTCATGTATCAGTGTTTCTTATCTACTAGACATCCTATCCCATAGCCCCGTTTATACTCGGATAAACAAACTCTTCCTGATATTGCTGTCAAACCACTTGCAAATGCATACCAGGTAGTTTTTGGGGTCACTGATCACAAATCTGGAGTTAGAATCTCCGAATTCAAAATGGCGGATCCAATATGGCGGCTATGATTACCACGATCCGTAGTAAGTCACAAAAAATCCCGGAAAAGCTCTGGAGATCGGTTACTCGGGGGTTTTTGGGGTCGCTGATCTCAAATCTGGAGTCAGAATTTCCGAATTCAAAATGGCGGATCCAAAATGGCGGTTATGATTACCACGATCCATAGTAAGTCACCAAAAACACTGGAAAAGCTCTGGAGATCGGTTACGCGGGGGTTTTCGGGGTCGCTGATCTCAAATCTGGAGTCAGAATTTCCAAATTCAAAATGGAGGATCAAATATCGCGACTGTCGTTGCCAAGGGCCATAGCCATAGTTGACCAAAATCTTGGAAATGGTCTTTTAAGTCGTCACTTGGAAGTTTCCCGATTCTCCGAGCTCGAATCTGCAGTCAAATATTCCAAGTACAGAATACCTACTGACCCACCCAATATGTTACAAAATGACGGATGTAATATAGCAGCTAGTCTTACATAAAGAACCTCACTTTGACTTCTTGTGAAAACGTTGTCGCTGCTCCAGAAACGATCGTTTATATGACTTGCGCCTATAGACAGTCGATACGTTATGTCTATGCAGAGACCAGCAATAGTCCGCCATCATCCGCTCATCCCACCTACCTTGAAAATGCCGCTCCTTTTGTTTGAAATCTGAATCAATACGGTATTAGATACATGATCGTCGTAGTGTGCATGTATGAATCTGATGTACAGCCAGTGTAGATCAGCCAGTGCTTTCAAGAAAAACAAGACTTTCCGTGTTAGAGATCGCGTTTGAGCGACAGGCTACCGGATTAGTCATCAACCCATAAATAAATTAATACGGCATTAGATACATTAACGTCGTAGTGTGCATGTATGAATCTGATGTACATCCAGTGTAGATCAGCCAGTGCTTTCAAGAAAAACAAGACTTTCCGTGTTAGAGATCGCGTTTGAGCGACAGGCTAACGGATTAGTCATCAACCCATAAATAAATCAATACGGTATTAGATACATTAACGTCGTAGTGTGCATGTATGAATCTGATGTACATCCAGTGTAGATCAGCCAGTGCTTTAAGAAAAACAAGACTTTCCGTGTTAGAGATCGCGTTTGAGCGACACGCTAACGGATTAGTCATCAACCCATAAATAAATCAATACGGTATTAGATACATTAACGTCGTAGTGTGCATGTATGAATCTGATGTACATCCAGTGTAGATCAGCCAGTGCTTTCAAGAAAAACAAGACTTTCCGTGTTAGAGATCGCGTTTGAGCGACAGGCTAACGGATTAGTCATCAACCCATAAATAAATCAATACGGTATTAGATACATTAACGTCGTAGTGTGCATGTATGGATCTGATGTACATCCAGTGTAGATCACTCAGTGCTTTCAAGAAACATAAGACTTTCCGTGTTAGAGATCGTGTTTGAGCGACAGGCTAACGGATTAGTCATCTACAATGTCGAGAATCCCGTGCGCAAATAAAGTTAATAAATTTTGCAATGTTTGCAGAAAGTTTGAGGCAGAAACTTACCGTAGAAACATCAGTGATACAATAAGAGCACAGTTCGAAGAATGTTATCAAACGCCTATGAGAAATCTAAATAAACCCTGGGTTCCTAATTCTATTTGTGAAGATTTTCGCCGAACTTTGAAAAACTGGAATAGTATAAAAAAGGATGTTGTAATTGAAACAGTAGTGTGGCGTGAACCTAGAAATCATGATGATGACTGCTACTTTTGTGGATGTGATATAACTGGTAGAAACCATACAAATAAACATTTGCTTGTGTATCCTAAGGTGCTTAGTGTAACACCACCAAAAATTGGAAAAATAGAACGGAATACAAATACTGTTCCTCAGCCACAAGCGGAGCAAGAAAGGCAAACGATTGAAAGTGACGAGGCCGAAAGCAGTGACGATGAATTTTCTTTTGACGACGGAAAACCGCAACTTTTTGATCAAAATGCTCTGGATGATTTTGTGCGGGAATTGAATTTGAGTAAAGATTTGGCAGAGCTATGCGCTTCCAGACTCAAAGAAAGAAATCTTCTATCCCCTGGGACAAAAATTTCCGTCTACAGGAAAAGAGATAATAAGTTCGTGAAGTATTTTACTAAAGAGAATTCCCTTGTATATTGCAACGATATTAAAGGTTTGATTAGTTTATATGAGATAGAAGAAGTTTATAAGCCGGAGAACTGGCGACTCTTTATATATTCTTCAACAGATAGTCTTAAAGCAGTACTGCTTCATAATGGAAATAAATATGCGGCAATTCCCATTGGCCATTCCACCGTATTGAAAGAATCGTACGAAAGCTTTCAATTTCTTCTTGAAAAAGTCAATTATTATAATGAGCACAAATGGTTGATTTGTGGTGACTTCAAAATGATAAATATTTTAGTAGGTTTGCAGTCGGGAAACACGAGACATCCGTGTTTTCTCTGCCTTTGGAACAGTCGTTCCCGACAGGAGCACTGGGTAAAGAAAAATTGGCCACAAAGAATCCAGATGAAGGTTGGTGAACACAATGTCATTCATGAGAGTCTTGTCGACACCCGTCGAATCCTATTGCCTCCATTGCATCTCAAGCTTGGCTTTATGAAGCAATTTACTAAAGCTTTAGACAAAGAAGGCGAATGTTTCCAGTACATTGCATCCAAGTTTAAGCATTTGTCGGATGCTAAACTTAAAGAAGGCATATTTGTTGGGCCTGATATTAGAAAACTTATGAAAGACGATGATTTTGTAAAAACCATGACACCCGTACAAAAAGATGCTTGGATGAGCTTCAAAAGTGTCACAGACAATTTTTTAGGAAACTATCGAGATCCAAAGTACAAATCGATTGTATCTACGATGCTAACGAATTTCCAAAAATTAGGGTGCCTGATGAGTATGAAATTGCACTTTTTGTTTTCTCATTTAGACTACTTTCCTGAGAATAATGGCGCATTCAGCGAAGAAATGGGTGAACGCTTTCATCAGGATTTCAAACAAAAGGAGCGGCATTTTCAAGGTAGGTGGGATGAGCGGATGATGGCGGACTACTGCTGGTCTCTGCATAGACATAACGTATCGACTGTCTATAGGCGCAAGTCATATAAACGATCGTTTCAGGAGCAACGACAACGTTTTCATAAGAAGTCAAAGTGAGGTTCTTTATGTAAGACTAGCTGCTATATTACATCCGTCATTTTGTAACATATTGGGTGGGTCAGTAGGTATTCTGTACTTGGAATATTTGACTGCAGATTCGAGCTCGGAGAATCGGGAAACTTCCAAGTGACGACTTAAAAGACCATTTCCAAGATTTTGGTCAACTATGGCTATGGCCCTTGGCAACGATAGTCGCGATATTTGATCCTCCATTTTGAATTTGGAAATTCTGACTCCAGATTTGAGATCAGCGACCCCGAAAACCCGCGCGTAACCGATCTCCAGAGCTTTTCCAGTGTTTTTGGTGACTTACTATGGATCGTGGTAATCATAACCGCTATTTTGGATCCGGCATTTTGAATTCGGAAATTCTGACTCCAGATTTGAGATCAGCGACCCCAAAAACCCCCGAGTAACCGATCTCCAGAGCTTTTCCGGGATTTTTTGTGACTTACTACGGATCGTGGTAATCATAGCCGCCATATTGGATCCGCCATTTTGAATTCGGAGATTCTGACTCCAGATTTGTGATCAGTGACCCCAAAAACCCGCGCGTAACCGATCTCCAGAGCTTTTCCAGTGTTTTTGGTGACTTACTATGGATCGTGGTAATCATAACCGCCATTTTGGATCCGCCATTTTGAATTCGGAAATTCTGACTCCAGATTTGTGATCAGTGACCCCAAAAACCCGCGCGTAACCGATCTCCAGAGCTTTTCCGGGATTTTTTGTGACTTACTATGGATCGTGGTAATCATAACCGCCATTTTGGATCCGCCATTTTGAATTCGGAAATTCTGACTCCAGATTTGAGATCAGCGACCCCGAAAACCCCCGCGTAACCGATCTCCAGAGCTTTTCCGGGATTTTTTGTGACTTACTATGGATCGTGGTAATCATAACCGCCATTTTGTATCCGGCATTTTGAATTCGGAAATTCTGGCTCCAGATTTGAGATCAGCGACCCTGAAAACCCCCGAGTAACCGATCTCCAGAGCTTTTCCGGGATTTTTTGTGACTTACTACGGATCGTGGTAATCATAACCGCCATTTTGTATCCGGCATTTTGAATTCGGAAACTCTGACTCCAGATTTGAGATCAGCGACCCTGAAAACCCCCGAGTAACCGATCTCCAGAGCTTTTCCGGGATTTTTTGTGACTTACTACGGATCGTGGTAATCATAGCCGCCATATTGGATCCGCCATTTTGAATTCGGAGATTCTGACTCCAGATTTATGATCAGTGACCCCAAAAACTACCAGGTATGCATTTGCAAGCGGTTTGACAGCAATATCAGGAAGAGTTTGTTTATCCGAGTATAAACGGAACTATGGGATAGGATGTCTAGTAGATAAGAAACACTGATACATTACAGATTGAAAGCGATATATCTCGAGAAGGAAAAGTCGAATCGAAACAAGCAAAAATGAATTTTGAAGGGCAAGACTAGTACTTTCAGATGCCGCTGATCGTTTTGTATTAAAAAATCAGTTAGCGGCATAACATAACCTCAAAAACAGCCAAAAACGGTGATTTTTGCACTTTTAGGTTAGGATATCTCGAAAACCTGAGGTGATAGAGCAATTCTGAGGCCGGATTTGGATTCAGCGTGCCAAAAACCTTCGGAAAAGTATGGTCTGGTCTCTGGGTTATTGGTTCAGGAAAATTTTGTCGGCCTGTGTTATTTACCAATGATGAGGCTGTACGTGGTTGCAAGCAGTTAACCGGGTTTGGCTTACTTCAACTTCTACAAGGAACGTAATAGAAAAATTTCCTCCCTTGTGATTGATTGGGATGCATTGACACTCATTACTTTGCCGTCACTGACATTGTTTAATGGAATTAAACATTACATGAGGTAAAGGAGTAAATACGTTTATATTTTAGTATTGTTTATTACATTGTGTTCAAAATTGTGATATTTAATTTTGTAAAATACTAGTGAATTTCTTTATTTGTTAAATTTTTATCGTTAATTACTTTGTTTTCTCAGTTTTCACTTAAATGAATTTTAAATTTATTCCCTTATGTTTTAACATCACTGAAGGAGTACAGTTATTTAGTCACTACTTTCATTACCAAAATTTCATTTAATATATAGTCTTATTCAAATAGTAATTGCTAGATGATAACTATCATACGGTAAAGCAAATAATTAATTATTATAATTCTTATGAATTAATCTAGAGTTTTGATACACAAATCAATGTAAGTCTCGCTACAAGAGAAAAAGAGTATATATGTAAATTTTACATTTTTATTATTGTTTATCCATATCTGGAGTGTGATTCCAATAGAATTAAGAGAAGAAATACGTACTCAAATTTTATGTATTAAACACTAAAACTTTTTTATACAAAACTATACTAAATATATTGAATATGTATATTATTTGTACGTTTAAATATAAACGTGTGGTTTTGAACACATTCATATGTCTTGTGTTAATTCGTTACACGATCATCACCTTATATATATTACAGTACAAAGGATTGTTTGAAAAGTGGAAAAGTAGCATTATTCTGGGATTCTTACACTAATGCAATCACAACCATTCTTACTAAAACCTAGTTCACTTCACAATTTAACATTTGTTTTATTAGTTTTCAGTTATGTAATGTAATATTTAAAGAATATATTTTAATGCTTTTCATAAACAATAAAAGCTGCTAAAGATAACAATCTCTAAATATTTCATGTTGTGTATTAGATCTGTGCTATCTTCTAAGTAATTTTATATAGCAGAAAAATATTTACGACGGATGGTTTGAATATTTTTTTCCAATGTATATCTTATTTAAAAATGAAAATAAATATATTCCTTAAAATAATAATTTTAAAAAAATTATATTTTCGAAGAAAAAGGACTTATAATTATAAAAAATTATATTTATAAAAAAGCATATTTATTTTTTAAATATTTTTAATTAAAATCGGATAAATTTGAAAAATATTCAGATCATTTTGGTCCGTTTTCATGCGGTGAATTATTCACGGCGAATGCTATGCTAACATATAGGTGCGAGAAAGAGGGTGTAATAATATATGATCATCATCGCCGCGAATAATTCGCTATTTTGTAATATCAAAATTTTAATGACAAAAGAATTATTCCTTTCCCTTAAATTACCCTCCTTTCATATTATAACGTTTATCGTATTGTAGTATATAAACAAATTATTGTATAATTTTTCTTAATTAAGGTCGATCTTCGTGAATTTATTTTCAATCTATTCAGTGTCCTTTTATTGGTAAAGATCCAATCATCTAAATTTGAATTTAACGTTTTAAGCGACATGAATATTGCTGAGTGCCACGAGTACCAACGTAGAAAATATTCGGTCAGTGTTAGTAGTGGCACAGCTGTTGCCGCTGTCGGCCATGCGCCGTGCATTACATTCACGTACATACACGAACACGTGCACGAACGTGTGTTTGTCTATCGAAATTCTGAAAAGTCGGTTAAACATTCGCCACGGATTGTGCATTGTTGGGTTTTATTACGAAAACTATAATCGGATTACAACGTGTTTTTTCAACACTCCAAGGTAAGAATTTTACGGATTTTCAAGTTTGTAGGTTATCTGTTTTTTGAAGCCATATTCTGTTGAATTTTTCTTACTTCCTTCAGTAACAATTAAAAATATTCAGTTTTTAATATTTAGAGTTTATTATTGAAATTGTTACATTTCAACTCTGTTTTGAATTTACTTCTTATACCTAAACATGTATTATTTTTTAAATTAATAATTTACTTATTTTTTATCAAATTTATTTAGAAAAATATATGCACTGTATACTATAAAAATAAACACAATTAATAATTTGATTTTTGTTGCAGCTCAGCTCTGGACAGAAAAATTCGATAATGATTGATCTCATATGATGGAGAGATACTTTTTATTGGGTGTACATCTTTTTACGTCTTCTGATTTTGTTTGTTGTATTCACTCATTATATGGGGTAAGTTTAGTATTTCATCGTTTTATATTCATACCATATTTTAACTAGCTTAGTGCGCCACAATTAAATTTCAAACATTTAATAAAAACTGACATAGGTATATATTTACAAGATACTAAATAATAAAGATTTTCATTGCAAAAATACATTTTTCTAGTTGAATTTTTGTCAACGATGAAAAATGTATCACAATTTGTGACAATTCATGGTATATATTTGTACAGTGTACCACTAAACTTTAACGTATTTAAATTTAATTCATTTTTTTCGTATCCTGGTCGAAAATAATCTCAAATTATATAGATCTATTTCGTTTGCCATACTAAATCATTGGGGCCCACGATTAAACTGAATAATTTATTACCAAGGTATAATTACATTTGTTGTGTCTTAATTCAATTATTTTTAATTGTTATCGAAAATATTTATTCTGTTTGATAAAAATGTTAATCAGATTATTTTATTTATTGATTTAATTTTCATATAAAAATATTAGAGGATAGGGTTAGGTTAGGAAATATTATTAATTGTATGATACTAATTCTTGTTTGTTGTTTATTGTTGCATAATACGTGGCTGAAAAATTTCATGAGGAACTCTTATGATGTATGGATGTAATGTTTTGCTTTTTGACTTTACACTACTGTCATCAGTTCCTGTCTTAATCAATTATCGTAGGTGAGTGGCTATTATGAATGTTTCACTTTCTTGTTGTATTTAAAGTAAATGGTTCTTAATAAAATACGGTAACATTAACTTTTATAGTTACATATTACAATACATTACATACATTTAGTTATGAATATTTTCCAAGTTACAATATTAATAAAAATGACTTTCACTTTTTCTGAAAAAGATATCAAACAACATCAGATTTGGAAACCCAAGTACTATCTACATTTATAGGTGCCAAATGACTTTTACTCAAGAGTTCGGCAGCTTCTAATTGACTCTAAATAGATTCTGCTCATCCTGTAAAGCAGAATCTACTTGGAGCCAAATACGATACGGGAGATTTTATGTACAACTCTTGTGCAAAAGTAGCTGGCACCTATAATAGTAGATAATGCATGAGTTCACAAAACTGACATTGCTCGCTATCCTTTTAAGTGTACAATGAAATTAAATGTAAACTGTACGTTTTGTTTATTTTGTACTTTGTTTATAAGTTTATAAATTTTAATATTTCATCTTTGTTTAATTTTGTATGCACCCTTTCTCTCAATAATGCTTATATACATATCTGTAAAGGTTCATTTGTAAATGAAAATAAAAATAATAAATTAAATAAATACAATATTAGCAACATCAAAAGTAAGATTTATCAGTAGGATTTTGTTTTAACAACAACATTTTATTATTAAAAATATTAAGTAATTAAGTTATTTTAGAAAATGTTGGAATATTTATAACAAAAAATCTTTTTAGATATAACTAATTAATTTAAAAATAATCTCGTAGTGAGAAAATAGGTTAAGGGGACGTCGAATATCTCTGCCCTTGTCTAAGTAGGCATCTTGCAGCTTTTTTTTTATTTTTGGGTTTTCGTTGGTCGGCTTTTTGGTACGTTAGAAATACTATCATTGTTTCAGAAAATATTTTATACTGGATTATATTTTATACTGAAATCTAAAATTTAATATTAAATATTCACGTAATAGGAGAATCTTTATAATTGAAAATAAGATTTATAAATAAATATATATCTACTACTATTTAATTTGGTACATTGGTAAGATACAACTCTTAGGTTCTAAAATATTGAATGAATTGTTTTTTCTATATAAATAAAGATAAAGATTGTGATATTTAATGTTTCATTATTTTTTAGATGGATTCAACTGATCCTGAATAGAAATACCAAATTAATCGCATAGACAAGCTGTATCGACGACAGTTATCTTATCCATTTTTTGGTATGGAAAGAACTTTTGAAGAGTATGGAATATAGCGATGTGCAGAAGGTTGTGACAGCGAAATATTGGATCGTCTATTAAATCCAAGGGATATATTTATTCAAATTATAGTTTGTTAATTGATAAACTAATAGTTGGCCCCAATTGGTATTAAAATAAGGAATATTTTGAGACCTTCAAAAGTATCTAACATTACTTCCTTTTCGAGAAAACTTCGAAACTGAAAAGTTAACCTCAATTTCCGCGTATAAAATATTTTGTCATGTTATTTTTGTTTTTGATTTTGTTCTTTAGTTCTTTTATTTCTTTCTTTTAATTCAGCTTTTATTCTTTGGTTTTAAGAGGACGTTGTATCTACTGTCCTTGCCTAAGCACATTTATGCTAATTATTCAAATAGTAATTTGTTAATTGAAAAACTAAAAGTTGCCGTCGATTTATCTTAAAATGTTGAATATTTTCAGACCTAAAAAAGTACCTATCATTGTTTCTTTTTCGAGATACTTCGGAATATGAAACTAACTTTAATGTTAAACCAAAAGAATAAAAGTTGAATATTATTTTTCACAAAAGAATAAAACCTGAATATTATTCTTTACGAAAGTATAAAAGCTGAACTTTATTGTTTACAAAAGAATAAAAGCTGAAGTTTAATCTTTATACAAGAATAATTTGTACAATTTAATCTTCTACATCATTGTCAAATTCTCTAAAGAATAAAATAAGCGTTTTATACTTTGCGAAAAGAATAAAATGCTAGCTTTATTCTTTCTAACGTCAATTTTTATTCTTTTAGGTTTAGAGTGTATGTAAATCTTTTATACATTTTATATGTATATAATATTTCTGCACATATACTCTT